>CM031237.1:926661030-926785552 GCA_018340775.1 Taxus wallichiana var. yunnanensis
GAGTTTAAAATTGGCATATGAACTGTAAATTAATTGTTCAAATCAACTGAATGTCTTAGATAATATTTTAAATGCCTCCCCATATTTGGAAGATTGCAAATTGGTTAATAAACTTGTTAGCAAATGATCTCTATTTCTTTCTTTAATTTCGAAATGAATTCCATAAAAATGTACCGATCAGATTTTTAGTTAAAATTGAGAAAGGAAACAAAGTATTATAGATGTATTAGGTCCTATTAAACCCACATTGAACTTCATATTCAAGACAATATCTCAAAATTTTATCAAATCCAATTTTAACTTCACAATCCAACTTACTTGTCAAAAATGTAAAATTTACCTAAATGCAACCCAATTTCCAAATTGGAATTTGAAAATATACTTAAATTTACCCAAGACCATTTCCCAATTCTCAATTTACATGCTCGAGAAGAAGAAATATCAAAATTGAATCAAATCTTATAAGTTGGAAAAACTACCAGTTTTAAAATTATAAACCCTGCAGATCTATTTCTTAAAATTGACCCTGAAACTATACCAAATTCTAAAATTGATGATTTATTTTTAAAGAGGACTCCAAGAGCTTTAGGAAAGTCCTCGTTTTCCTAAAATGGAGCTTCCTATCAAAAGTTATGGCCATTTGAAGTTTTACTTCAAAATGGCCATCCCAAACCAAAAATGAAATAATTCGACCTTTAAAAATTTAAATTTTAAACTTTGGAAAAATTTCCTAAAAATTTCTGCTTTGCCCCCAAACTCTCATCCTATCGAAGTTGCCATGGCACCTTGGAGGGTAGGCCCTTAATAAAAACTTAACTTTTTGAAAATTTTGTCTTGGGAAAATTTTCCCAAATTTCCCCACAACCCCGTGGCCCCCAACCAATCATGTGCTGACACGTGGCAGGGGGTGCGCGGATCAAAATGAAAAACTTAAATTTTTGCCCTTTTGGAAAAATTTCACTTTTCCTCCACCAAACCTCATCCCCACAGCCTAATAGGATGTTGACACGTGTCACCACGGGTGCATTGCACAGTCCATACAATTCTTTTCACCTTTTAGCACCATGGGCGAAAAATCCAAATTACCTCCACCGGCCCACGGCCAATCACAAAGCGCCACATGGCCATTTGAGCAAGTGCAGAGGCATGGAGGAAAATTTTCCTTTGGAAAATTGAGACTTTGGTTTTGAAAAATTTCAAATTTTTCCTCGTGACCCTCTCGCCACACCAATAACGTGATGACACATGGCATTTGGGAAAAATTTCTGAATTTTCTCCCTATCCCGCTTGGACCTCCAAGGGAATCTTTTCCCTATAACTCCGCCCACCATAACTTGAGTTTTACAAGGAGTTAGGAGGACTTCTTTATATGGTTGGAAAGGTGAGGAAATTTCCTATCCAATGAGCCTAGTTTAGGAAAGTTTTGATAACTCTAAGTGTGTGAAAAATCTAGTTGAAGTTTAGGGCTTGATAGAGAGCAGGCCTGGCGATAAATTTCTCCCTGAACCTTAGTAAAACTTGTAACCTCCAAATTGGAGCCTTGTAAACTTGTTATAAGATAAAAATGGAAATCTTGTGTTTGGTTAATCAGAATTTATTCTGGAACCTATTTAGTTTCAAACTAGTGTCTTGCAACTTGGTTGTAGACTCTTCCTAAAAAAAAAATTATTCCATAATTTTCCTAGTTTGTTTCTTGGTCTCAAGTGGTAGTTGAAGCAGCATCACATCTTTCCCATTACATGGAAAAATGACTATGTCTATCCTTGATCCATCTCCTATCCTCTCATCATTGAATCATCCCTTACATATCACATCACCTAAATCACAATAAATCATTTGGACACCTTATACTATCCCATTATCATCTCTCTGCTAGGTCCATCACCTACTAACCCATTACCATAAATGTTTGGGCCACCTCCTATTATCCCATTACCATCAATTCTTGGGCCACCTCTTACTATCCAATTGCCATTAATCCTTGGGCCACCTCCTACTAGCCCATTTCCATTGATACGGAAAAAATATCCTATCCATCCATAATATCATCCCTCTATTAATAGATGTGGAAAACCCACCATCATCCCTAACAATTATCTCATTAATCCAATACATTCATTTTCTTCCCACATTTCTTGGGATCGTCAAAATCACACATCACCATATATGAAGAACAAATAGTTTCTCCATCAAACTCAAATTGATAATTAAAGGAACCCCAATGTTAAAAATAAATCCAACAACCAAAAATATGAAATTAAAATGTAATTCAAATATCAAAACTAATACAAACATCAAGTACGAAAAAAGTGTAAAAATATATGGATATGGAATTTAATCTCCCACATTCAAAATCCATAGTACAAGATATTTCGAAATACCTTATCAAGTATGATCTCACCACAATCATCGAGATTAGATCAAACATCACTCTTGATAAGAAAAAACTCCTAGTCTCCCTCATCAAAGAAATAAAAAGAAGTTTTGCTGGGTCCTATCACATGGAGTGACATTGTTGGTCCCAACATTCTAATCCATCCTATCCTATTATTCCTACCCCATTATGGATCATTTTTATTTTTCCATTTTCACTCCTATTTCACCTCACTTCATAGATTTTGATCGTCTCCCTTTGATATTTTCCCTTCACAAAACCATCAAACATCCATAGAAAACATTTTAAAAATTACAAGAAAAACAAAAATACAAACATCAGACATCACAATAAGGTATTGCATACACATGGATGTTATTTCCTTTCTTTATTTTCCTCTAGAAATCACTCATCATTTTAATCACTTCAACGGTCTTTTGTATAGTCTTCTCACACTCCTTGTGTGACATCGATCTCTATTACATTCATTTGAATTTTGTATTTGATTACCTTGGTAGATTAAAGAATGTATGACCTCTTAGAGATCTTGTCACTATCATACATTTAATAAACTTGTTTTGAGATCATTTGGGCATATCTATTAACACTAGCCAATGTCATCTACACTTGATTAACTAAAAATAAGATGTTGAGGGATAGTTAATTTAAGCTATGAACAACTGTAATAAAGTAAATAAATGTAGTAAATAAAGTATGAAAATAATCTAAATAACTATGAAAAATGAAATGCTAACCCTAATGTGCAAGAAAGAAGATGAAAAAATCAGTTGAATAAAATATTCTCGCAACATTGTGTCGCAAATGTGACAAGAAAAATTAGATGTAGGAACAACTTTGTAGAAGTCCCAAAAAAATGGATTTTAAGTATCTAGTTGGATTGGAGCACCTAGAGAGGGACTAAGGCACCTACAGAACTCGGTTTGTAATTTAGGTGCCTTGGTCTATGTAAAATCTCTAAAACTTATCTTCACTACTTCCATAGATAGTCTAAAACACTTGTTGTTTGTCGCATCAAGTTCACTGTCCACACAGGATGTTCTAATAACTCAAGATGACAAAAATACCTACAAGACCCCAAAAAAAATCAAACCCTAAAAATAAAAATGCACATGAAGGGGTTGTACTAACCTTATCTTCCATAATGGTGGACTTACTAAATAATTATTGCACTAAATCTTAGACCCAATGCAGCTTTATGTGCAAGTGTGTGTGAACATGCCCTAGGTTTCTCTTATGTTAGTCGCACTTTGTAAAGTAGCGAGTAATAACTATGTGTAAAAATGTAATATAATATGTGCATGGAATAGAATAGAATCCCCCTATGAAGTGTGATGCAAATTTCCTAGCCTTGTGCCTTAATGATGGATCTATGTGGATGCAAGTGATCTCCAATGCAATAGATGAATGTAACTCTAGATGAGTGATAGTAGTAAGTGATGCTTGCTCCCTCATTATGGTCTCATAAATTTTATATTTATAGAGTTCTCTTGATCTAATTTTGTAACTAACCCCAAAAAGGCCGACCACAAGAAAGATAAAGATCTCAAATAGCTAAAAAGAACCCAAAAAGTGGTAGGAAAGCTTTAGAAAGATCGAGCCATCCATAAGTGGGACTAGGGCACCCATGGGCACCCCAAGATTAATATGGGTGCCCTAGTTGAGGCTAAAATGACATAGGATGAAAGAATTTGAATAGGCATATGGGTGTAAGAGGTCGGTAATGATGAAATAAAATAAAATAAGATGCCCAAAATATGGGGGTTAATGAGTACTTCCTTCACTCAATAACCTTATAAATAGTATTATGATCTTGAGATAAATAATGTCTAAAGTGCATGATTTTGTGACTAAATTTTCCCCCACTTTATGTTGGTGATCGGAAAGCTAGGTAACATAAATTAGATAAAGATGCATACTGATGTTGATATAGACTGATGAAGGAGGCGTGTTGAAGGACTAGACAAAGCGTGGAATAAAAAATATGGAGGAGCGTGGAAAATAAAGATTAAAATAATGCACAAAGAAAAGGTGACGAGAGTGAACCTAGGGTGGAATGCATGTGTAGTTGTTAGAAGCAGTGTGTGATGTACCTACATGGTTAGAAAAGTGTTTTCTATCATGAAGTGTTGTTGTTGAGGTTCTTGTTGTTTTTTCCCCATTTCACCGCTTATTTGTCATATAGTTGGACATGCAAGGATAAAATGATCAAGTATTCAAATATGTATGTATGTATGTATGTATGTATGTATGTGTAAAATGCAATGTAAAATACACATATATATATGCAAGCATGTAAATGTAAAATATGCAAATGAAAATGTGTAAGTGGAAAATGTGCATTTGATCAATGTAAAGAAAGAGAGTTAAGAAGGATATCATGTAATGCAATTTTTTTGGGTGAACTCATACCATAGCCCAAAGAAGTATAGAGAGGAAATGCTTTGTCTCCTCAAACCTTTAACTACTTCCTTGAACTATGTGTATTGAGATCTTTTACGTCCTATTTTTTTGGGCGATCCGATGCCACCGCCTAGGAAGTAGTGTAGAGAGACACACCCAATGTAACCTCTAAGTTTGTAACTACTTCCCTGTAATGCTAAAGACACCATGTCCTAAAAAATCTCTGTGTGTATGGCATTCATAGACTTGTATGAACCACTCGTTGTATATAATTGAACCAAACCGGTGTAGAATCTTTGTGTTAGTATGTAAAACCCCAAATGATTCCCTCTTTAGGGGTGCATGTGATGTTGCTGATAGGATAATGTGGCCCTAAAATAGGACCAACCGTATGTACGTTGTAACCCTAGAAAGTGCTTGGTAAAAACAAATGCACGCACAAACAAGAAGGCTAGCCAAAGATAAGTGTAAACATGCATGCATATGGAAAAATAGCTATGCAAATAGTGAAGTAATGTAAACATGTAAGAATAAAAATGAATCCACACAAAGAAAGATGCAAACATGGGACATCACTCATGATGTCACAAGACACACAAGGCCATCATGGCCACAAACAACAAATAAGTGTGCACACCAAAAAAAAGGGAAAGGCCTACATATAATAGAAAAAAAGAAAATTAACATAAAAGTATGTCAAAATCATGTAGAAGAATGTAATGTAAAGTACACAAGTATAAAATGAAACAATAACACATGTGAGAGACAAATGTGGATTCCCTAGTGACCGGTGTAGAAAGGGTAGAAGGTGAGCATTTGTGTTGCGTGTAAGAGACCTATATCTATAATGACAGGCTAAAGAAATATGTGAACCCACATTATTGGATGATATAGATAAATTACATATAAGTAATTGTTAGTGCATATTCATAAAGCACCCCCAAATTGACCTTCGATATGCTATTGGGAAATGGTCAATTTGGTGTGAATGCACAACATGGAGTTTTCCCTAAGTGTGGGACCTTGAAAATCGGAAAAACTCTCCAGATTGAGGCTGGTTCCTACTCCTATGTTTAGGTGTATGAGTGAAATTTACAGAGGTTTGATTTAAAATCCTACTCTAAAACTACCAAGGAGTCAGTGGTTGAGAGAAAACATGGAAATGGAAACAAAACTAAGCAAAAAATAGAACAATGATACACCAAAGGAGTGTTGGACTTCTTGTTTTACAAAAATAGACACAGATCATGGAGATGCAGCATCAAAACATGCAAAAATTGCTAAAATATAATGAAAGATTAGAAGATAATAATAAACGCATGAGAGGATTGGAAAATCATTCACAAAACATGCATTATCATTCCCAAGTTTGATACAATGCATTACACTAGCAGAGAGGCAAAAAAACATGCTGCAGTCTTCATGGGAGGTCTAAAACTCCTTCAAATCCACTGCTAAGGAGAAAAGAAGAGCTTGCAAGAGCAAGGACGTCCAACATTACAAAATGAGCCAAAACTGGCTTTTAACGATGAAGTAGAATGAAGAAAGGTGAAAAATGTAGGAAAATTGATTCGACATCTCCAACCACTAACAAGATTCATTAAAACATCAAGGGAACCCTCAAAATCCATTTTTGATGTATCCGACCATCTTTGGAGAAGAAACGAACACCATACTTCATCAATTTTGGTGGTTGGGGGTCGGTTCTACATGTTTTTCCCGTGCTAGAGATGTTTCTTCAATTTTCTCCCATCAAAATTTGTCAAAATTCAAAATTGAGGGTACATTGTGTAGAGGATGTCAACATCTTTCCAATGACACCAAAATCGTGAAAAACAAAGCTCCGGTTCAAAATATATGGCCCTTTGAAGATTTAGGGAAAAACTAGTAAAAACAGAGTCAAAATTGAGTCATGGGGTCAAACTTTAAAGTTTTTCTTTTGGAAAAATTTCCCAAAAATATCCATGGCCCATTAGGTTTGCATGACATGTGTTGGCTTGTAATTCATTTCTGAGGCTTGACTAACATTCGCCCCATTTTCCCGCGTGGGAAAATTTTTCGAAAATCCTCGCCGCCCGACCTCCACTCGATGTGGACACATGGCACCTTCTAATTCATCATGGAGGTGTGGCTCAAGTTTTTACCTTTCTCCTTCATGGGCCTATGGGAAAATTTTTTTACTTTGATTTTTTTAGCCAAAAAGGCTAAGTGTCGCAAATTCTTCCCTAGCCCCGTGAGTTCGTTCCCTTCCTTTGTCGGGCCCGCGGGCCAAAATTTTCCTTTATACCTTTTTTCCCCAAAAAGGGCCGAGTGCCAAATTTATCTCCGTACCTCGATAACCCACCAATTTCCTTCTCCACTCTGCCAACCTAAGAATCCCTAGCAAAGTTTTCTCCTTACCTCCGTGGGCCCGCCCGAGGGTAAATTTTCACCGATAACTTTACCAAGCCATAACTCAAAAATACAAGGAGTTAGAAATGAATTCTTTACGTTTCGGAAAGGTGGAAAATACTCTATCTGATGAAACCATACCCAAATAATTTTGAGTGTGTAAAGCATACAAAAATCCATTTTAAGTACTAGCAAAGGAAAAAGAGGAGTTAACCAAAATAAGCATGGGCTCATTTTGGATAACAATTCTGAAACTCGAGAGGGTCATCTGCCTACTAGATGAAAATACCAGCTGCCTTGAAGCATCCATTTGGCATGGAGTCATGATAGATAGCCTGCAAACTGATCCTTCACTTGGAAAAATTCCCTTTTAAGCCTCTTGGAAACCACTGAAATTGAAACCGGTTGTGACCAAATGCCAAGACAATGCACTATGTAAGAGCAAAACAACAACACCAAAAACTATGTACAAATTGAAAATCATACATGCTCCAAATGGAACATGTAGAGTGTGCAAAATCACTTATTATGCTGAAAACAAACCTACCTACTCTACTCTAACCAAGAGAAAAGGTAAGCTAAACAAACCCTACAACTGGTTGGGAGAAGTAGCTTCCCTTTCTCAAGAGAGGCAGCCATGTAAATGATTTGATACTAGAATATAGCTGCCTGTGTGAGTGAAAACTGACTCTAAGCCTATCCTCCACCCAAATCATCAAGGTATCAACATTAATGGGAAGTACCTCCTCAAGCTGACTTGCATTGGACTCCTGGAGGTGTTGATGATGACCCTTGGTACTTTGATGCTCATCCTCATGCCCTAGAGTAGGCATGACTAGTTTTGGCTTCTCCCTTGGCTCTAATGAAGCCAAGTATCTGATTGGGCATGGTATGATCCTTTAGATGTGCCCATAGCTTTGAAATTCAACTCCAAAAATGGAGTCTTCTTGTGGACCTTCTTGGATGAATGATGTGGAAGAGATGATGGAAATATCTTGCTCTTCCCCTTCCTTTTCCCATGAAGCACATGGAAGATTTAAATCTTCCAATCTTGGTTCCAAAAGGCTGTTACAAAATGCAAGCTATTGTTCTTCAATGTTCTCCTTCATGGCAGTGGGATCTTGATGTTGAAGAATGAATGGTGGAGAAGAGAATGTTGTAATTTCAGCTGGCTCCTCATCCAAACATTCTTCTAAGTCTGATAGGAAATCAAACTCTTCAATGTCCCACTGCAACAAAGTCTCTTCCTCTTGCATGGTGGCCTTCAAATCTGTATTTTCTTCACCATGTGTAACTTCATTTTCAAACATGAAACTTGTCAATTCGAACTCATCCAAAAAATCAGATTTTTGGAGAGATGAAGTGGGAGAGAAACATGAAGTTTCTTGTGCATCTTGCTCATAATTCAATGCCTTTGGACCTATTTTGTTCACCTCCATAATGGCTTCATCAATCAAATCAGCCCCTTCAAATGAAAGCAAAAATTCATCAATAATGCTTCCTTCATCCAATGGCTTCAAACATGATTTAATCTCTTCCATTTGCTCCTCTTCAATGGGGTTTGGAGCTGGTTTTTCTTCCTCAACTGCTGTTAAAAAATCAGCCTTGTCCACCACTTGTTCTCCAACTCCAACTTCCTCTTTTGGCTTCACCATCAAGGGGATTTTTGTAATCCTGAATTTAAGAGCCAAGTTCAACAAACTTTTGATCTTTTCATCCTTGTTTGGCTCTTCTTCTTGCTGCTGTTTTCCTTGACTGGAATTCTGATTTTTATCTTCCCAACATGGATTTGGGAATGCAAGAGGAGGGGTGGGTTGTAACTCAATTGATTTTGCAATTTTTTTTGGTGGTGGAGGAGGTAGAAACTCTTGTTTCTTTGGAGGGAATGGCTGTTTGGAATGGAAAAGAGCAGAGAAATTGAGGTGGGATGGGAGACTAGGAGGTGAAGAAATGGAATTAGCTTTTGGGACAGTAGATGGAGAGTTTAAAACTTGACACTGCTGAGATAAAACAGATTGGGAAAGAGGAAAAGAAAAAGCATGAGATGGTGTGCTTACCCGTTGAAAAGGTTGCTAAATACTCCTCTCATACACCTTTATTCCTTTAGTCCACTTTGCAAGCAATGGCAACATTGCAACAATGAAGTCAAGTTTCTCTTGCAGCTATAATGCCTTGGAAAAGGTCCCACCCATGGACAGGTGCTCTACAACCGATTCCAAATGCTTTCATTTGTGCTTGAGCCCTAGATTACACCATGTTTTCTCCATATTTTGGATTTTCTCCAACAAATCTACATTTTCTTCTTGACTTCCCTCACAATCTATGTACCCTTGTGCTTGACATGCTTCATAGCCAAACTGAATTTGGCATTGCTTAGATGGGTATGCATATTGGTTTTGAATTTGACCAAAATGCTGATCTGGAGGATTTGAAAAATATGTTGGAGGTGGGAAACATTGCTGCTATTGTAAAAATGCAAATTCCATGGGGAAAATGAAGTCATGATTGCACAACTTCATGGGATGAAAGAAGAATGAAGAGATGGAATGAAAAATGAAAGAAAATGAATGGAAAGAAGGTCTGCAACTTCAGAGATGGGTTGCTGATTAGATGGAGTCACCAGATGTGTTTGCAAGTGCCTCCAAAGGCTGAAATTTTAAACAAGAACACATCAACCTGCAAAAAATGAAGTGGAAGACCTCTTGGTCCCACCAGGTGTGCCAAAACTATTAGTGCAGATTCACAACACCCCCAAATCGACCTTAGATCTGCTGTTGGGAAATGGTCAATTTGGTGTGAATGCACAACATGGAGTTTTCCCTAAGTGTGGGACCTTGCAAATTGGGAAAACTCTCTAGATTGAGGCTAGTTCCTACTCCTTTGTTTAGGTGTATGTGTGAAATTTATAGAGGTTTGATTCAAAATCCTACTCTAAAACTACCAAGGAGACAGGGTTGAGAGAAAACATGGAAATGGAAACAAAACTAAGAAAAAAATAGAACGGTGATACACCAAAGGAGTGTTGAACTTCTTGTTTTGCAAAAATAGACATAGATCATGGAGATGCAACATCAAAACATGCACAGATTGCTAAAATATAATGAAATATCAGAAGACAATAATAAACACATGAGAGGATTGGAAAATCATTCACAGAACATGCATTATCATTCCCAAGTTTGATACAATGCATTACACTAGAAGAGAGGAAAAAATGTGTTGCAGTCTTCATGGGAGGTCTGAAACTCCTTCAAATCCACCTGTTAAGGAGAAAAGAAGAGCTTGTAAGAGCAAGGATGTCCAACATTACAAAATGAGCCAAAACTAGCTTTTAATGATGAAGCAGAATGAAGAAAGGTGAAAAAATATGGGCAAATTGATTTGACATATCTAACCATCAACAAGATTCATTAAAAAGAAAGGGAACCCTCAAAATCTATTTTTCGATGCATTCACCATACCGAGAAGACACAGACGCCATACTCCATCAATTTTGGTGGTTGGGGTCGGTTCCGATTTTTCCCATGCTAGAGATGCTTCTTCAATTTTCTCTAATCAAACTCCATCAAAATTCAAAATTGAGGATCGACCATGTAGAGGATGTCAAAATATTTCCAATGACACCAAAATTGTGAAAACCGAGCTCTGGGTTCAAAGATATGGGTGTTTGAAGATTTAGGGAAAACTGTAAAAAACAGAGTCAAAATTGGGGTCGGTGGGGTCAAACTTTAAATTTTTCCCTTTAGAAAAATTTCCCAAAAATCTCCATAGCCCCTCAGGTCCGCATGACATGTGTCAAGTTGTAATTCATCCACGGGCTTCGAGAATAACATTTCTACCCCATTTTCCTTCCCGGGAAAATTTTTTGAATATCCCCCGGCACGACCTCTGCTCGCTCCGATGTGGACACGTGGCACCTTTTGATTCAGTGCGGAGGTGCAGCTCAAGTTTTTACCTTTCTCCTTCATGGGCCTCAAGCCAAATTTTGAATTTTATTTTTCAGCCAAAAAGGCTAAGTGTCGTGAATTCTTTCCGGCCTCGTGAGTCTGTTCCCTTCCTTCATCGGGCCCGTGGGCCAAAATTTTCCTTTGTGCCTTTTTTTCCCAAAAAGGGCTAAGTGCCAAATTTATCTTCACACCTCCACCAACCCACCAATTTCCTTGGAAAATTTTCTTCTCCACTCCACCGGCCCGAGACTCCTGGTAAATTTTTTTCCTTACCTCCGAGGGCCCGCCTGTGGCAAATTTTCACTAATAACTCGTTGATCCATAACTCAAAAAATACAAGGAGTTAGAATGACTTCTTTACCTTTCTAGAAAGGTGGAAAAATTCTCTATTTGATGAAGCCATACCCAAAAATTTTGAGTGCCCAAGCTTGCAAAAATTCATTATAAGTACTAGCAAAGGAAAAAGAGGAGTTAACCAAAATAAGCATGGGCTCATTTTGGATAATAGTAATCTGACTAGCATGTCTAATAAAGTGACCATGACAAAGCAAAAGTAAGAAAAATAAAAGCAACCATAATATGCGTATGTTGTGGATGGATGGAATGGAATGATAGGAGCTGCGTACCCTCAAGTGAATTGAAATGTATGTAGCAAGGTTCATTTTTTTCTCCTCAACATTCAAGAATGAACGAAGAAACGAGGACTGTGTCATCGGGAAATGGTCGAGTAGTGTGTTGTGTCTCACGTGTTGTGATGAATGTGTAAGTGTAGTGATGAGATGCGACCTAGCAATGGTGTGTGCATTAAACCTATAGCCGAAGCATATGTCACAACTAGATGAACATATAATTAATAATCTATCCTAATCCTATATCACCATAGGATGAATGGATGTGTGATGATTTATCCCTAAGTGTATATCACTAAAAATGAGTAGTGGTGATGTAACCTAAGATATACACCACTAAAAATGATAAAATAGGTGAAAATTTAGCCTAATGTGTATGTCACTAGCCTAGTATTTTTGCATGATGAAAGGTCGAAAAGTAAATGTGTGATGAGTGTAAGGTGCATTTCATTTGTAAAACCTCCTCGGTAGTCAAGTATGGACCAAGGAACTAAAGTGAGTCATCCGGTAATGAGTATGGCATGTAGGGAAAAAATGTAGTATAGGTAAGGATGAAAGATGACCATGTGATGAGTGGAATGTGTAAATATGTGATGCAATGTAATATGTGTAGAATGTGTAAAATGCAATGTATCAAGAGACATGTAGTGTATGTAGAAAAACTAGTGGTGTAGTAACTAGTAGGATGTAGAATATGTGCCATGATTGAAATGTGTATGGTATAGTATGTAGTAGTAGTAGGATGCAATGCTATACTAGTAGGATAATTAATAGTATAATATATAATATTTAAATGCATAAATGTCAAAATAATGTAGAGAAAATGTAGAATGTATGGTGTATGACACATAATGTAGGAATAGGTACAGTGTGTAGTGTGTGGGGTTCATGTTTAGTAAGCCCTCAACAGTCAAGTGTGAACCTAAGCACAAGATTATGTCATTGGATAGTGACAGAGCTATAGGAAGAGTGAATATGCATATGCTAAGAAATCGAATAATGCAAAAATGAGATGTGATTAGATGCTATAATGACGTATGTGTAAATGTGAAGAAAGTGATATACTACTATGCAAAAAGGATAATGTGATAATTAATGATATATCTATGGTGCTAATGTGATGGGGGAAGTTTGAGATGTGATGCCCCTAGGTGTATGACATAGAAAAGGACTATGTGTTGTAGACAACTAAAATATGCTTACACTTAGCATTTCATCCAATCGAATCAATTAACGACACTTCGTTAAATCCCCATACTTCACTCCACTCTCAGATGCCCATTCAAGTCAGTCTTTTGGTTGTATTCCTCCTATAATCATCTTATTTGGCTAAACTCTCTCTTATTAGCTAAATATTCCTCCTTTCACCCTTCAAAACCTCCCTAGTTACTGCTTCTAGACCACTTCTATTGGCTTCGTAGGCTATCTATCACCACAATTGGTTATCTAGACCCTCCCAACTCTCAATGAGTCTCTAATCACTTGCTAATCAAGTTTAAATAGACTAATCCTAGATTAACTAAGCCTAAAGAATGTTTATCCTAATCTAATCTAAAAGTTCTTTTTGAGCTTTAGTCCCACATGCACCCAAATTCTAGATTCTCCCAAGTGGAAAACTATAAATACAAGGCTAAGCCTACCCATTCAAACTACAAATTTACATAAGCTAAAGCCAAAACAAGCCTAAGAAAGCTTAAGAGCTCATTTGCATTAGCCAAGCTAATAAGGCATTTGATCTTGGGTCATCCACCATTAAAATAGCTTCATCTTGCACCCATGTTAGGTTAGTAACAAAATAGCTAAACTTGGCCATGTAGCCATTTAGTGAGATTCATTCACCCTCATGGAGTAAACAACACACAATTTGATTTCTTAGAATCTAACTAGGTTCACTTTCATTAAGCTTTCATAGAGTAGAGAGTAGTATACATGTTAGTTTTTATGTTTTTGTCAAAGTTATAATGCTTGCATGTTAGTTTCTCTTGTTTAGCTCTAATCCTATGGTGCATAGATGAGTTAGCAAAGCTTTGAGGTTCTTTAGCCTCATTCCATAGATTTTTCCACTTTCCATTACACACATTTGGCATGCCCGGTGGGACACTTATGTCCATCCTCCATTAATGGAGTCACTTTGAAGCTTTTTGTTTTAGTTTCTAACTATTTCTTAGTTTTAATCTTTCTAGGATAGTTTCAAAGCTTTCTAGATTAGTTTCAAAGTTTTTAGATTAGTTCAAGTTTTTAGTTTCACTAATATTTTTGTTCTAAATGGAAAAAATCATGTTTCTTAACTAGTTTAGCTAGGTTTGTCTTGTTTTTTTGCTCTTTGCAGGATCAAAGGAGGTGAAGTGCTGCCAAAAATTGAACCAAATCGATAAAATTTTGATATTTTTGAAAAATCACGTGTTTTTTAGCCACCTACAGGAAAGGGGGTGCACACGCCATTCTGTGCATGTAGGCACAACTCTCACTGTTTTTTTTTACACAAAGGCATGCATGCACCAAAAAGGGGCGCAGGTACACTAACAGTGGTACAAGCATCATTAGCAATCTTCCGGAGGCCATAACTTTTGCTCCCGAACTCGAAACGACTCCATTTTTGTTGCATTGGAAAGGTATTGAAGTGAAATAAACAATGAAAACATAAATTTGGGGTTTTAAGTTACCAAAAATTTAAGGTTTTAATTTTTATTAAACTACTCATTTCTAACATGTCTAAATGCTTTGGAAAATTTGGTCTTTCATGTTATAACACCTGCAAGTTTTATTCTTTGAATCTAAATTTTGTTTTGTAGGGTGTTTTTACATACTTGATGGTGATTTGACTTGTTTAAAAGTTAATAAACATTTCATGTTTAATCATGAGATTAAAGTCATGTATGCTCTTCCTCGCACCTTTAGGTGATCTTAGGAATCGAAATGATTCTTAAGTCCTTTTGATGCTTTGAGGTTGTTAGGAATATTTGAGTGGAAATTGGCTAAACTTGGCATAGTTGAATTAGAATTTTTTTCCATTTTGATATCTTTTTGGATTTTTGAAGACAATCACTTATGCTCTTCTCATGCGTCCTGGACGAAGTGGAGAATCGAAATGACGCCTTCTCTTTTGATGAAAAACTACTAAATATTGTTATATAGGACCAAAATGCCATTTCTTGCCAAATAATGGAGGAATCAAAACAAAAGTCAGAAAACTACTAATACGAGTTGTTATAGAGGTTGCCAAACAAAGTGTTCAAGCAAACTACATCTAATTAAAAAGATAAAATGAACAACATATTCAAAACAATGTATTGCAGGTTTGAAAAAGGGTATACGTCCATCTCCACTCAAGTGGAACATAACCCTTTGGCATAACACCTTAAGCTACAACAATGGGGGTGGTTCTGGGGAACCCCAAAGTAGTCCATGCAAGAGGGAACCTTGGGGACGAAATGGGAAGTGCTCGCACTACCTATCTGACTAGTAATTCCTTTGTGAGATAGAGTTACAAGTTGTCCCTATGTGACCCTTTTAAGTACACAATTGGATGCATCTGATGCCCATTGTGCTTGAAGGGGGAAAAGTTGAGATACTCCCAAACTAGTTAGTGTGACTTTTTGGGTAAATTGTCTCGCTCATGGATAATCTTTGTAGCACCTAGGACAAGAGAACCACCTAGGAAAATATATTTTTACTAGGATCCCACTTTGACCATTCTAAAAATGTGTTGAGTTGTGATCCATAATTTTCATCACGAAATGTGTGACACGTTACTCTGGCCTAGTTCTTCACTTACCTTAAGGTAAGACAAAACTCTGCCAAAGTAAAACCAACATTTTTCACCCCCATTTTGATCTACCTCCTTCACCTTCTTTTGACACTTTTTTTATCAAAGGAAGGGTGACTACATTTGTGTTACAAATCGATTGCTTCTACCACTTTTTTGTCCGTTTATGCCCATTCATGTTTCATTTGATCAGTGTAAGTTAAACATCTAAAGTGTGTGGAGGCGTATTTATATCATTGATATCCTTTGTGATCTTGATACCCACATCAGGATCATCATCATAGTTAGGATTGATTCATCATTTTATCTCCCTTTGACATGTTACCTCGCTTGCATTATCTCGACATAATTAATATACATATGTCACGTTTCTCGTAAACATGATCTAAGTGTCCACATTGTGGTGTTATGCTACCCACGTTTTAACACATAATTAGTATAATTTTACTTAGTTTGATTTCAAACATTGTCCCAAATATTGAATGGTGTTTCTTACTTTTTTTGTGTCGTTTGATACCACTTTGACACTAATATCTCACTTCTCCACAAAGCTTGATAGATGTATCCAATTGGTGTGGTTACTCGGCATACATTTGTAAACCCCGCCCTTTAACATTTAGATTTTTTTGGTTGTTGAACTTGTCATGGTATCCTTTGATTGGGAGTCACATCTACTCTTTATTAATATTTACGCCTTGTTCATTTTGAGCTTGACGTAAATATTGACATTATGTTGATCATCTCAGTGCATCACATTTGCATAGGGTTTATTTCATTTTTTATTGGCTTTGTGTTTCACACTTTTATGATTATTCATTTAGAAAACTTATTTTCTAGGACAATCCCTTTTTATCTCATCGATATTTCATCATCACGATGTCGTGTTTCTTATACCTTCTTGAGAAAGTCATGCATGTATATCGATACTTACGAAATGTCTAGTTGGTTGTCATTATGCTACTAAAATCAACATGTCACTTCCTTCCCTTTGAAGGAGTTCCATCACACTATCTATATCTAGACATTTGTGCCTAAAACAACACCAAAATGACTCATTATCACACAGTTCCTCATTCTTATGACAATAAGGAATTCAATTTTCGGCGTTCACATCAAAGGATGCCCATCATGACTAAACCTTGTTTGGTTCTTCACACTAGAAGTCCCATTCGGGTAACTCGTTCCCCACCTTCATCTCATAGTCGGTGGTATGATTTGGACACTTCTGATCCAAATTATTATTTGAGTTCCCCCACTCTTCTTTTAATTCTAATCCAAACATTTCCTCTTCTTCTGAGGATTCTAATCCAAATGTTTCCTCTAAATATTCTGATGATTCAGATCCAAACTACTATTCAGATTCATCTAATTCAACTCCTAAGTCATATAATGTGACTCCTATGTCATGGTCCTCCCTTTCTTCACAAGACCCCTTTTATCAGTCGCCTCAATGACGTCTTCTTCCTTTAAAGATACGTATGACTCCAAATCCCTCCAATAAAACATCTAAAACAATTCTTGAATCATGGTCCTCTATTTCTTTGTAGGACCCTTGTTATTATTCATTCGATGTGATTCTTGAATCATGGTCCTCCCCTTCTTTATAGGACATTCTTCATCAATCACCCCCAATAAGTCTTCCTTCTTTAAAGATTCATGTGACTCAAAGTCCTTCAAGTCAAATGTCTGAATCGACCCATGCATCACAATCTATAGACTTTGGACTTAATCCTACTAGTTTATAGACGATATACCATCATATAGGTAGGTCCACACCACCTTCTTCTACTCTTGAGACATCTAGCTACACATATTCTTTGTCTCTCACATCATCTTCTTCTATCAATCATCATCAAACATCTTCTAAGTCTTCCACACCAAGTGAACCTATTTCTTCCAATCAACCCCTAGTGGTCGATCAATAACTCATACTGATTGACCTCTTTCAGAATGAAGAAACAATCAAGGCATTTATAGGGGCACATGAAGATATTCCTTTAGAAGATTAAAAGAAAGGAAATTCTCTTTAGACTTGATGGGCCCACATATTCGAGAAAATGTTGATTCCTTTTATCAAGAAATAGAGGAAGAGCCTCAAATCATGCAACTTGATCCTCCTCTTATTCTTCCATCTTCACATTCTTCATTAATGAGAGAAACTCCTCGGTCTTACATTGATCCATGGCCTATCTTATCATCACCCACTCACTCGCTTTTCTATAATAATTCCTCAATCACAATATCTTATGGGGTCAACACCAAGTAGCCCTTCATCTTCATCTAGGTGTGGGTCACCTTCTAGTAGCCTCTTCCTCTCGCTATTTGTGGGACATTTTTGAGTAGTTCACTATCTTCTATTCTCGGTGCATGCCCAACTAGCCCCTTGTCTTCTAGGTATGGATCACCCCCTAGTAGTCCTTCATCTTCTATTCTTGGGCCACATCCTAGTAGCCCTTTATCTTACATCTATGGGTCACATCCTAGTAGACCTTCTTCTATTCTTGGGCCACATCCTAATAGACCTTCATCTTCTATCTATGGGTCATGTCCTAGTAGCCATTCTTATTTTATTCTTGGGCCACATCCTCGAAGCCCTTCATCATCTTCTATCAATAGCTCGCCTCCCAGTAGCCCCTCTTCTTCTTACCTCGACCGTATCCTTTTCATCCATCACATTATTATTCTACCAAAGACGCGGTGGTAAGCCCATGATCATTTCTCACATCAGTTCTAAACATCCAAGTTTACTTTCTTCTCCTTCTAGGGATCGAAAAGTCACGTGTTAGCTTATAAGAAACCCAAACAGTTTCTTAATCAAGCTCAGATCAAAACTACAAAGAGATCTATAGCTCCCAAAAAATCAAACAATATCAAAATTCTAAATCAATCATGATTCAAGAATGCACACCAATGTAACCATCAAGTATGATGCAAAGTGTGTAAACCTATGGATGGGGAATTAAATCTCTCACATATGAAATCCATGTTTTAGAACAAATCACAGTCATTTATTGAGTGTGAACTCACCTCGATCATCAAGATCGGGGATAATATCACTCTTGATAAACAAACGTGCCTAGTCTCCCTTATCAAGGAAGTCAAAACATTGTTGTTGAATCTTACTACACAGAGTGACTTTTTGGTCCCAACCTCTTAAAACTCTCAAAAATTTAAAAACAAAAACAATTCAAAAATACAAAAACCATTGAGAAAACACAACAAAAATCAAAGGTACAAAGATCAAACATTGCAATCAGGTATTGTGTACACATGGATGTTTCTTTCTTCCCTTGCTATTTTTCTGTAAGTCTCCCTACCATTTTCATCCCTTTGGTGATGATTTGGTTAGCTTATTTACACACATTTTGTGACATTTATCTCTATGGTATCTGTTTGACCTGGTCTTTCATCACCTTGGTAAATTAAAGAATGACTGACCTCTTAGAGATCCTATCACATTCAACATCTAATAAACTTGTTGTGAAGAATTTTTGGACATATTTGTGGACACTAGCCAATGTCATCATCAAAATCACTTCCACCTCCTTCCATCAAGTCATCTGTGGTTCCTAACCCCTTGTTAAGAAAGAGAGCTGAAATAAGTTTTTGAAAGAAATCAAAGGAAACAAAATCAATCAAAAATCAAAAGCTAAAAGCTACAAAGCAAAAGCAAATTGATATATTACTCTCTCTTGGGGTATTTCCAATAAACTCTACTAGGGCTATGGATGTCTGAATGGCAGTAGAGAAATGTTGCGATTAGAATCAAATACATCTCCGTCGGGGCTATGGATGTCTGGATGGAAGCGGAGAAATGTACGACTATATTTCCACCATCCATTCACAAAATTACCTTTCAAAATCAATCATTCCTACACATTGGCTAGGGTGTCTTCACTTGTTTTCTATTAAATCTTCCCTTCAAGAGGTCATAAATTACATGTACACACACTAGATCTCTATGAGTAAATAGGATTAGTATGTTACCAAGTGTCTTTTTTGGACCTTGTTTAGACTCTTACTCTAGTCCGTATCTTGTCTCACGATTTGTGTCTTTGGCTAATCGCTTCTTCATCGTAATTATTCTAAGCTACATTCATATCATTCACATCATTCTTCTACTTCGCTTTAGAACATCCACGTGTATAAGATTATTTTTTTCCATGTTTTGAGACACCTTTGTCCCCTTTCACAAAAACAATCTTATCCTTCCTTTCTATCATGTGCTTTTAGGCCAACTTATGTTGGGGCATCCTTTCTTCTTCCCAACACTTCATTTGTTTACATTCACTATCATGTTGAACCTATCCATAATGGCCTTAGGTCCCGCTTCTACCTGTGAATAGTTTTCCTTTGAATACTCCCACCTAATTGCTGGGGCATTTTTGCATCTTCACCTTTCTCATACACACATGGCCTTATGCCCCTTGTACATCCCATCTATCGCTAGGGGCATCCATGCTTCCTCATCTTCTTTCCGTAAATAGTTTTTAGAAAACTTTCAAAAAAAAAAAAAAAAAAACATTCAAATATGTTAGAAAAATCAAAACATTCAAATATGTTTAAGAAAAATTCTAAAAATTGAAAATCATCCTACAAAACATCACTCTTTGGTTCTCACCTATTCATGTGCGCAACTCATGGATCATCTTGATCTACCTCCATCAACAAAAGCTAGGCTATTTACTTCATCTACTACTATAGGGCACACCGATTTTCTTTGTACTATTTTGTAGTGCACATTGCTTTTCCATTGGACTGAAGTGTCCTCCGTTATTCCCCTCACATGTATCCTTGCTTGGGGCACCATCATTAACCCTTGTTGTTAATTCGAATAGGTTGGAATTGAAGCTTGATAAATAAAAATTACATTATGTTTCTTTGTTAGGTTAGCTTGTTTACTTTCTCGTATTGCATTGCATTTTGTATGTTGCATGGAGTTGGTAGTTTTAGCAATGGACATTTTTTCGTATATGGCTTTTCATGTCATACTACACTTTTGTTCATTATTTTTTAATAAGGACTGATGATTAAGATCTCTAGTAATATGATGAAAAATAAAGTTGTTTAAAAGGAAATGGATGGATGTTAGCTTATTCCCCTTTCTCATACTCCTTTTCTTCTATATCCCCTTTCTTTTCTTCTTCTTCACATTATCATTTCTTTTATTATCTTTTTGTCATCTTTTCGATCGTCGATCAAGTTCTTCTATCACCCCATCACCAATCGAGGGGGCATCCTTCATTATTCTCATTTTTCTTCTATCCCTTCAATATTTTCTACTTGTTTATGCTTGTCTACTTTCTTTGAAGTGAGGTTGATTACATCACCCCAAAGAGGGGAAAATGTAGACACCTAAAATATGCTTACACTTAGCATTTCATCCAATCCAATCAATTAATGACACTTCGTTAAATCCCCATACTTCACTCCACTCTCGGATGCCCATTCATGACACTCTTTCGGTTGTATTCCTCCTATAATCAGATTGTTTGGCTAATATCTCTCTTATTAGCTAAACATTCCTCCTTTCGACCATTCAAAACCTCCCTAGTTCTCTCTAGACCACTTCTATTGGCTTCGTAGGCTATCTATCAGTCACAATTGGTTATCCAAACCCTCCCAACTCTCAATGAGTCTCTAATCACTTGCTAATCAATTTTAAATAGCCTAATCCTAGCTTAACTAAGCCTAAAGCATGTTTATCCTAATCTAATCTAAAAGTGCTTTTTGAGCTTTAGTCCCACATGCACCCAAATTCCAAATTCTCCCAAGTGGAAAACTATAAATACAAGGCTAAGCCTACCCATTCAAACTACAACTTTACATAAGCTAAAGCCAAAACAAGCCTAAGAAAGCTTAAGAGCTCATTTGCATTAGCCAAGCTAATAAGGCATTTGATCTTGGGTCATCCACCATTAAAATAGCTTCATCTTGCACCCATGTTAGGTTAGTAATGAAATAGCTAAACTTGGCCATGTAGCCATTTAGTGAGATTCATTCACCCTCATGGAGTAAACAACACACAATTTGATTGCTTAGAATCTAACTAGGTTCACTTTCATTAAGCTTTCATAGAGTAGAGAGTAGTATACATGTTAGTTTTTGATGTTTTTGTCAAAGTTATAATGCTTGCATGTTAGTTTCTCTTGTTTAGCTCTAATCCTATGGTGCATGGATGAGTTAGCAAAGCTTTGAGGTTCTTTAGCCTCATTCCATAGCTTTTGCCACTTTCCATTGCACACATTTGGCATGCCCGGTGGGACACTTATGTCCATCCTCCATTAATGGAGTCACTTTGAAGCTTTTTGTTTTAGTTTCTAACTATTTCTTAGTTTTAATATTTCTAGGATAGTTTCAAAGCTTTCTAGATTAGTTTCAAAGCTTTCTAGATTAGTTTCAAAGTTTTTAGATTAGTTCAAGTTTTTAGTTTCACTAATATTTTTGTTCTAAATGGCAAAAAATCATGTTTCTTAACTAGTTTAGCTAGGTTTGTCTTTTTTTTTGCTCTTTCAGAGGATCAAAGGAGGTGAAGTGCTACAAAAAATTGTACCAAATCAATAAAATTTTGATATTTTTGAAAAATCACGTGTTTTTTAGCCACCTATAGCAAGGGGTTACACACACCATTCGTGTGTGCAGGTGCAACTCTCACTATGTTTTTTTAAGACTAGAGGTGCACAGCAACAAAAAAGGGGCACACTAGTACACTAATAGTGGTGCAGCATCATTAGCAATCTTTAGAGGCCATAACTTTTGCTCCCAAACTTGAAACGACTCCATTTTTGTTGTGTTGGAAAGGTATTGAAGTGAACTAAACAATGGAAACATAAATAAAAAGGTGTGACTACTTATGGCCTATTAATAGATACGGGGAGGTTCGACATATATGGATGTGGATCAGTGTGGATCAAGAGGCATAAGACCTAGTTGATCCAGTGGATCTGGTGGTGGAGGAAACACCGAAGGGAATCAAGGTTCGGATCAAGTGGACAAGGTCTTTAACCTTCTCTATAAGAAATTTTTAAGATATATTTACATCTACTAGATTAAAAAGTTGTTGAGGATGTCAGTAGAGCATGTACACAAGTGTGAATTACTATGGCATGTAAAGGAGATCACTACCCTAGAGTGAGAGGCATGTCAATTTTCAACAATGTTGAGGGGTGTGCACATATTTAGTACCGAAACTATGACCCCCATCAAATGGTGGTAGATTACATCTGCGCTACGGAATAAATTTTTTTCAATTCCATATCCCTAAATTTGAGTAGAAGAGCATTAGTGATTTGAAAGAGATCCAAAAAGGAATGGCAGAGAGTGTGTGGGAATATGACACACATTTCAAAACTCTCTTGTCAAAGCTATCTTATGATATTCATCCTTCTCAGCATGCTTAATGGTTTTTGGAGGATTGATAACACTATTCATAAGAGTGATTTCACACAAGACATTCATGGACCCACGTGAGGCCTTAGAGGCTACCCCGCATGCCGAGGCTATTGGAAGTGTAGATACCAAGTGTTATATCTTTTTCTTTGAGGATAAAATTTATGTGATAGAAAAGTAATTTGAGAAGCTATCTTCGAACTTAACCCATAAGACTTGAAGTGGTCTATGGTGCATGGAGTGTGAGGTAGAAGGGCATGCAAATGATAGTTGTCCTCGAAGGTTAGTACATACCATGATGGTAGATTATGATATTTTCAATGGGGATTATGATGTAAGTAGATTCCTACTATTACAGAGCACGATCTATAAGAATGTGTCTTGCTATTGCAAGATATGTACCTCTACAACCCATGACACCAAATATTATAGGCTAATTAAATAGATACATGATTTCATTAATCTTGGTGTGTGTGCCAAACCAACCTTGCAATCAGTTCAAGGATGATGATCCCCACTATGAAGTGTGTGCAGATGGAGGAGCACGTGGAAGAGGTTTCCATGGAGCATTTCATGGTAATATCAACCATGGAGGAAGAGGTGAGTTCCCACGAGGAACCTGTTATAACTATGGGTCTATAGAGCATTATAAGTGTGAGTGTCCGATCTATTGCAATACTTGTGGTGTGGAAAGAAACATAAGTATGAAGAGTTCCTTGAAATTTTTGAGAACATGAGCTAGTAACATTAGAAAGACAAGGGTGTTGGGATGGTAAGCATAAAGAAGGTGAACTCACAATGATGCCTTTGAGAGTGGCACGTGAGTCGGGACTAGAACATGTACTTGGTGATGACATGAAAAAGGCTAAGTGTGCCAAGGAGGTACCAAGACAAAGAACACTAGTTACAAGAGAAGAAGTGGTACATGGGAAGTATATGGACCCTACTCATCAAAAATAGGTGTATCAAGAGACTATGGATGTGATTTAGAGTCTACAAGGAGATATCTAGTGTTTGAAGGAGAAGTCAAGGTAGTCAGAGAAAAGGAAGCATGTCGAGGCTTTGTAGAAGGATCTGGATGAGGTTAGGGAAGTATGCAAGATGTTAAAACAAGAGAATATCATTCCCTTTCTAGGAAAATGGTTATGGGAGAAGGTTCCATGCACTGGAAGAGAGCACAAGAGGAAGGTTATGCATGTTAACCTTCCTCCCCGTAACTTCGACTATGGCAAATAGATCACATTAAATGTTTTTGTAGATGGATGGCTTCTAAGAAATATTCTAATTGATATGGGTGCAGAAGTCAATGTTCTCATCTTGGATGCATGGCATCAAATGGGAAGGCCCACATTACAGCCATCTTCGAATGTGTCAGTATATGGTGAACAAGAAGAAGGAAATTCCCATTGTGTTGAAGGATGTGGTTATCACTATTTAAGGGACAAGTTCACTAGAGACTTTGAAGTTTTGGTGCATTAGCAGAGGAGATTAAATTTCTAGCATTTATTGGGTGCCCTGTGTTATTGGGTAATAACAATGTTGACCTACGGTTCAACAATAGGTATATTAGTTTTGAGAATAAGGAGGAATGAGTCATCATCCCATTGATTGATGAGAAATCAACACCCCATACTAAGCCCTTCGGAGATAAGTCCTTGATAGAATCTATGTGCGCTCTATTAGAGACCCTGAGGTAATTCATCCTACAAAAGGAATTATCTAGTTTGAAGATGCTTAGTCTATGAGTGATACAACCAGCATAACATGTGACAATTGGGCACATGGGACTTATGAATTAATTGGGTGACAATTGAGAGGATCAAAGTGATAAGGGTAACAAAAGCACGCTTGATCAAGCACCTAGGAGGGAAGAAGATACCAAGTTACTCTAGAGGAGCTAACCTTAATGATTTCTTACAAGAAATGGAGGCTTAATGGAAAAATGATAATGAAAGAAGAGGTATGCTTAGCTATAACCTGCTTTGGAACGTAACACGTTGGTGGGTGAATCATCATGAAAGCCTTCTAGAATGGAGGAAGGTGAGAACCATGTTCTCTGTTAGGTTTTCTAGAAGTAATGTGCCCACTGTCATACAAGACTACCATGGCAAAGAACCCACCTCATGTCATATCCAAACATGTGAGAAGGCCTAGATAGAAGGTGCAGAAGATTTTCCACCTTTGTTATGGGTGCATAAGTTATATTCCACCTTACAAGGTTGTGAACGTGCATATGGTACATTCACTCAGAGATGTGCCATCAAACATGGAATTGGTAGGAGAATTGACAACTAATCTCATTCAATATTTCGAGTATCGAGTATAAAGCCATTAGTGGATAAGGCATTGCAAGTGGTCAAACACCTTATAATGGGAGATAGTGCTATGGTGAAGATAGGATACTTGAGCTATTAGGTGAACCTGGTTTGGAGATGCGTTTTGATGAGGAAGAATCAAAAGAGATATAGCTTGAGTGCGCGTGCATGGAAAAGGAAAAAGGAAAAATGGTCTATGTGATAGATGGTGAAGAAATGGAGAGTCTGGATGTTAACCATTTCAAGGTATGCACAAAGTTAGGGATAATCATTGATGAGCAAGAGCAGCGTGCCTATGATGAGCCCTTGAAAACAAAGAAGGTTAACATTGGTTCTGAGGAAGAACCTAAGGAAGCTATCATTGAGTATTATTGGTCGGAGAGAGAAGTTTCTAAGATCATTGACCTTTTGTGAGAGTTTCAAGATTTGTTCCCATGTGAGTATTGTTAGTGCAAATTAAAGCAGCACCCTGGATGTTTTCTCGATTTCTAGTTTGATAATAAACATCTAGTGTGATTACACAACATTGAATATTTTCCCCAAGTGTGGGACTTACAGAAATGGGAAAAGAATATCCAGATTAGAGGTTGGTTCCTCAACTCCTCTGATCAGATGTATGCTTGAAAATTGTAGAGGTTTAAACTCAAAATCCTACTCTAATTCGCCAAGGGGTTAGGGATAGAAAGAAAAAGGGATAAAACTAAAACTAACAGGTGATACACCAAAGGAGTGATGAACATTCACTTCTGCAAATTGACATAGATTATAGAAATGCAACAAACATCATGCAAAATTGCTAAAATGTAATGGAAGATCAAATGAAGCAAACAACACAAGAAAAGGATTGAAACTCATTCACAGAGCTTGCATTGTCATTTCCAATTTTAAAAATATCATGCATTACAATAGCAAAGAGGTAGAAAACATGTTGCAGTCCTAAAAGAGGTCTGATATTCCACAAATTCACTTTCTAGGGTGAAGGAGGGAGTTTAAAAACATAAAAAATGTCCAACCCTTACAAATGAGCCAAATTTGGCTTTTAACAATGAAGACTGAGCCGAGAGAGAAACATGGGAAAATGGAAAGGAATCATTCAACCACCAACCAAATTCATCAAAATAGCATGGGTACCCTTAAAATTCCATTCCCCAATATTTTTGACCATGCTGGAGAAGAATGGAAGCCATACTTCATTAAAAATGGTGGTTGAAACGTCAGTTCTACTCTTTTCCCCATGCTAGAGGTGTTTTCCATTTTTCTCTCACCAAACTTCATCAAAACACAAAATTTAAGATTCCATCATGTAGAGGACTTCAATATCTTTCCAATGACACCAAAATTGAGGAAAACTGAGCTCTAGATCAAAAGTTATGCCGCTCGAAGATTTGGGGCAAAACACAGAGAAAAATCGGGTCAGCATGGGCCAAAAACCCAAAATTTTCCCTCTTTTTTGAATTTGGGAAAATTTCCCCAAAAATTTCCACCCCCACCACTCCGATGCCACATGGCACTTTCCTATTGGTCTATGGGCTTCATAAGATCATTTTACACCTTTTTGGATTTTGGAAAAAATTTCAAAAATTCTTTGAGCTCCGTCGGCCCACCGCCACGTGTCATCTTTCTATTCACTAGCCCTCGGGCTTCCTATTTTTTCCCCGATGCCAACCATTGACTTGAACAGGAGATGTGGAATCTTTCTATTGGCATGGGTCTAAACTCCAAAATTTCTTTTTTTCGCTTCCCCCTTAAGATTTTTGCCGGCCACATGGACATGTGGTACATTTTGATGACGCGGGCCATTTGAGGCGGAGTTTATCCGTGACATTTTCCATACTTTGGTGAAATGGAAAAATTTCCCCCAAACCTCCACCTCCCAATGATGTGAGGACATGTGACATGTTTTCATTCCTCGTGGGCCTTCGGGCCGAGATTTTCCATTTGCACCAATTTGGGAATTTTTCCTAACCTCTCCCCACTTAAGTCGACCTTCGACGACCCCATGGACACGTGGCCTCTTCCTATTGGCTGGTAGGCCTTCGGGCCAAAATTTTTCCTTTGCATGCCCCTCTGTTCCTTGGTAAAAATTTCAAATTCCCCTGCTCCTGCCATTCCACCACTAATGTGGCACATTCGATTGGTCCGCGGACCTTCGAGGGAAAATTTCCCTCTAAAACTCCACTGAGCCATAACTTGCAAAATAAAAGGAGTTAGAGGAAAATTTACCTTCTGGAAAGCTGATTATATTCTCTACCCGATGAAATCATCTCCAAAAAAATTTGAATACCTAAATATTAGAAAAATTCATCCGAGACACAAGGGAGGAAGGAATGAAAGGAAGTTAGCTAAAAATGAGTAAGGGGCTTATTTTAGATAACAAGTACCATGAAATCAAAGGTATCCACCACTCCTTAGGGGAAATTATGAGCGAGTTGAAGGAAGGTGTGTGCTTGATTTGGAATAGACCATATAGGATGAATCCAAAATTACGCTTACGAGTCAAGGATGGGATAGATAAGATGATACCATCGGGAATCATTGAGGTTATGGAGGAATAAAATTGGGTGAGTCCAATGGTCATAAACATTAATAAGGATGGAAAGATAAGGATTTGTGTTGATTATAGGGACTCAAATTCCTTCACCGAATAAATTCTAGGAGTAGCTAGGAATGAGGTATATTCTTTTATGAATGGGTTCTTAGGGTACCACCAAGTTAGAATTACAAAGGAAGACCAGAGAAGACAACTTTCACCATTAAATGGGGAATTTTTTCCTACATGGTCATACCTTTTGGAATAAAGAATGTGCCTGTTGTGTTCTCGCGCATCGTGGTATATGCCTTCATGACTTCGTCCATAAATTTCTTCAGGTCTACATGGATGACTGGACTATGTATGGGTTGGAAAAAGAAAATTTTGACAATTTGAGGCTTATGTTTGATTTATGTCGGTAGTTGAGGATATCCCTTAACATTAAGAAATGTGTCTATGTTACTCCATTTGTAACCCTATTGGGGATAATTATATGTAAGGAAGGCTTCTAGTGGATCCCTTTAGAGTTGTAATTATTGTGGGATTAGGGGAGTATAAGTTACCAAAGCATTATGCATTGATTCCTTAGGCATATGGGGTACTACAAGAAATTTATTAAGGGATATGCCAAGATTTTTGTGCCCTTAGAGGAATTGATTAAATGCAGGAGTCCCTTTCACTAAGGAGAGGCACAATAGAAGGAGTTTGACATATTGAAAGAGAGGCTTAATTTGTGCCCATATTACACTTTCCTTCTTGGGATAAGCCCTTCCATGTGTATGTTGATGCCTTAGGAACAACCATTAGAGTAGTACTAGCACAACTTGGGAAGGGATTATTGATCACCCCTTGTGTTTTGCAAGTAGGAAGTTGACACTAGCAGAACAAAATTACACAACTACTGAGTGCGAGGAACTTTCAATGATCTACGCGTTGCATAAATTTAGGTAGTATCTGCTAGCAACACCATTTATATTCTACATGGACCACATGAAACTAAATTACTTGGTGAACAAGCCCATTCTATAAGGGCACATATGCCATTAGGTCCTATTATTTCAAGAATTTGAGTTTTTAGTTGTGGTAAAACCAAGAAAGAGTAATTCAAGACCTAATCATCTATCAAGAATTGACTTAGGGGAGGACATGCAGAGCATTGAGGATACCATGCAAGACGCGTAATTGTTCAGGTTACGGTGCGTGCACTCTTATTTAGAGGATATTGTAGTGTTTCTTAAAATGGAGTGGCATAGAAGAAAGGAATGAAGGATTTAGAGAGAAATAAGTTGGCTATATGTGTCATGCCTTACATGTTAATTAGTGGAGATTTATGCAAGTTAGGTTGTAATGAGGTTTTATGCCGATGTTTATTAGAACACGAGCATGTTGAAATCATGGAGGAAGCACGTGGTGGGATTGTAGGAGGAAGTTATGCAGAAATTTAATCTGTGTGGAAGATTCTACTTGCAAGGCTTTAGTGGGAGAGTATCTACCAAGATTGTATTGAGTTTTTCAAGGCCTGTGACCATTGCAACAACTTGGAAAACCTAGAAGGAGGGATGAAATGCCTCATGACCGATAACCAATGCTGAACCATTTGAAAAATGGGAAATTGATTTTGTAGGACCAATTTTATGTGGAAAATGAAGGAATGAATCGTATTACATCATCACTTGACCGATTACTTGAAAAGATGGGCAGAGGCAATGCCTATAAAGAATTGTAAAATAGTGAAATTCTTATGGGAAAACATAATCAACAGGTATGGATGTACATTGAGTTTAAAAAAATTATGGGTACAAATTTTTTGAATGAAATGGCCAAAATTTTTTGGCAAATTTTATGGTATCCCATCACAAGACCACCCCTTATCACCCATGCAAGCAAATGGGACTATTGAAGCATTTAACAAGATATTAAGTCACACATTAACTAAGATTTGTGATGTTGGTAGAAAATATTGGGATGACAAGGTATCATTCATTCTATGGGCATACTAGAACAACCTACAAGAGATTGAACAAGGCCACACCATTTCAATTGGTGTTTGCATGGAGGTTGTTTTTCCGGTTGAATTTATGCTACCATCGCTGCGTATAACATGCGCAAGAGGATTGGCTGATGAACAAGCACTCGAAGAAAGAATTGATAAGTTAATGTAGCTAGATGAAAGGCAATCACTTGCTAGATGGAGTCAAAATATAGAGAAGGAAAGACAAAATTCAATGAATGATCATCATATAAAAAAAAAATTTGAGGTTGGGAAGATGGTTTTGTTATATGACTCTAAATTTATGCGCCATCTGGGAAGTTAAAATTTCATTGGTTAAGGACCATACATTATCTCGTACATCCTTGATTCAGGTGCTTTCTAGTTACTCATGCTTTGGATGGGATGAGACTATATTAGGCCATTTCAATGGGAGTAGGATGAAGCCCTAATATAAATAAGTCTTCCTTGTGTTTGTAAATAAGCAAAGTTTTCAGTTAGCCTAGGATTTCCCTTAATGCATTTTTTTCGTGTTTCCCCATCTCATTACTTATTCCTTTATGTTTTGTTATTTGTGTGTGCCTGCCTCAAGGCCGATAGAGGTAAACATTAATTTCTAAGGTTGTGTATGTGTAGAGGACCGCACATCTATTTTAGTGTGGGGTGGAGTAGAACAAAGAGAGAAAGAAGCTAGTAGTAGTTGTGATGGCCCAAATTGAAATATAAAAAGCGCATAAGGTAAGAGGGCATGTGGGGAAACGATGGAAACAAATTGTTATTGTCAAGAAGGATTTAATAAAGACCACTACAAAGGATAAGAAGTGTAATAACACCATGAGGTAGGGAGGGAAAAACTTAGGTTGAAAGAAGAAGTTCCTTCGGACCTGTAGGACTCGCACGTGAGAGTCTTCGGTTAAGTAAGGATTTTTTCGCGCAAAAAGGTTGTAGAGGGTTTTTCGTGTAGGAATTGGCACGTGGGTAAAGGAGATCAAGGTTGGATTTGGTGGAAAAATCTACATTTAATGTTGAGTACATTGGTAGGTGGCATAAAATTTATTCATGGGAGATAGATAAAAAGCTATAAGTAAAGGGCCGGGCATGTTATTATTTACCTTGATATTACAAGATGAAGAGATCTTGAAAAATAGGGCATCTATGAAGAAAAATTTGTGCGAAAAAAGAACACAAAATATGAAGTGTGTGACTAGGGTGATTTGTGAACAAGAATGGAAGGATTACATGGGTGTAAGGAAGAAGGTTTGATGGAATACGCCATCTTGTGGAAGATTTTACCAAATTAGGTTTTACGAATGAGAGCTCTGACATCGAGAATAGAAGGATTATTTCATAGAGTTAAGCCATAGGTTGAGTAGAGTGAGGAAGGAGAGAAAGGAGTTTATTCTTTTAACCTAATAAGAAGATGGCACAAAATAAGGTGACCGTTTCACCTAAGAAGGGCAAGGGCAAAGGAAAATAGACTACCACCACCAATTTCAATGAAGAATGGTATGCGGAGATGTAATACCTAGATGGGGTGTTACTTGGGAAAGAATGGGTATCCCATGTTAGGAAGATGGTCATGAGCGAATATAATCATTGCACAAGTGCCATAGAAAAGGAGATGACACTAGAACTGGTTTGTCCCAATGGATAAGAGGACACCACAAGGGATGTAAATTTGTAAGGATGAAGTAAAATTAAAATTAGAGAAGGTCAACCTACTACAATTGTTTAATTTTCCCTAATTTGGAAATCCCAAGAAATTATACCAATGGTTAATGTTGCGTGCACAAGGACCACTTATATTTTGCGGGATGTAGAATGTGCATAACTTCCGAACTCATCTCCAAGTTTACTAGCCTTATATTTGGAAGTCGAAAAGATAGAGAAATTCATGCTTTGAAGTTGTTTAAACTCTCAGTCTGCGTGGTTTTGATAAATTTTCCATTTTTCCTATCTGGACGTGTGAAAATTTTATTGTTGTCCTCATTTGAATGAAATTTTCAATCTTTCTATGGCCATGGATCATCGAACCTTGTATTGTTTTCAATTCCTTGGTTCATGAAAGAAATTTGAAAATCGGGGGCATGAAATGGTGGAGTTTTCTTCTTCTCTGCATTTTTCCACAGTCGTGAATGATGGGCATTTTCTTCCCCATCAAATTTTGGCCCCATTATCCATGGGTACGTGGACATATCTAATTGGAAGGGGTGGGGGAGAAATTTGTGTTTTTGAGCCTTTTTGTAAAAAAGGGCTAAAAGTCATAAAGTGAAGTGACCCGATCAACCCCGATCAAATGCTGATAAAGGAAAAAAAGTCAAATGTTGAGCTTTTTGCAGTCAAAAGTCAGCCCCGATCATGCTAAAAAAGTCAAATGTTGAGCCCGCATCAAAAAAGTCAAAAAGGTGGAGATCATTGGGGAGATTTGAGAATTTGAGCCTTTTTCATTAAAGGGGCTTAAAGTTAAAAAGTGACCCGACCCCACCAAACAGGAAAAAGTCAAATCTTGAGCCCGTCATTGGAAAGTCAAAAAAGAGGGAAGTGGGGGTCATTTGGAGAATTTGAGGTTTTGAGCCTTTTTTTAAAAAGGGCTAAAAGTCATAAAGTGACCATAGACCCCGATCATGCTAAAGGAAAAAGTCAAATATTAAGCCCGCATCGAAGGTCAAAGTGGGGAGGCGGGCGATGAGAGCAATTTGTGTTTTTGAGCCCGCATTGAAAAAAGGTAAAATTATAAAAGTGACCCGCACATGACTCTGTCTCCACTCAAGTGAGGCCACATGTGTCAAGACCATATCAAAAGTGGGTGAGTGGGCCAAAATGTTAAAAATGCCAAATCTCTATAAAGTCACAAAATGCAAAAAGGCATCCACACCCGCTCCAGTAAATTTCTCCCACGTGGATGACTCTGGTTTAAAGTTTCAAAGGAAAGATGAATGGTTCAAATTCAAAGTTACAAAATGAGTGTAATGGCTGCATTATGAAAAGTCTAGTTTTTTTTCGCCATTGGTGTTTCTTCGAATCAAGAATCTAAATGGATGTGAATGATTGAAAATATTGTAAACCATTTCTTGCTAACAAAGAAGAAGTTGTAACCATTTCTTGCAAGATATTTAATGGCTTCTTCATGCCATTGTAAAGGGTTGGCAATTGATCTTGTAAACTCATGAGTGCATTGTACTTAGAGAAAGCAAAGGAGATAGCCATTTTCTTCTACTTTCCTCCATTCTCAAATTTCTTCCATTCCCACATTATGTACAACTTTTGTTTAAGCATCAATACAAGAAGAAGGATTTTGTAGCCTCTTTGATGAGGAGATTTTAGAAACTTTGAGTTCACAATCTTATCTCGTCTTGTTTGCCATTTTTAGAGGGTTGTTTCTTCTCATAAATGCATGTGTTGAAATTTCTAACTAGTGTGTGTAGGAATCTGATTTTCTACCTGCAACATTAGTTTCTCCTACCTCTTTTCTCACTCCCTTTCCCACCTTCAGAAAAATTCCCCCTTGCAGAGATTGCAAGCAAGCATTTTCCGTAGGTAGTGGAGTGCCCCTGTTGGATCCCCAACCAAAAGGCCACCACAGAAATCCACACTTTTTCATGCATGCATGCATATATGATAATTGCTACACCGGTTAAGTAGAGGGACTTAGATTCCCTAGAGCATTGGAAAGGAATTCAAAAGTTTTTCCACCCAAAAAATTTCCTCGCCAACATTTTTGGCACCCACTGTGGGGTAGATTTAGCAAACATCTCACACCGAATGTGACTGCAAGGTCAGAAAATTCAAAATTCAAAAAAAAAGAAAAATTTTCTAGAATTTGAATGGCTATATGAGCCACATGGATTCAAATCATGGCTATTTTGGGAAACCCTCTGTTGAAAGACCCAAATTTCTCTTCCACATCCAAGAAGATGTTGCTTCAGATTTGAGGGAAGCTATCTGGCATAATAGACAAAGTGCCAATCACTACTTCATTGCCATGAGAATTCTGGACCTTGAAGAAGAACACACACTAATTGAATTGGAGAGGCAAAGACAAATTCCAAGCACCATGCAAAGAAGAGCATAGATTTTCAAGCTGGTGGATAGAAGATACACCCAAAAATAGAGACAAGGAGGACAAACTGATCCCATTTTTGAGGAACTTCAAAGGAGACAAGAGCTACTCGGAATCCTAGAGGCTTCCTTTTCAAGCAACCGGTCACGTTGGGAACCTGAGTGTTGCCAATCCTTTGGATGGTGAATTTCCATACATCAATGAGAACCTTGAAGATTTTCATGATGAGAGAGAAGAAGAAGAAGCTAGAGAAAGAGAGGTGAGAGCCGAAGAAGAAATAAGAGCTCAACTCGAAGAAATCGAGAGACTTCAAGCCGAGGAAGATGAAAGAGAAAAAAGCAAAAAAGCCACAACCTTAGCAAGGAAGAAGAAGATAAAAATAAATAGAATGGGGATCATGATCATGAGTGTGAATGTGATCGTGAGGCCCGTAGGCCTAATGTACCATGGGGAGGAAACACCGGTCCACTGGCTCTTGCTCAACCACTCCATGAGCTACCGAGAGGCTCGAGAAAAAAACTTCCCAAAATTTAGAGGGGATGGTTCTCAACTCCTGAAGAGCATGTAGCAACATTTATCACTTGCTTGTGGTGTGTTGGGTGTTGAGGATGAAGATGTGTCAGTCTCGACTCTTTGTGGAGTCACTTCAAGAAAAGTTTCGAATGGTTCTACATGCTACCCCGAGGTCTGTCACCTGTTGGGAAGATATAAGAAGTGCATTTGAACACAAGGTTCAAGAGCACAGAAGATTGTTAGGATCTTTTGGTCCAATTGGTACAAATGAAAAAAGAAACCTCCGAGTCAATGAGGACTTTAGTAGAAGATATGATAGAGTGATAAGAAGATCCTGAAGATGTGGTGCCTCTAAAAATAATTTGAAGAGATTTTTCATCAGTGCTTTGCCATCAGAAGTAGGTTTCTTCCTTAGAAGACCCAACCAAGAACATTAAGGGAAGCTCAAGACCATGCAATAGAAACCGATGATGATCTAATCCTTTTCGGAAAGGTGAAAGGCCCCAATGGAAAGCAAAAGGGTCAAGAATTCAAACTCTGTCACCACAGATCCGATGTTCCAAAAAATGGAAAATGACTTGGTTGCCTTGAAGAAGCAGCTATCTCAGATCACAATGAAATGCTTCAAGGAAACCAAACCCTCCAGATAGGCCAAGGATTTCTCCACCTCCTCATTGGCTTGCTCTTGAAGCACCACCAATCAATGCCATCTGTGACACCAAAGAGCCAGAGGAGGAAGCAAGAAATTGATGAAACTGAAGAAGAAAATATGGAAGACTATGAAAACTATCTTGAGGTCGAGGAAGTTGATATGCACAATGGCCTAATTGAGTACGTTGATGATGAAGATGAGGATGATGATGAAGAAGCTCCAAGTTTCTCATGTGTTGTTTTCACTCGTGCACAATCCAGGAAAGGTGCTTCATCCTCAATGGTTGTGGTAAAGGATAAGAAGAATAAAGAAGATTCTCCTCCTAGAGGTCACAAAAAATAAAATCATCAGCAGAGGATCACCATTACCACCTTCTATGGAGTCGGCCAAAGAAAAACCAGACTCATTGGTTGTCAGGGATCATGCTACTATGCCAAGTAAGTCATCTAATTCTTCTCCCAGCTCAAAAGTTGCTAAGAACAATTCTCCTTTAAATGTTGTTCCTACAAAAACATCTAAGGTTCAATCAAAAGCTACACCCTCACCCCCTTCCAAGCCAATTGCTACACCCAAAAAGGAGAATTCAACACCCAAAGTAGAAAATCCTCTACCATGTAAATCTTCCTCCATTTTGGAACCTCTTCCTCACTCACCATAACCCCATTTGACTTTGTGGAACATGCAAGCAAAACCAAAGTCCAGCTCTCAGAAATAGAATACCCTAAACACACCCCCCGCCCTAGTTTGACAAGTTCATTAATGTAGTTTGTGGTGGTAACCCTATATCCTCGAGTCCTAATTCTAAAGGCTTACTACCCACACCATCCACACCACCTTCCCAAAACATGCTAGCCCTCAAGTGCCTCCAAAACCAACAGGGTTGAACCTTTCTACCTGTCACTCCTCATTAAAGGCTTCCAGCTAAATAATTGTATCATAGATTCAGAGCCTCAGACAATGTGATGCCAGCCAAAGTTACAAATTCTCTAGGCCTCACCTTGACCTAGGTAAATGGCACCTACTACTCAATGGAATCCAAACAAGTGCCATTGGTAGGAAGAATCAAAGATGCACAGGTAGCACTAGCTGATTTTCTAGACAAGAAGGTGCTCCTAACCATACTGGTAGTAGACATCCCAACATCCTTTGGTATGCTATTGAGTAGGAGTTTTTGTACAGAGACCTGGGTGGAGAGATAAAAATGGATTGGTCATCTATGCAACTATCCTAGTAAAAGGTGAGATGAAGAAGTTTACTACCAGTAAGAAAGATGAAGTTCACAGTATGAAAGTCTGATGATCCAAAAGCAAACATTCTCTTTCAAGATTGTGGGCTAGGAAACTACTTCCTCACATCAAAAAAGAGGAGAACTTGCCACTTCTCATGGAGGAAGAGGAAGATCAAATTTGGACAATGGAATTTGATGGTAGTCATTCCAGTGTGGGCTCGGGAGCTGGTGTAGTATTGTACTCTCCTTCCAATGAGTTGTACCCATTTTCCTACAAGCTGCAATTTGATAATACAAATAACACTACAGAGTATGAAGCACTACTCTTAGGCATGAGTGTAGCAGAGGACATGGGAATCAAGAAACTGAGATGCCGAGGTGATGTAGAGGTTGTAGTAAAGTAGGTCCACCAACAATATCAGGTGAAGAATCCAAGACTCGGCATTACAAAAACAGAGTGTGGGACTGCATTGAATCTTTTGATGCATTTTCCATTGAAGCTATTCCAAGGGAACAAAATGAAAAGGTTGATTCTCTTGCAAGTGTCAGCTTCCCTAGTGACACCTCATCCTTCTTTTGGTAAAGACAAAGTGACCATTGAAATGGTATTTAGGCCTAGTGTACCAGATAATGCAAATCATTGGCAAGTCTTCAATGATGATAACCAAATTCTAGCCTTTTTAGAGCAAAGGGATAATTTCAATAATCTCTTCTTTGAAGGAGGTGAAAATCCACACCGAGAAGTAGTCCCCAAAGAAGAGAAAGAAGGAATTGAAGGGATTGATGATGAGGGAGTAATCAAATTGAAAGGGAACAAAATTCCCAAAGGCCTAGTCTCTTTAGAAGACCTCTTTGACAAACATGACAGATTCATTCAAGAGAAAGAAAAGCAATCTTCTCGGTGCCCAAGCTGATTTTGATAAAGAAAACATTGGTACCCGGAGGAGCCAAGGATGGTCAATATTGGAAAAATGTTCTCTCTTGAAGAAAAAAGAAGGTTTGTTGCATTACTCAAGAAATACTCAGATGTCTTGGCCTACTCTTATGATGAACTCAAATCCTTCCAAAGCCAAAGGAAATGCATCACTCAATTCCTTTGAAGTAGGGTGTTAAGCCCTTTAGGAAGAAACAAAGGCCGTACAACCCAAAGATTTTTGATACCATCAAGGAGGAGGTAATGAAGATGCTTAATGCAAGGATCATCTTTCCCATCCACCATTCAATGTGGGTGGCTAACATTGTGCAGTGTGGAAGAAGAATGGTGAAATAAGGATATGTGTAGATTTTCACAACCTGAACCAGGCATCACTAAAGGACAATTATCCTCTTCCTATCATGGACCATATCCTACAAGTAGTCACTGGATCTGAAATGCTTTCATTACTTGATGGATTCTTAGGATATAATCAAATCAAAGTGGTAGAGGAGGACCACACCAAGACAACCTTTACAACACCTTGGGGCACTTTTTTTTGCCTACAATAGAATGCCTTTTGGCCTAATCAATGCAGGAGCTACATTCCAAAGGGTGATGGATTTGGCCTTCAAAGATCTGAAGCATTGCATTGTCATATATCTTGATGATCTCACAGTATTTTCAAAGAAGAGGGGAGATCATATCTATCACTTGGAACAGGTACTTGCAAGGTGTAGGAAACATGGCATATCACTAAATCCAAAAAAGTGCATTTTTGGAGTCACAGAAGGCAAGTTATTGGGGCACATTGTGAACAAACATGGAGCACACATTGATCCTGAGAGGATTAGATCCATTCAAGCATTAGCCCTACCCACAAGCAAGAAAGGAGTTCATTCATTCTTTGGAAAGGTGAACTTTCTTCATCATTTTGTGCCTGAGTTTGTTGAGTTGATGAAGCACATCACTTCCATGATGAAACCACAAGAAAACTTCAAATGGAACAATGAAGGGAAGGAAACATTGAAGAGATCAAGAAATCCATTGCCAAGGCTCCAACTCTTGTATCTCCAGATTTTAACAAAGAATTCATCATGTATTGTTATGCATCAGAACATACACTCTCTGTCATTCTCATTCAAAAAAATGATGAAGGCGTGGAAGCACCTATTGCTTTCATGAGTTGTCCTTTGAAAAAGCATGAGCTAAAATACAACCAATTGGAGAAGCATGCCTATGTAGTGGTCAAGGATGTAAAAAACTTCAGGTTTTACATCCTCAATTCCCATATGGTGGTGATGGTCCCGGCAAAGTGCAATCAAGTCCATCTTGACACACAGATCCCAGAGCTAAAAGAGGAAATTGGATTGCAAAGACTCAAGAATATGACTTGGAGATTTGACCCTCCAATCTGGTAAGGGGAAATGGCTTGTGCAAGTTGATTGTTGAAGATGAAACACTCAAAGTTCAACATGGTGAAGAAAATTGTGCTTGCTCAACTTGTTCAGAAGACAACCCACATGTTCTCTTTGTCACCACTACTGATGAGTGGTATGTTGATATTTCCTATTACCTGACTTATGGAGAATTCCCCTCCCCATCTTGATTACAAGAAAAGGAGAACACTCAAGCTGAAGGTAGCTAAATTTGTAATCTGGAATCATGCACTTTACAAAAGAGGCCTGGATGGTTGTTTCCTCAGGTGCGTAGATAAAGAGCAACAAGAAAAGTTTCTTAAAGCATACCATGACCAAGCATGTGGTGGACATTTTTCAGCAATGGTCACTACACACAAGATCCTCGAGGAAGGTATTATTGGCCCACCATCTTTTGCAGACACTCAAGATTGGGTTTCTAAATGCAAAGCATGCCAATAGTTCATTGGAAGACCACAACTCGTTGCATTACCACTCAGGCCTGTGGTTATTGAAGAACCATTTCAATAGTGGGGGCTGGACTTCATTGGTGTTCTGAACCCTCACTCAAGTGTGGGGCACACCTATGTACTCACAACAATAGACTACTTCACCAAATGGGTGGAAGCCATTTCGCCAAACAAGCCAACACTAAAACAATATGCAACTTCATCAAGGAGAATATCATAGTCCATTTTGGAGTGCCACAGAAGATTGTAGCAGATAATGCTACCTATTTCTCTTCAAGAGAGCTGACCAAGTTTTTCTATAGCTGGAAATCTCCCTATCTCATTCTTCTGACTACTATCCACAAGGAAATGGACAGGCCGAATCAAGCAACAAGAACATTGTGACCATTTTCCATTTCCGTAAGCTTGTAAATGAGAATCAAAGGAATTGGCACAAAAGGTTGTATGATGCACATTGTGGGTGGATAGGATCACTCCCAAGAAGGCAATAGGTATGTCACCATTCCAACTATTGTATGGAGTCGAAGCAGAAATTCCTCTCATGATCGAGATGCCAGCTCTCAAGCTGCTACAGGAAATAGAAGATGGTCAGTACAAGGATTCCATTGACAAGAGGATCCTCTTTCTTGAGAAGATGGAAGAAAATAGACTCCAAGTGGTGGATCGCATTAAGGAGCACCAATTGAAAGTAAAGAATATTTTTGATAAGAAGGCCAAGGCAAGAGAATTCAAAGTTGGAGACTTCATCCTACTATGGGACAAGAGAAGAGAACCAAAAGGCAGCCATGGAAAGTTTGATTCATTATGGCTCGGCCCATTCCAGATTCATGAAGCTTGTGGGAGAGAACTTTTTTCTCTCATATTTGGATGGAATGCCACTGGAATTTGCCTCGGAGTGGGAAATACTTGAAATTGTATCATCAGTGAAAGTGGGTTGTTCCCCCGCCTTGTACCATAGGTGATTGTTAGGTGTGTTTCCCTTTCCGTTGTGTGGTTTTGTTTCCCCTTCTGTTTGTGTGTCGTGTGTTTCCTTCCATTGTGTGTGTGTTTGTGTGTTTCCTTCTTTTGATCTTTCTTTCTCAAAGTTTATACATGACTCTGCAAGGCCCAATGGATAAGGCACTGGTCAATGAATTATAGGGTCTAGAGATTGAGATTCTGGATTCCCATGTCATGTCTTCACTATGCTCAGTCCATGTCATGTCCCCAAGCTAGAGCTAGAGCTAGTTGTTGTCACCCTCAAAATCCCCCTCATTTTTAAGTCAAATTCAAAAATTTTGAGCTCACGCCCTCAAAAGTGTTCAAGTAAAGTTGGAAGTCTGAAAAGATAGAGAAATTCATGCTTTGAAGTTGTTTAAACTCTCAGTCTGCACATGTTTTGATAAATTTTCCATTTTCCTATCTAGATGTGTGAAAATTTTATTGTTGTCCTCATTTGAATGAAATTTTCAATCTTTCTATGGCCATGGATCATCAAACCTTGTATTTTTTTCAATTCCTTGGTTTGTGAAAGAAATTTGAAAATCGGGCACAAAATGGTGGATTTTTCTTCTTCTGCATTTTTTCCATAGTGAATGAATGATGGGCATTTTCTTCCCCATCAAATTTTGGCCCCATTATCCATGGGTACATGGACATATCTAATTGGAAGGTGGGTGGTGAGAGAATTTGTGTTTTGAGCCTTTTGTAAAAAGGGCTAAAAGTCATAAAGTGACCTGCAACCCCGATCATGCTATAAAGAAAAAAAAGTCAAATGTTGAGCCCCAAAAATTGAAAGTCAAAGTGGGAAGGGATCATGAGGGAGATTTGAGAATTTGAGCCTTTTTTAAAAAGGGCTAAAAGTCATAAAGTGAGTGACCCCATGCAAAGGAAAAATTCAAATCTTGACAAAGAAAGTCAAAGTCAAAGAACAAAGGAAAAAGTCAAATCTTTTGATCCCGCAGCAAAGGGAAAGTCAAAGTCAAAGGGGAAGCGGTCGGAGAATTTGAGTTTTGAGCCTTTTTTAAAAAGGGCTAAAAGTCATAAAGTGACCCGCAGCCCCGATCATGCTATAAAGGAAAAGTCAAATATTAAGCCCGCATCGAAGGTCAAAGCGAGGAGGTGGGCCGGTGGAGCAATTTGTGTTTTTGAGCCCGCATTGAAAAAAGGTAAAATTATAAAAGTGACCCGTGACTCTGTCTCCACTCAAGTGAAGGCCACGTGTCAAGACCATATCAAAAGTGGAAGTGAGAGTGGCCAAAAATGTAAAAAATGCCAAATCTCTATAAAGTCACAAAATGCAAAAGGCATCCTCCACGCCCGCTCCAAGTAAATTTCTCCCATGTGGATGACTCTGGTTTAAAGTTTCAAAGGCAAGATGAATGGTTCAAATTCAAAGTTACAAAACAAGTGTAACAGTTGCATTATGAAAAGTCTAGTTTTTCCACCATTGGTGTTTCTTCACGAATCAAGAATCTAAATGGACGTGAATGATTGAAAAAAATTGTAAACCATTTCTTGCTAACAAAGAAGAAGTTGTAACCATTTCTTGGAAGATATTTAATGGCTTCTTCACATGCCATTGTAAAGGGGTTGGCAATTGATCTTGTAAACTCAGAGTGCATTGTACTTAGAGAAAGCAAAGGAGATAGCCATTTTCTTTCTACTTTCCTCCATTCTCAAATTTCTTCCATTCCCACATTATGTACAACTTTTGTTTAAGCATCAATACAAGAAGAATTTTTTAGCCTCTTTGATGAGGAGATTTTAGAAACTTTGAGTTGTAATCTTATCTCATCTTGTTGCCATTTGCAGGGTTGTTTCTTCTCATGAATGCATGTGTTGAAAGAACCCATGGTGTAAATTACCCTTCTCCTTCACTATGCAATATTTCCAAGTAGGGGTAAATCACTTCAAGGAAGCTAAAAGACTAAGGTTCAACCTTAGCGAGGTGGACTAGGACCACCGCGATTTTTGAAGGAAGTTGGTATATCCAAAGAAGTGCACTTATGTGGAGAAGTATGTCTCCCATGAAGTGTACATGACAAAACCCTTGACACTACCAATTGTTGGAAGGGCCGCAACGAGAATATACTTGCACATTAGGCCCAAGTATGAAAAGGGTGCTTACTTGGAGAATGATGTCTCCATTCCTAAGGATCCCACTAGTAGGAAGAATTCTGCACCAAATAAGAGAAAGGGAAGAGACCCGGAGAAAGAATCATCGAAAAGAAAGAACTAAGTGTATAGACAACACAACTGTGGTCACGCCGAGTCAGTGCCAAGTCGACACATACATGCACATGAAGAAGTCTCCCATCAAGGAGAAGGAAAAGACACCTGAGGAAGAGGTTCCGAATAAGAAGAGTCACCTAGAAGGGAATCACCTACTGAGGAAGAGGAAGAGTCCCAGTTAGGAAGAAACATAAGGTAATAGGAAGGAATCCTATGAGGATATGGAGAGCTTGGAGGCCTACAGGGGTGAGAGAGATGACGATGAGGATAAATATGTTCAAAATCATCCCATGTACAATGTATATGATTTAGAGGAAAAAGAAGTGAGGGGAAGGGTGGAGAAGAAGTGCCTAAGGAAAAGGTGAGAGTGAAGAAGTAAATGTGAAGGATCACAAGACCCTTAGCCTCACTAAGGAGTAGATAGAAGAGGCCACAAAGATGGAAGTAGTGGGTGTAATTGAGAAGTTAGTGGAGAAAGAGGTGGAGTAGAGCACGTAAAAGACACTCAAGGAGATAGCAAAAGAGAGTTTAGGTAAGGAGTATGGAAACATGGGTAGAGATCCCATATTAGCAATGAGATTTCCAAAGGTTGGACACACACGAGAGGAAGAACGTGGTATTAGCAAAAAGGGAAGGGAATGGGGTATATCCATGATCCAAATAAAGTGCTACGCACACACTTCCAAAGAACTATGCCTACTGACTAACCACTCGAAAATGTCTTCATTTGAAGAAGGTGTATACCCATGAACCAAGAAAATGCTATCTTGGGAATTTGAGTCCCATATCGATGAACCTGAGTTCAAAGTTAGCCAAGGGATGCTAATGAAGGTTACGAAGATGAAAGGTATAAAACCATTGATGAATTATTAGTAGTTATCTCGATGATCAAATCTATAATGTGCTCAACAAGGTTTCAAGTTGAGGAAATACTTTTTGGAAGGAATGACCGGGTGAGATTCCTAGAAGGGGAATTGGAGAAGAAAAAGGAGGAGCTCGTTGAAAAGAGAAAATATCTGAAGCAAGAGGAAATAATCAGCACATAGTTAAGGCACAAGTTGAAGGAGGAAAATGATAAGGTACGTGAGGTATATAAAAAGGTAGAAATGATTACAAATGTTATTGTCTTAAAGAATCCAGACCTAGCACCACCCGAGCGAAGTATGAGTCAACCTTGCAATGCTTGGAATACCTAACTCACATCCTCACCATGGAGAGGCAACCTCTTACTTTGGAATCAACAGAAGAATTATTAGCATGCCAAGAGAAAGAGGAGAAGCTGAAGGTGGTGGAGATAGTCACTCGGTACACTAAGCTCCTTGCCAATGTAAAGGGTACCGCATAGATAGCCGAAGCTACTTATGAAAATTGTGCAAACAGAGATAGAGTGGAAAAATTCTAGTTTCCACCCATGAGGCAAACCTCAAGGAGTTTTAGGAGAAGAATAAGGGAATAGGGAAGAGTGGGATAAGATCCTGGCTGAGGTAGAGAAGAATTATAAAGCCATCAAGACCCTGAGAGGCTCGATCAAAAACTGGATGAAGGAATTATACCCTTAGATCACCCACATGATGGATGCGTTGCACGACATCAACAACTAGTTGGAAACCATTTTTGATATGCTTATTGATAAGGGTGATGAACTAGGCTTTGAAGAGGTGAGCACCTTAGTAGGTTACCTCTATCAATAGGCACATGGTGAGGTGGATGCCTGGGAGAAGATTGAGGTGGCATAAGGAAGGATTTCCCACTAATTCTTCAATAAAAAAATTATTCTTCATTCCTCCAATCTTTATTTCTTCCATTTCTCTTTCTTCATTCTTCATTATTTATTCCCACCATTCGTTATTCTTTAGATAGGATGTCTTTGAGGATGGAGAACAAGATTAGTGTGGGGTGATGGTGGGCCTCAAAATATTGAATAAGTCCCAAAAGAAATGTGTGATTGTGTGACGATTGAAGAGGATGGGCGTGGATGGAAAATCATGAAGGACATGAGTTTTAAAAGGGTTTAACGAAACCATGGCATGCACGCAAGGTAGAGTAAAGGATTTCAAGACTTAGTTAGATTCAGCTTTACAAGAGGCACTTGAGGAAAACGTGACCTAACTAGGTGTGCTTTGAGTGGATAAGGTGACAACCTAGCACCTTAGTGGTCAAGAAAATAATATTCCATGCATAAAAATTCCCAAACACATCATTGTAGAGAGTGGGGATATCAGATCGAAGAAGCATGATCCATTAGAGGATCACCTCAACACTTGGAAACTAATTTTCTACTTCGGGAAGGCATGGTGGTGGGTGTTAAACCTATTTATAGAGATTCTTGGGTAAAAGAAAAGGGTGTGATGGATAGAGTTAGAAAGGGGAGATGAGGGTCATGGTGCGATAAACCATAACAAAGTAGGTGAAGCTCAGAGAAATGAGAAAAAGATTCTAAGGGTTGGGGTTCTCATTAGAGGACTATAGGAATGTTAGCATATCTAGGGGAATGGGTCTACTAAATTTTTGTAATAGGGAAGAATAGCTAGAGATTCTAATGTGTGAGTCATGATATATCGGTCTGATATGACCCTTTTGGATGTAATATGGTTACTGAACTATGATCAACATAAATATATGGTTCTGTTCTAAATATATTGTTCATGGGTGTAAACCCTAGTGCCTTTTTCTTTATGTTATGGATCAGATCTACTATCTGTATGATGTTTATTTTATGGGTATGTTGGTGTAATGATTCATCATATGCTTTCAGAATATATGCATGATCATTTAATTTTCTACACTTAATCCATCATCAATGACAACATCTTCTCACAATTCTCACATAAAGGAGGGGCTCGGCGCCCACGCATGCCTCGGGTGAGTGCTTAGTGCCCGATGAGTGATAGGATGATGCACATGGGGTTAGAAGGTTTTTATTTGTGCATAAAAATGAATACAAGTTCAATAGATGGTCTTTAACCCTCATTTTTGTCACATCAAGTTCACTTTCCCGCATTGGATGTTGCCAATAACTCAAGATGAAACAAATACCTAAAAGACCCCAAAACAAGTATGAAACCCTAAAAATAAAAATGCATATGAAGGGGTTGAACTAACCTCGATTTCCACAATGGTGGATTTCTTGAGAGTTTCACTATATATCAGAACTGATGTAGTTTTATGTACAAAAGTGTGTGAAAAATCCCTAGGTTACTTTTGTGTCATCACATTTGTGAAGTAGAGAGAAATAATTACGTGTAAAAATGTAATAGAATTTTTGTATGGAATATAATAGAATCCCTCCCCTATAAAGTGTGATACATATGTCCTATCCTTGTGCCTTGATGATGGATTTATGTGGATGCAAGTGATCTCTAATGCAATAGATGGATGTAACTCTAGATGAGTGATAGTAGTAAGTGATGCTAGGTCCCTCATTATGGTCTCATAAATTTATATTTATAGGGTTCTCTTGATATAATTTCGTAATTAACCTCAAAAAGTCTGACCAAAAGAAAGATAAAGATCTCAAATGGATAAAAAAGAGCCCAAAAAGTGGCGCAATATCTCTAGAAGGACCGAGCACCCATGGTGGGACAAGGTGCTCACAGTGCCCCAAGATTAATCTGGGTGCCCCAATCGAGGCTAAAATGATACGATATGATAGAATATTTATGGGCATATGGGTATAAGAGGTTGACAATGATGAAATAAAGTAAAATAAGATGGCCAAAAGACAGGGGTTAATTAGTACTTTCTTCACTCAATAACCTTATAAATAGTAGTATGAAACTAGGATAAATAATGTCTAAAGTGCATGATTTTGTGACTACGAGCATAATAACTTCCACATCATTCCATAAATCCATCATTAGTACTTAACCCCTTATACAAATAATAAAGAGATGAAATAATTTTCAAAAATAAAATAATCAATCAAACATCAAAAAAAAAAAAACAAAGTAATAAATGGGTGTGTTGACCAAATTTCCTTGTTCCTTCTCAGATTAGTGAACTAGTACTAAAGAAAATAAGTAACTCCAAATATGCAAGGGTTTAAGGTACCTCGATATGGGACAACGATGTGTACATGTGCAAAATGAAAGATCCTTCTTCACGGTGAGCTAAATGACCTACGAATAAAGATAAATTAAATAGAAGATGGATTAGTAGATTGATGGGTGGGTTGCTTAACGAAGTCAGTCCCAAGAAGTGAAAAATTCCTAGGATGGATGTCAACCCACATTTTGATAAAGATAAATAAAATCAGATATTGATAAATTGGATGCAGTAGAATTTGAACAAAAATAGAAACTAAAATACTAAATATAAGATAAATATGCATATCAAATCTAAATGTATGTAAAGTAAATCAAACCTAGGTGGATCGAGGGAGACCCAAGGTTGAAAATCACTGATCGACAAAGTGACTAGGGAAGGATGAGAAGAAGATGTGGAAAACAATAGTCTTGGAAGACATCTTGTAGCTAGATCCGAAGCTAGTCTCGAATCTAAAAAATAAATATGAAGCTGAAGTCAAAAAGCTACTGCAAGCATGTATGGTCTCGGCTCTATTCAAAAGGATGCAATAAAATTATGAAAACTAATGATGAATGCAATAAAGATAAATCTAGTCAATGGTGACCAAGTTGAGTCGGCATCGATTGGGAACTGATAGAACATATTTGAGATGAAAGAAAGGGTAGAATAACAAGATATGAGGGATAAAAGGTTGGGAAAATAAAAAATATGATGACTTGATATTTCAAAAAGAGTAGCCAATCAAATGGAAGGTGGGTCGATGATTACCAAACATGGTCAATAGGGAATGGGACTACTCTAAGGTCAGATTTAAATACATGGAATGAAATGAATACCCATAAATAAGAAATGAAGGTTTGGGAATGAATAAAACAAAGAGATCATGGTTATATCTAAACCTACACAAGATCGATGATGATGGTTTCAAAGTAAGATCCAAACATGAAATTATAAAATAATTGTTGTATATATCTTTTCCCCAGGTAGATATAGACAAGCAGAAGAATGGAGAAATCAAAGAAGCTCAAATCCCTGACATGTGCCCAAGGCGCACAGAAGTGGCGCACGACAATGAGTGTCGACAGAGGAAATGGTGCGCCCAAGGCGCACAGAAGTGGCGCACGACAATGAGTGTCGACAGAGGAAATGGTGTGCCCAAGGCACACGTATGGTGGCACACGAAAATGAGTGTCGATAGAGGAAATGGTCTCGCCCAAGGCTGAAGTGGCGCGCGACAATGAGTGTCGACAGAGGAAGAAATGGTGCGCCAAGGCGCACAGAAGTGGTGCATGACAATGAGTGTCGACAGAGGAAATGGTGCACCCAAGGTGCACAGAAGTGGCACACGACAATGAGTGTCGACAGAGGAAATGGTGCGCCCAAGGCGCACAGAAGTGGCGCATGACAATGAGTGTCGACAGAGGAAATGGTGCACCCAAGGTGCACAGAAGTGGCGCACGACAATGAGTGTCGACAGAGGAAATGGTGTGCCCAAGGCGCACAGAAGTGGCACATGACAATGGATGTCAACAAGGCAAATGGTGCACCCAAGGTGCACGATGTAAGAGGATGTCGACACACACATGGATGTGCCTATGGTGCACCTTCAGGAGGCGCAACATTTTGAGCGCTGACAGGAAGCAGACCCTAGCGCAGATATTCAGATGGCCATAACTTTTGACTGGGAGCTCGGATTCATGCAAGGTTGGACTTTTTGGAAAGCTTACGAGGTCCTCTGTCTAACTACGACTGGATATATTTAATTGGGTGAGAACAAATTCTTAAAAATTCAAAATACAGTTCGCCACTTTTGGGTTCACTTGGGGTTCTCACCTACCATCATAATGAGATGAGTTAAGTGCATTCTGGAGGTGGTTGGGGCAGATTTCGAATTCCTCTCTCTTTTCTCTCTCATTCTTCCTATAAATTGTAAGGAGGGGCTTCTTTCTAAAGGTTGGACATTTCTGTTTTGCCCCTCCCTTCTTCTCTTTGGCAGGTGAACTTGTGGAGTTCAAACCTCCCATTTGAAACTGTAATGTAACTTTGCCTCTTGGCATTTTGCAGTGTGTTGTATCAATCCTTGGAGCAAATTAATACATGTCTGTGGATGATTCTCAACCCTCTCTATATTCATTTACATTCCCTTGATCTTTCACTGTGAATCTGGCTATCTGTGTATGATCTTGCATTGCATTTTTATGGTCTGTGTTTATTTGGCAAGACAGGTGTTCTTCATTCCTCGGTGCATCACCTCCTTAGCTTAGGTTTATTTTTATGCATTTCTCTCTCCTGTCTCCTTGGTATTTAGATTAGGTTTTTGAGTAAACCTCTACATTTCATTGGTGCATCTCGAACAGAGGAATAGGAGCGGCCTTCATCCGGAGAGCTTTTCCGATTTCGCAAGGTCCCACACTTGGGAAAAGCTCCATGTTGTGCAATCGCACTGAGAGTCTCAACCCATCGCGTTGCAGAGTCCCAGGGGTGCTGTGATTCGACACCAACAGTTTTGGCACGCCCGGTGGGACCAAGAGGTCATTCCACAGTTTCGAAGGAACTTTCAAGAAATTCGGACTTAAAAAATTACAGGTTTTACAGTTCAGTTTTTTCCACCTTCCAGGCTGAACTTTAAAATCAATTTTTAAGGACTTAACTCGCTCGAAACAAGTCAAAATTTCACCAGTTGATAGATCGGGGGATAATCTTCAAAAGGGTATTCTTAGATTTTTGAGATTTTGACTTTCAAAATTTCATGGTTTTTTTATTTTCGGATTTCAGGTTTTCGGAAGTCTGGCATTTTTGGGTTTTCAGGACTGTCATTCCAGAATCAAGTTCCAAACTCTAAAATATCAAAAATACAGGTCTTTCAATTTTCCATTTTTAAATATTGTCAGGTTTGGTGTGTAACTTGGCAGGATCTAGCCTTTTGAGGCTCACTTTCTAACACATCTGGCGACTCCGAAGGGGTAGAATTCAGCGGTGTAGCAGCAAAAGTTGCCCAGGCATATGAGAAGAATTCGAACCAGGTCTAATACTCGAGAAGAGGGGATATTTGTCCAATTGCAACTATCACCAGGAGGAGGAAGGAGAGGAAGAAGACCACAAAGATCACCATCTCCACCTAACAGGACTTTGTCTACACCTCCACCTGGTAGGCCTTTTCTCGCATCGACCAGGGTTCTTAGGCCAATCATAATGGCACATCTACCACCGAATCCCTTTGTCAATTTCACGGGTAGTAGTCCACTTGCCCTAAATGCTCAGAATCAAATCCCGATTGCGGCATTGAAGAACATACCCTATTTCACAGGAGAAAATCATACTACTCCTATTGATCACATCCAGGATATTGCTAATGCATGTGCAATCCACGAAATAAATGAAATGGATGTTGCAGTCAAGCTGTTGGCTTCATCTTTCAAAGGCAAGGCCTTACAATGGTTTAGGAGCCTTACAGCAGGCTCTATTACGAATTGGAACCAACTTTGTTCTGCTCTTTGCAGCCAATTCGGGGAGAGGGCGGACAATTTATCTTTATTGGAACAGCTGACAACAATCAAAAGGGCTCCTAACGAACAAATGGCAGATTTCAACTTCAGATTCCAACGGACATGGGACAGGATCCCAATAGCTGTTAGACCAACTGCCGAAGGAGCATTCCTTTATTTCTTAAAGGCTATAAATTCAGACATAGCCATGATGATCCAATCAATGGGAGGGACAACGCTGCCAGGGTCCTATGACACAGCGATCAGAGCAGAGAACTGTTTGATCCAAGCCGGCAAGCTTGCACCAAGGCCACCAATGCCTCTCTATCCAGACATGGGAAATCCTACAACCAGTCAAGCACCAGAGTTGAATCCCATTCCAACTCCTAGAAATCAAAGCAATAATGAGGCGTCGACTTCTTCAAATACTTCAAAGGAATTGCAGGAGGTCATGAAACAATTGCAGAACCTTGGAAATGAGCTTGTGACTATCAAAAGACAGCAAGCTCAAAGTGCTAGACCGTATCAGCCTCAAGCACAGTACCAAGCTAGGCCCCCATACCAACAAAATAGACCACCACCTCAGGCTGCAAATCAAAACCAGAACCAAGGACAGCCTCAAGCTGCCAGGCCATTTCGACCGTATGATCCAAATGCAACGACGTCCTCAAGAGCCTTGGTTCCAACACAAAATAACATGGCACAGGAGTACGACTGGTGTTACCCTTGCAATCTACCTCACAATCAGTCAGCATGTTTCAATGGTGCACTGAATCAGGCCTTGATGGTGCAAACCATTGGTGTTGCTCAAGAACCAAGCCAGGAGGAGAATCAACAGCAACAAACGCAACAAGAAGGACCTCCAACAGAAACCACATTGGCAAATTGGCAAACGGAAGACTTCTGTGGAGTTAACCAACAGCCTTTTCAAGGCGTGGCTGCCAACACACGGTCAAAGAAGAGAAATATAGGAGAGGGACAATCGTGTAATCCAGTTGTTTCTCAACCCACTCTTACACAACAAGGGGTCAGTAGACCAAACGCAGCTCCAAATGTGCAAAATCAACCCAAGGTACCTGTTGTAGCAACACACGCACATGCTCAAGCTCCAGAAAAGTTTGCACCAAGTAAGGGACATCAAAAGGACAATTCATCCCCTTTCAACATCATTGATCAAATGAAGAAGACGAACGTGAATATATCAATGTGGGAATCTTTATCCATCCCAGGACAAAGAGATCTTCTACAAGCTGCCATGAAGAATTGGTCAACTTCGAACCAGCAGGCCCATATGCAAGAGAAGGTCCTCACGAATGCTGCTCAGCCTGAAGGGAATCATGGAGGACAACAAGGTAAAGTTTTGAAACCCCCTCCATTCTATATTTCATTAATCATCGGGGATAAATTAGTACACAATTGCATGATTGATTCTGGGGCAAGTAGTTCAGTGATGCCGAAGCAAATAGCGGATCAGCTGGGTTTGAAATATGAGCCAGTGCTGAAAGGAGTAGTACAACTAGATGGAACGGCAGTAGGAACTGTTGGAGTCATCAAGGGGTTAAGCCTAACTCTACATTCCTGTCCTAATGTTACAGTTTTGCAAGATGTGTCTGTGATTGACCTTCCGCCACTCTTTGTGTTGTGTCTATCAAGAGACTTCACTGCAAAAATCGGTGGATATTTATCTGTAGATTGGTCACACATGATTTTTAGGACAAGGTATGGAGCCAAAGCAACAATCAGGTCAGAACCAATTGCCCATTTCCATATTGAGCCTCATGTACCAAATCCTATCAATGCAAATTGCTCGGTTTTGATCAGGAGGAGTGTTCAAGTGATCTAGAAATAGGTACTAAGGTCGAGGGAATTCCTGATTTAACTTTGGATGAATGGGCAAACAAGAGTCATGAATTTGACCCATACAAGGAAATTGAAGAATCTGAATTGGGCGTGTATTGTATACATGAAGAAAATTCACCCATTCCCGACATCATTCAGCCTAAACAAAAGGATGAAAACAAAGTTTGGAAATTATTTTTCGATGGTTCGAGAAGCAGACAAGGTGCTGGAGGTGGTGCAATGTTGATTTCACCACAAGACATCAAATATTTTTCAGCTTTTCGTTTCCAGTTTTCCTATTCAAACAACATGGCTGAATACGAAGCATTGATTCATGGAATTCATTGGGCCAGGAAAAGGGGCATAAAGAACTTGCAGGTGTTTGGAGATAGCGAGCTAATCGTCAACCAAGTTAGGGGACAACATGCCACAAAGAATGACCTGCTAAAGAGCTACAAAAATAGGGTATGGGACCTCATTGAGGATTTCGAAGCTTTCAGCATTGTGTCCATACCCAGGAAGAAAAATGAAGCCGCAGATAGGCTCGCAGCAGTTGGAGCAACGTTTGATGTGGTTGACAACATCAGAAGGGGAAAAACACAGCCACATATCCATGTGATTGTGAGGCCGTTAGATTCAGAGATAATAACACAAGCTGGCAGGTGTTTGAGAACGATCAACAGATCGTCAATTTCTTACAAGAAGAGGCTGAATTCTCAGCTAGGAATCAAGACAGATTAGAGCAGCAATATGGGGATCAGGTAGTGCAGCTGCGGACAAACAAGCTTCCTAAGGGTTTAGTAACATTGGAGTCTATCTTCAACCCTAACGACCAGTTTCGTAAGGAAAAGGAAAACATACAGGTTAAGAGAGAAGATTCAGAGCCAATTCCGGTTGGGGAAGGCAAAACACTTCAAATTGGCAAAGTGGCCACTGAACAGGAGAAATCAGATTTCGTACAACTTTGCCAAGAATTTCCAGATGTCTTCGCTTGGAGCTATGAAGACTTAAGAGGATTCGATCCAAATTTGGCACAACATACCATAGGTGGATCCAGATGCTAAGCCCAGTTAGGCGAGCGAGACCGATCAACCCTCACATGGAGCCTCTAATGAAGAAAGAGCTAAATAAGCTGATAGAGGCAAGCATTATATTCCCGATCAAGCACTCAAGCTGGGTTGCAAACTTGGTTCCGGTCAGGAAGAAGAGCGGAGAAATCAGGTTGTGTGTAGATTTCCGAGACCTCAACAGGGCATCTCTCAAAGATCATTACCCACTTCCTTCGATGGAACAAATATTGCAAGTAGTATCCGGTTCGAGAGATTCTCTCTCCTAGATGGCTACTCGGTGATCCGAAAATAACCAGATTATTACGACCTGATCTCGGACCCTTGTAGGCTTTAATTATTTGCCGATAATTTACTCCTTTTAAGTAATCAATTTAAAATAATGCAAGACAATAATGACAATTACACACAGATTGATTACGGAGTTCGGCAATTGCCTACGTCTCCGGGTTCGTGATCGAACCGTTCCACTAGTCAAAACTTGTAAGTTACAATAGTACTTTCACAAGAAAACCTAATGGAATTTTACTTGCCTACCAGTACACCAGTTCTTCGGACGACAAGGGTGAAAAATAGCACCCGACTTCCACCTTCCTGGCGTACAATCTCCTTCGGCTGTGATCGGCCTTCCCGACGCAAACAATGCGAAGCTAGCACTCCGGTCGACAATCCAGGATTTACAAGTACTTGGTGTGGCGCTATGGGCCTATTGGGTAGTTTACATTTCACTCCCAATCACAAATATTCCATCTAATATTGCCTAAAATAATAGGCCAATAGACAATACTTGTCGACACATCCCGCAAATAAGCTTAACAAATAATAAGCTCGGGATCGGTGTCTCCGTGTGCACCAATGTCCACAACAAGCTTAACAAATAATAAGCTCGTGTTGTGTCCCGTGTGTAATGGGTTACACCCGTGTGTTTTTACAAAGGAGAGGGGTCCCCTATTTATACAAAAATAGGGCCCACAAATATTGCAATTGCAAATTATCCTTAGGCTATTTTAAACCTAAGCCTTACCCGTACATGAAATTTGGGATTAAATTCCCAAATAGGGCCGATTTGCATATAATATGGGATTAATACCCAATTTAGGCGGATTGAATATTTTAATGGGTTAACATCCCATAAATGGTGCAGCATGCATTTGAAATCCCACACTTTGGGCGGTGGGGATAATATATAAGGCTTTAAAGCCTTTCCACGCGTGCACGTTGGGATAAACCCCCCCAACTACCACCGCTTCATCCTCCTTTTTCGCCACGTGGGACGGTCCACGCATGGCTTAATGCCATTAAATAGCCGCTTTAACAACCACTTTCCACGTGGTTAAAATCATATGTATTTGATTTTGGCGGTTTAATATTAATGTATTAAACATTAATATTTATATATGTGGCATTTGGAAATATATGGCGCCATTTGGAACGTGGACTTACCAATATAATTTCGACCCCTCTAATGTGGTATGAAATAGCTTATAGTCCACTTGTCGTCTCCGATAGGCAAATCGAGCGAATCCGACGAATGTTGGCAAGCCACGTGTCACAGTGCGATTTGGTCCAATATTGACCAGTTGACCATAGTTGACTTTCCCGTTGACCGAACTTTGACCGAACATATCTAGAGCTCCCGATGTCCGTTTGTCGCGTTCTCACAGTCGTTGGAAAGCTCTCGAGATGATCTTCTACACTGACACCATTTAGAGATGTTTAGGGAACTTTTGAAAATGATCCCCTGATCACACCTCCCCACTAAGAAAAGCTTTTGTCCCCAAAAAGCTTCCATACTGTCCTGAATCTGAAAACTCTGCTGCCACCTTGGAAGTGCTGCTGTAGTAAACCCTTGGGTCTTCTCCTCCAACCTTCTCACTTCGACAACTCTGCTCCGATCCTGGGACCTGTGGGTTATGGGTCCACGATGCTTCCGCTACGCCACTTTGATATCCGAAGAAAACCTCCACGCCTCCGCTTTATGGTGCTAAGTTTCTGAATGAAACCTCAACGCTCCTTCTGTGCGGTGCTAAGCTTCTTGATATCTGACAACAAGGATCTTCTTTTACTCTATAACACAGCTCCTGGCTCGAGTTGATTCCGTAGAATCCGGGCGATTCAAAGGAACTCCATGTTACGTAGAGCTTTGATTGATCCGATGTCGGTGATGGACAATGCCTTGTCCATTTTACAAACCTCAACGCCTCCGATACATGATGCTAAGCCTTTTCAAGACTTTGAGCCTCCGATGCACGATGCTAAATCTGTTTCAGACCTCAACGCCTCCGATACATGATGCTAAGCCTTTTTCAAGACTTGAGCCTCCGATGTATGATGCTAAGTCTCTGTAGACCTCAACGCCTCCGATACATGATGCTAAGCCTTTTTCAAGACCTCGAGCCTCCGATGTATGATGCTAAGTCTGTTGATCAGCTACCATTCGTATGTGTGGTCACAATGCCTTGACACCGAATGACGTTCCAAGCTGATCCTTTGAGAGCTCCTCTTGTTGACATACTAATATCAGGTACCATTCTGCTGCACGGTCGCAATGCCTCTACACAGAATGAAGTTCCGACCCGACGTCAATGCCAATGGTGATTCAGCTACCATTCTACTGCACGGTCACAATGCCTCTACACAGAATGAAGTTCGAGCTGATCTCTACGAACTCTACTATCTGCACAAATGGCAGATCAATCTCCAAGATTTATATGAGTCAAATCTTGTATCCAAGTTGTAACAGGTACTCACAAGCTGATTAGGAGATATGTTTGGAGCATTAATCAAATTTTCTAAATAAGAAAATCTACTGAGTATTGTAAACCTTTTTCTCAAAGCATTTTCTCATAGAATCGATCTCAAACTTAATATCGCATACGATTCCTCAATCTGAATTATGCAATATATAATTGAAAAATTGTTGACTTACCCATTTTAAAGGACTTTCACTTTCAGGTATTACCTGGTCCTGGGTTGAATTGTCAACTGGTGGTGGAGTAGAAACTTCCTCTGCCTTTGCAATAGGCCTCCATTCCATCTTTGGCTTGCCATTACTCTGATGGCGAGATGGATGCAGTTTCCAGCAATTTTCCACCGATGCCCATTCCTTTGGCAATGAGCACAAAAATTCCTCTTAAACTCCTTCTTCTGGGATGAGGAACTCTTTTTGCCATTTCTCGACTCTGCATGACGAGATTGGTCTTTCTCCACTGCATTGCAATGTGGATTGACTTCATTTGTCTCCTCCCTGCCAGAACAATGACTAAACAAGGAAAATATACTGCATTTTATGGTGTTAGAAAAATCACCAAAATAATTGCCCTCTGGGGGTCTTACTAATGCAAGTATAACAGAGTACAAACATTGCCCAAAATTGGGTCTTTAACTAATGTGTCTTGTATGGTTAGATGTATACAAACGTTGCCCTCAAAGGGGTCTTACCAATACATTCTACCTAACACAATAGTTTTTCAGGATTCATCCAAATAGAAATGAGAAAATTACTGAGTATGTTAAACCTGTCTCTCAGTCTATCCCACCAATCTGGAAATCCAGAAGTACAAGCCAATGCCATCCCTGTCAAAGCAACCTGTACTGATTAACCTGCTCCATACCAACTTGCTTCGAAGATTAGTAAGTTTGCAGGTGTCGATTACCAGCTCTGATACCAAACATGATCCGAAAATAACCAGATTATTACGACCTGATCTCGGACCCTTGTAGGCTTTAATTATTTGCCGATAATTTACTCCTTTTAAGTAATCAATTTAAAATAATGCAAGACAATAATGAAAATTGCACACAGATTGATTACGGAGTTCGGCAATTGCCTACGTCTCCGGGTTCGTGATCGAACCGTTCCACTAGTCAAAACTTGTAAGTTACAATAGTACTTTCACAAGAAAACCTAATGGAATTTTACTTGCCTACCAGTACACCAGTTCTTCGGACGACAAGGGTGAAAAATAGCACCCGAATTCCACCTTCTTGGCGTACAATCTCCTTCGGCTGTGATCGGCCTTCCCGACGCAAACAATGCGAAGCTAGCACTCCGGTCGACAATCCAGATTTACAAGTACTTGGTGTGGCGCTATGGGCCTATTGGGTAGTTTACATTTCACTCCCAATCACAAATATTCCATCTAATATTGCCTAAAATAATAGGCCAATAGACAATACTTGTCGGCACATCCCGCAAATAAGCTTAAAAATAATAAGCTCGGGATCGGTGTCTCCGTGTGCACAATGTCCACAACAAGCTTAACAAATAATAAGCTCGTGTTGTGTCCCGTGTGTAATGGGTTACACCCGTGTGTTTTTACAAAGGAGAGGGGTCCCCTATTTATACAAAAATAGGGCCCTCAAATATTGCAATTGCAAATTATCCTTAGGCTATTTTAAACCTAAGCCTTACCGTACATGAAATTTGGGGTTAAATTCCCAAATAGGGCCGATTTGCATATTATATGGGATTAATACCCAATTTAGGCGGATTGAATATTTTAATGGGTTAACATCCCATAAATGGCGCAGCATGCATTTGAAATCCCACACTTTGGGCGGTGGGGATAATATATAAGGCTTTAAAGCCTTTCCACGCGCACGTTGGGATAAACCGCCCCCAACTACCACCGCTTCATCCTCCTTTTTCGCCACGTGGGACAGTCCACGCATGGCTTAATGCCATTAAACAGCCGCTTCAACAACCACTTTCCACGTGGTTAAAATCATATGTATTTGATTTTGGCGGTTTAATATTAATGTATTAAACATTAATATTTATATATGTGGCATTTGGAAATATATGGCGCCATTTGGAACGTGGACTTACCAATATAATTTCGACCCCTCTAATGTGGTATGAAATAGCATATAGTCCACTTGTCGTCTCCCGATAGGCAAATCGAGCGAATTCGACGAGTGTTGGCAAGCCACGTGTCATAGTGCGATTCGGTCCAATATTGACCAGTTGACCATAGTTGACTTTCCCGTTGACCGAACTTTGACCGAACATATCTAGAGCTCCCGATGTCCGTTTGTCGCGTTCTCACAGTCGTTGGAAAGCTCTCGAGATGATCTTCTGCACTGACACCATTTAGAGATGTTTAGGGAACTTTTGAAAATGATCCCTGATCACTCGGGGTATAATCAGTGATGGTGAGCGAAGGTGAGCAATTCAAGACGGCTTTCACCACCAAATGGGGGACCTATGCCTACAAGAAGATGCCATTTGGGCTATCAAATGTGGGGCCACTTTCCAAAGGGCAATGGATATGACATTCAAGGGGTTGATCAATAAAATAGTTTTGATATATCTTGACGACATCACTTTGTATTCTCAAAAATGCAATGGATCACCTCTATCATTCGAGGCAAGTATTTCGAGAGGTGTAGAAGATTTGGGGTATCATTGAATCCTAAAAATGCATATTCTTGGCTCATGAGGGAAAACTTCTAGGCCATATTGTTTCAAAGGAGGGGTTGACAATTGACCCAGAAAGAGTTGAAGCAATTCAAGCATTGCCATTGCCAAATCACAAGAAGGCTCTTCAAAGCTTCTTAGGAAGGATCAATTTCGTCCGCAGGTTTGTTCCAAATTTTGCAGCTCTCGTAAAACCAATAACGCTGATGTTAAAGAAGAGCATGGCATTTAAGTGGACATCTAAAGGCAAGGAAAGTTTTGAGGCAATAAAAGAGGCTATATCCCAAGCCCCAACTCTCGTCAATCCAGACTTCTCTAAGGACTTCGTGCTATATGCCTTTGGTGGTGGGGACACGATTTCTGCAATCCTGGTACAACAAAACAAAGAAGGATTAGAACAACCAGTTGCTTTCTTCAGTCAAGGCTTGGAGGAATACGAAACTAGGTACTCTTTCATTGAAAAGCATGTCCTTGCGGTAATCAGAAGCTTAAAGAAATTCAAGCACCTAGTCTCAAACAACAAGATCCAATTATTAGTCTCTCATGCGGGAGTCAAGGACTTCCTTCTAAACAAGGATCTGAATGAGAAACGTGCAGGATGGATAACTCGTGTCATGGAATATGACATCGAGATCAAGGTCACCAAACTAGTACATGGGAAGGGACTATGTGAGCAAATTTAGCCTTGAGTCAACAAGTTGAAGCCTGGTGATGAAAAGGAGACTACCTTGGTACTACGGGATGATCAAGAACAAGAAAATGATGACGTGCCTACTCCTTGTTGGACTCGAATATGATACACTTCCTACTGAGATGGCCTATGCCCTCCGAGAAATGAGCAAAGCAAAGAGGAGATACTTGATTACAAGCCATTCCATATGTGCTTGTTGGTGGTGTTTTGTTTGAGAAAGACATCAATGGAGTTCTATTGAGGTGCATTGGGATAAGTCAAATTGAGAGGGTGTTACGAGATTTTCACGATGGAGATTAGGAGGACATTTTTCCCCATGAGTAATGTGACTCTCAAGATAATGAAGGCAGGGTATTATTGGCTGACAGTCTTCAGTGACTGCTATACATGGATAAGAAAGTGCAAGAAATGTGCACTCTTCACAGGCAAAGAAAGACAAGCAGCACTTCCATTGCACCCAATTCTGGTTGACCAACCATTTATGCAATGGGGATTGGACTTCGTCGGGGTCATCAATCCAAACTCAAGCCAAGGCCACAAGTGGATTCTCACGGCAACGGACTATTTCACCAAGTGGACTGAAGCAGTAGCGCTCAAGGAAGCAAATGAGTCTAACATACTAGACTTTTATGAAGGAATAGTGACCAGGTTCGGTGTGCCGGCCACTATCATATCAGATAATGCATTGGCATTCATAGGTTCCAAGATTACAGAATGGGCTGTCAAGAATGGAATCTATTTGAGCACCTCTTCAAATTATTACCCGCAGGGTAATGGACAAGCAGAGTCCACAAACAAGAATTTGTTAAGAATCATCAGAAGGACTCTAGATGAAAACCAAAGGACATGGCATACCAAGCTAAAATCAGCATTATGGGCTGACAGGATAACACCAAAGAGATCTACAGGTAATTCTCCCTACAAGTTGGTATATGGGAAAGAGGCAGTGTTGCCTATATCATTAGAATTGCCAAGCATTGGAGCTCATGAAGCGGTTGGAGTTGCTGAGTTCGAACCAATGGAGGCTAGGTATGTAGAGTTGATGGAATTGGAAGAAATAAGAGAACATGCAGTTCAGGCGATTGAAAAGGATCGGGCCTTAGTAAAAAGATGGTTTGATAAGAAAGCGAGAGCAAGGACCTTCCAGGAAGGAGACCTAGTTCTAAAATGGGATGCAGATCGGGCAAAGCCAGGAAGGCATTCCAAGTTTGATGCCATTTGGAGTGGCCCCTACATGGTCACAGGATGTAAGAATAGCAATGCCTTCGATTTTGTCTACTTTGGATGGAGGAGAAATCCGATTCGGTTAACGAAATCTATCTTAAACATTGCTACTAAAAGGAAAAGGTTCACCCTTGTAAATATTAGCCTAGATTTAAATTCCTCTAAGTGCGTATGCACATTGTCTTGTGGTAGTTAGGTTTTTGTTTCCCTAAGTGCTTCGGCACAGGTTTTGTTGCTCTCAGGTTGATTTCTACAATTCAGAATGCTGTCAGAGAAGAAGTTGCGGTATCAGGTTCGGGATCAGATATCAAGTTGGTTTCAGGTTATTGCTTATGACTCCATGCCCAATGGATTGCTAAAAGGCCACTGATCTTCTACCTAGCAGGCAGGTGATCCCATTGAGTCACCAAATTGTTGTATATATCTTTCCCCAGGTAGATATAGACAAGAAGAAGAATGGAGAAATCAAAGAAGCTCAAATCCCTGACATGCGCCCAAGGCACACAGAAGTGGCGCACGACAATGAGTGTCGACAGAGGAAATGGTGCGCCCAAGGCGCACAGAAGTGGCGCACGACAATGAGTGTCGACAGAGGAAATGGTGTGCCCAAGGCATAGAAGTGGCACACGACAATGAGTGTCGATAGAGGAAATGGTGTGCCCAAGGCGCACAGAAGTGGCGCACGACAATGAGTGTCGACAGAGGAAATGGTGCGCCCAAGGCGCACAGAAGTGGTGCACGCACAACAATGAGTGTCGACAGAGGAAATGGTGCACCCAAGTGCTGAAGTGGCACACGAAATAAGTGTCGAGAGAGGAAATGGTGTGCCCAAGGCGCACGAAGTGGTGCATGACAATGAGTGTCGACAGAGAGGAAATGGTGCACCCAAGGCGCACGAAGTGGCGGCACGACAATGAGTGTCGAGAGAGGAAATGGTGTGCCCAAGGCGCACTGAAGTGGCGCATGACAATGGATGTCGACAAGGAAAATGGTGCACCCAAGGCGCATGAAGAGGATGTCGACACACACATGGATGTGCCTATGGTGCACCTTCGGGGAGGCGCAACATTTTGAAGCGCGACAGAAGAAGAGACCATGGCGAGATATTGAGATGGCCATAACTTTTGGATGGGAGCTCGGATTCATGCAAGGTTGGACTTTTGGAAAGCCTACGAGGTCCTCTGCTAACTAGGTTGGATATATTTAATTGGGTGGTAACAAATTCTTAAAAATTCAAAATACAGTTCGCCACTTTTGGGTTCAGCTGGGGTTCTCACCTACCATCATAATGAGATGAGTTAAGTGCATTATGGAGGTGGTTGGGGCAGATTTCGAATTCCTCTCTCTTTTCTCTCTCATTCTTCCTATAAATTGTAAGGAGGGGCTTCTTTCTAAAGGTTGGACATTTCTGTTTTGCCCCTCCCTTCTTCTCTTTGGCAGGTGAACTTGTGGAGTTCAAACCTCCCATTTGAAACTGTAATGTAACTTTGCCTCTTGGCATTTTGCAGTGTGTTGTATCAATCCTTGGAGCAAATTAATACATGTCTGTGGATGATTCTCAACCCTCTCTGTATTCATTTGCATCCCCTTGATCTTTCACTGTGAATCTGGCTATCTGTGTATGATCTTGCATTGCATTTTAATGGTCTGTGTTTATTTGGCAAGACAGGTGTTCTTCATTCCTCGGTGCATCACCTCCTTAGCTTAGGTTTATTTTTATGCATTTCTCTCTCCCTGTCTCCTTGGTAGTTAGATTAGGTTTTTGAGTAAACCTCTGCATTTCATTGGTGCATCTGAACAGAGGAATAGGAGCCGGCCTTCATCCGGAGAGCTTTTCCGATTTCGCAAGGTCCCACACTTGGGAAAAGCTCCATGTTGTGCAATCGCACTGAGAGTCTCAACCGATCGCGTTGCAGAGTCCCAGGGGTGCTGTGATTCACCACCACAGTTTTGGCACGCCAAGTGGGACCAAGAGGTCATTCCAGTTTGAAGGAACTTTCAAGAAATTGAGACTTAAAAATTACGAGTTTTATAGTTCAGCTTTTTTCCACCTTCTAGGATGAACTTTAAAATCGATTTTTAAGGACTTAACTCGCTTCGAAACAAGTCAAAATTTCACCAGTTGATAGATCGGGGGATAATCTTCAAAAGGGTATTCTTAGATTTTGAGATTTTGACTTTCAAAATTTCATGGTTTTTTGATTTTGGATTTCATGTTTTGGAAGTCTCAACCGATCGCGTTGCAGAGTCCCTGGGGGTGCTTTGATTCGTCACCAACAATAATACCTCCAATTTCCAATAGTGGGCATAACATCTCAAAAGGTTACCCCAAGAGAGTGATGGTAGCTATAAGGACACACAAAAATGAAAGAAAGATCACAAAATATCTTGAAGTCTATAAAATTTCCTTCTCTCGAAAGGAAGGGGTAATGAAAACTTTATAGGGTCGATGGAAACCTATATCGGTCACCACCGATTGCAAGGATACATCTATTTTGGTGGTGGGAAGGTGGTGAACTCAAGTGAAAAATACCATAAGAGGCGGGATTAGGGTTCGGAGGGATTATGACGAATTAGGGTTGCTTAGAATGAGTAAATGGTAGGTGGAGGGTGGAAATTATTAAATAAAGGCCATGGAGAGGTGAAATCATTAAATGATGGCCTAGAAAGGATAAAATGGAGGATTTAAGAAGAGGAAATAAATTAAATGAGGGTTTAGAATTAACTAAACATGATTAGGGATGACTAATGGATGAATAATGATATCTAGGATAAATTGAATTTAGGAGGGAATAAAGGAATTCAAAAGTATAAGAGAGGTGTTTATGAAAAATAAGATAAAGATCGAACGTGGGGTGAGGGGTAGTGATACCAAAAATTGGTGTCTACATTTTCCCCTTTTTTTCAAGTGGTTTGCATTGGGCAAGCCATGAGACAAAAAAATAAGAGAGATAAAAAGATGATTGATGAGGTGTTCCCCCTCAAACTAGGGGTCAATGACATGAAGGAAGTTAATCATGAGTTTGAAAGAGATAGATGAAGAAGGAAAGGGTGGAAAGGATGAGAAAAAGAAAATTATGAGATAAGATATCCCAGACAAGTAAAAATAAAACTAAAAATTAAATAAAAATATGGCGGTGATTTTGGAATCAATTTGGTAGGGAACAAAGTATGGCCTCAATGGAGATGACGGAAATGTCCTATAGACTTGTGAGTTGGAAAAAATCATTGCAAAATGGAAGGAATCCAATGGGAATCCATTCAAATATATGTGTAATCCATGAGACCAACGAGTTGATGGAAGACATAAAATATGTGTAAAAATGTTAAAATGGTCAAGACAAAGGTCATGACAAAAAGGATAGGGGATCGAAAAAAGTGAATGCAATGTCCTTCGAAGGAGGAATAAAAATATTTGTCCAGGGTGGGATGAAAAAGAGGTAAAATAAGGGTTCCCCAAGAGGGACCATGAAGATGGCCATAAAGGCAAGATGATGCAAATTAAAGGTGTGATAGATAACTAAGCTCATGGGGAAAAATAAAGATGTGAAATGAAGGCCACACAAGGAAGAGTTATTTTAGGATTCCATTCGATGATTCGGTCTTTAAAAATATTTCCTAGCAGATTCTTCACTATAATTTCCCTATAAATATTAAGAAGATATTTCTTTTATAACTCCACCCAAATACCTAATCAAATCCTACAACTTTGTAAGAAGGATTATATAAATTATGGTAAGGATATCATATTATCAGTGTTTCATAATAACAAGTTTGTTCCTTTATCCAAACATAAACATTCTCTTTCACACGTTAAGAAGAAAAAGCTCTTCAAAATTTGCAAAATAGCAACCTATCATGAAAGATACCTTCTTGAGTTTTTAAATTTACCTCTTCATATGTTCATCAAAATGGTTTTCAAACTCTTCCCTCATGGTCTATAATGTCAAAGATAAATAAATGTTTCTCTTATCAACCTTCAAAGGCACGGATTTCAGTTCCGGGTTTGGTCTAGAACCCTAGCATGCAAGAAGAATACTACACTAAATTTTACTCCTGTACTCATTTACCCATTCTCACACTCTCATTAGTAATTATATGCTTCATGCTCTTCTCAAAATCAAGTTTAATTATATGGTTTCCTCACCGTCATTCACAATCACAAACCCTTAAGGTCTTCAATATGCAATACGATAAAAATGCACAACATTAGATTCTTACTTTCGTGAAGGTCAATATCCCATATTTAACAAGGATATAAAAAAACCTTCTAAACCATACACAAAGGCTCATATCGATACAAGGTTAACAAGGTGTATGAACATCAACCAAATCTATTTACTTTCACTCATAAGATTATAACTCATCTTAGATCACTTCATCCTTCATTTTGAGGACAAGAAGTAAATTTTGAGATCAAAAACCATTTATCTACACAATGGAAAACAAAAACCACATGCAATAAGCTATGTCAAAATTTAAGTTACACCACATTCATTGCTAGAATCTCAAAGCTGTCACAAAGAAAGTAAATGAATAAGAACTAACAAAAAATTAGTGTATCCACACTCAAAAATCACCACAATGCTTATGATCACCTTTGTGAGATCAGATATCTCCTCCATGTAGAAAAAAATACACAACTATTAGGTAACAAGCTATCACAACCTGAGTAATACAAAAATCTTTAAAAACATAGCACAAACTGAGTTTTCGACCCTTTAATGCCTCTTGAAACTCATTTTTTTCATTCATTACCTATATAAGAATGTTTGAAACAAATTTATCATCCTTTATATACCTTCCCTCACACTCCTAATTTGAATTGTTCTCTTATTGGGTCAGTTACAACATTTTCATCATGTGAATCTCTTCCAAAAAGGGTTACTTTAACTAATTATGCTTTAAGCTTGCACATAATAATTCCCCTTTTTTCATTTATGACTCTAGAGGGATAAAATAGCCACATATGACCTCATTTTATCCTTAGAATGCTTAGGAGCTTCAAGTACACACAAAAGAACCCCAAATTACACCATAATTGCCTTTAATATTTTGAATAATAATTTTAGAGGGAAATTATTTGTTTGAAATATGAAAAGGTTTAGACACTAAAAAAACCACTAAAAACTCCTAAGGATCCATGACACATTGCTAACACACTTGACAACCTAAAAAAATGTCCTTATGACTTATTTATAGGATGCTCTTGCATCATCTTCATCATCGTCAATTACTAGGTCTTCACCTTCACTAATAAAACACCCCACTTTTTCTTCTTCACGTAACTTGTCAATAGTTATACCTGGTAGAGAGGGAGTAAAACTTCATAGATGGATTTTCATATGTCAAACCTTAAGGGTTTCAAACAAGCTCTCAATTTGACTAATGGATTCTCTTTAACTTGATCCTAGCAATCTGCCATACTTTTTATTTAGTGGGATCTCCTTCAACTAATGAAAATATATTCTCAAGGACCCACTCTAATACCAATTGTTGGAAGCATAGTGACTAAGAGTTGGGGGTGAATCATCATACAATAATTTTACTTCATTTATCAAACCATGAATTCATCAATTTCTTTTCCATTTCATCATACATTAACCATGTGAGATTATTAAGATGTGAAAAATTCAATAATGAGAGCATGAAAAAAAAAAAATCAACATATAACACCCTATATAAGTGGGAAACCCTCGAGGGAAAAAAACCCACTAAAAACAAAATTTATAAAGCCATATTTCAAATCTAGTGAGGCACCAACCCCAAAATGAGAACCAACCCCTATTTTAGTAGATAACTAACCCTATAAGGAGCACTAAACCCATAATAAGAACCAACCCCTATTTTAGTAGATAACTAACCCTACAAGGATCACCAATCCCTGATTTAGTGAGGCACCAACCCCACAAGGAGAGCCAACCTGTAATTTAGTAGAACATCAACCTTAGAAGGAACACCAACCCCTAATTTAGTGAAGCACCCACTCTAAAAGGATGATACAAACCCCTATTTGATCAAGCACAACCTCAACCATATGAAAATGAAGATATCTATTTTTTACTACCATAATTGATGGAGATCACAATTTTATCTCACACACTTTCTTCAAACCCTCATTCCTTCATCTCACTCTCTCTTCTTTTTCATGGACTTGTATTATCTTTAATCCTTACATACATGCCCTCTAACATTTAATTATAATATATTTTAATTATCCTCATATCTTAAATTATGCATTATAATCCCCTTCACTCTCTCAAGTAGGTCACATTTTTCCCTCACCAAGAACTAGTTTAAATTTCAAGTTAAACCATTGCATTATATGAATTTCATTTAAAAAACACAAAAGTAGGTCAGTCCTAAACAATTAGTTTGATCAATTCATCTTAAAAACATCCCAATAAAACCATTAAATTATTTATAATGGACCCATGTAGGTCGTATATTCCCAAATGCACCAAACAAACACAAAACTAGCTCAAACCCCATCACCTAGATGAGATAAAATAACAAACACCATAACCATGATTATTAAAGCTCCAAAATTAACCTAAAATAAAAAAATATGACATAAAAACACCATCCATGGTCATTAATTATCTTTCACCAATCAAATTTATCATAACTAACTCAAGAAGGCTCATATCCTTCACCAAACAACTATTTTTAGGACCCCATCTTCACCTTTGGACCTCAAGAATGCAACAAAACATCTTAAATATGGAATGTAGCCACTCTTTGGAATCATATGGACCTGTAGATCACATATATGCATTTTAGAGATCATGAAACATCCATATGTGTAAACCACACCAACTTTCCTCTTCATTAAACTGAGTTGCCTAGAAAGTAGTTTTACAAACTCAACTAGTTTTCACCCTTATTACCACTTAAAGGCCTAAAAATTTCTTTAATAGGAAAAATTTTCATCCCTCTTCACCATCAAAATAATATCAAACATCAAATCATCCATTGCATGTATTCTCTACCTCAATCTTTCAAAAAAATCAATCTTGTCCCGAGAATCAACTACCTTCTTCACAAATCAAGTTGAATGACCCATAAAATACCATAACCAAGGAACATGCCATATATGATTGGAAATACATATGAATCCTCTTTCCATAACATCTTACATTTCCTTCCAACTCCAAGTGTAAGGCCTTGAACCAGGCCCATCTCTAAAATTGCTCATTTAGCCTTCTATGACTCAAGAACCAAGCTTGAGCTCAACTTTATCCATCACCAAAAATTACTTCCAAGATTAAAAAAATTATGGAACACACTTAGAAATTTTTTCTAAGAACTCTTACACCTTCAACAAGAATTAACAACTCATAATAGTAAGTTTACCTTATGAAGCTTCTCCATAGCATTGCAAACCAAGTATGTTCAAGATTTAACCATCAAATAACAGGTCATAACTTCTTCATATTGTATGAAAAACACTATTATGATATAGAATTATAAATATCTCTAAACCATGATAAAAAAAAACTTGACTAGATTTCTAACTCCACTGTAGACACCAAATTTGTGTCTTACGACCCCTTTGTGACCCGCATCTCATTTCGTATCCTAACCTCATCACCTAAACCTTACACAATTATTTATTAATTACCTCGTAATTGATAAATCCACATCACCTCACCTGCCACCTCATTTTGCCACCTCATTGTGACCTAGTCCTAACCCTAAACTAACCTAATTAAGACCTATAACTTGGTCTACACCTACACCCATGATTAAGGACCCCTTTCTCACACCCAAAACCGACATTCTAGTCACTTGACCAAGCCCGCAGACTAATCCCTCATGGGAGAAAAGCGACAGGGAAGGTGGGCTATTTTAATAAAAATAGCCTATTTTTTTCCTCTACCGATGCGGTTCTACTCGGACCGCCGTCGGTTACGTAACCGCCATCGGTTCCCTGTAAAATGGGCTCCCTAACCGAGAAACAAGGGTCGAAGTATTTTGAATCAACGAGAGATCATTGGGAGCGATCAAGAGCATTCGGATCTTCACTTGGCTGAAAGAGAGCGAGTGAAGAGACAAGGAGAGTTGCAGCAAAGGAGATCAAGCCCAAGATTGCAGCGGAATAGCGAAACACCTGTGATACTCGGTGATCATCGGGAGGGAGATCTCTCATCTTCTGTGTGTCAAGCCATCCCACTTGAGTTCTGCCTTTGTCATCAGAGTTCCTGGACCTGCATCTTCGTCAATAACCAGTAAGTTACACCTTGCATGTCCTCTTTAATAACGTTTCTTAGACTTTTTGAATCACAGTCCCCATAAATCCATTCCTAGATCCACTACCCAACGTGTCATTGCATCTAACTATCATTCATTTACCTCTCACCATCTCATTACCTAATATCACTCATATACTAGCCTTACCAACAACACTGTTACCCTACAACACAACCACCCCACAAAACAACCAACCTACAGATCCTAGACCATACCGATATCGGTTATCAGCAACCGGTATCGGTTATTGTGACTCAAAACCAGAAATCAGCCTTTCCCCTACCCGTCTCAACGAAGCAATTTAATTGATATTTTACAGTCTTTTGTGTTAATTCATATTAGCAGGGGAACTGACCACCTTCGAAAGGAAGTTTTATATTTCCTGGGCCCAAGGCAGTTCCCTCATTTATTGTCTAATCAAAATCTTGTGGTCTTGTGTTCTTATTTGCAGGTAGTCCTTCCAAGACAAAAAGGAGTTCTTCGCAGTCAACCTGATCTTTCTCTACGGTACGCGCACACCATCTCGACGTTCAACAGGTATTCCTCCTAGCCCTAACCTTATCTGTTTCTAAAAGGAATGAAAGGATAGAAGCAACTCTATTCCCAGAAGCCGAAACATTCCGAGTGAAACATTTTGGCACGCCCGGTGGGACCCATTTTGGGTTTCTTTCTTTCTTGCTTGCTTTCATATAGGGAGCATACTTGCTGTTTTATTCTTCTAAAGATATTCACAAGGCTTTTTATTATTTTGGTAAAAGAATTTGTCTTTCTTCCTCATCTTGCATTAGTGAAAGTCATTTCTTTTGCTTCATCGAATATCATTTTCGATTTGGGTTTAAAACACGTGCATTGCATTCCTGCTTGCTGTTTTCAATTCTAGTGAACGTAGATTAAGTAACAGGTCGTACACGTGGGGGTGATATCCACGGTATTGACAAGAAATTAATCTTACTTTCACTACACAACACATACCGAATCACTTCACAATTAACACAACATCTCAAACATCCCCCTTTTCGCGGTATTCCTCGCCCGATTGAAGTAACCTTATAAGCCAAAACAAACTTGACATTTCCCCTAAGTCTTTTGTTTAGGATTCTGACATCATTCTACGTCTAAAGGCATAAGCCCACGATAATTAAAATTAACCCTAGGGTTAGTCTCTGGATTTGCGTGTGCATCTTGCTTGTTTTCAGTTCTGTTTTCTCTGTTTCTTGTGATCACCTCAGAATATAGTGTATTAAACGTTGTTAAAAATCAAATTAGCAGCCTTTTATATCTTGTTGTCCCAGACTTCTTACACCGGCATCGGTTAGCTGACCGACGTCGGCTGTTCTGTGACCGACATTGGTTATCAGACCGATATCGATTCTTGTCTTTATAGCCCACGACAAACCAATGACGCCAATTTCACCATTCGAGCTGTTTACATTTCGATAGATTGAAACCTTCTTTGTGTGCTCTTGTCCATGGTTGTTATCACTCGGAAGCAAGCCGCCGCCATGGTTTCACATGCTGCTCTTCTGTGCCTTTGCTGAATCACCCCCTTCACATTCTATAGAAACCCTACGGACACCGGTGAGATCCCCAAAATTCTGTAGGAGATAAGGACTTTGCCAAGTTTATGGATGCTAATCCTAGCTGTTGTCTACAATACTATTTGTCTCATACCCCCGACCGTATGCCGATGGTCAGCTCCTTGTTGGTATGCCTATTAGTATAGCTACTCATTTAGCTCCCACTCCACTTTGATAACACCGCCTTGCTTCCTGCATCTTTAGCCCGTCTCCCAATCCGGCGGCTTGAGGTTCATACGACTTAGATTGGCTTTCCGTTGGTTAATCTTGGACCCCACATATCATTACCTCCATTGCCCCTACCTCATCTCTCTTGAGACTACTCCCGTTCATGACTTGCTCTCTGCCACCTATCCACACTAGCTTTCCTTCTCAAGCTCCGCCTACCTTTTCATTCCCATACACGTATCCAGTGACCTCAACATCTTATATGGGACATCCCTATTCGGTCGCCTCAACATATTCATCCTCCATACCTTATCAACACTTAACCCCACCATTGTCCAGCGGAGGCCCTTGGCCCAATTTGCCTCCGTTTACCACAACCGCACCATCATCTCATCCAACCACGGATTTCATCAAACAAATGATGGACAAAATGCAAAATCTGGAGGCCTCTGTTTCAGGAAGTCGTAGCGCCTTGACATACGAACAAGTTTGTCGGGAGCCTATTCACCCTTCTGTCCCCCTTCATTCGTATCCTCCTCAATGGGAATTGCCGAAATTTACTCGTTTTAATAGTAAAGAGGATCCTCAACAACACTTGCGATCATTTAGACATGCTTGTTATTTGATTGCTCATGATGATGCCTTGTTACTCCACACTTTTCCCATGTCCTTATCAGGACCCGCCTTGGAGTGGTACAGTGCTTTAACCCAGCACTCAATCTTCTCTTTTAACCAACTAGCCCAATCTTTCTTGGATCATTTCTCCATTAACATTGCCAAGAAAGTATCTATCATGACGACCTTTATGCCATCCGACAATTCAAAGACGAATCTATCATGATTTCGTTGGATGATGGCGTGGCCTTATTAACCAACTTACATATGCCTTGCCTCAGGCTGAACTTATCAAACTTTTTACGCGGGCATGTGCTAAGCACATTTCTCCTACTCTTCAAATTCAAACTTTCCGCACATTTGACGAGGCCTTTACCATGGCTCGGAAGCTAGAAATTCGAGCCTTAGAAGAAGAGAAATTGCGGTTGCGCAACAAAAACCCCAATTTCCGAACTCCAGACTCTACCAATAAACCAAACACCACCACTCCTCACACGTCCACTTCTTCTAAATCAAAAGGAGCTGTTCACGCGGTGATGGTCAAATCTCAAGCACCGTCTAATACTCCACCAAAAACCACCTATAAGTACAAAGCAGAGCCCATCAATTACACTCCCTTGGGAGAAACTTATGGTGTCATCTTGGAAAAACTACTCAAAGCCGGAGCTATCACCTTGCCTCCTGTTAAACCTCACTCCGGGTTTGACTCCACCCGCTTATACTTTCTGGTACAAAGAAAATGACTTCACGTAACTTTCAGCGTAAAGGACATAGTCATGAAAAGCTGCAAGATGTTGAAAAACATAGTGCGGGAAATGGTTAATGCAGGGGATATAACCCTCGATAATCCTAATGCCCCTGCCAACCGAAATTTGAAAATCTTCAACAAACCATTCCCAAATCACTCATCCAATAGTAACGTAAACCAGGATATCTTAGCCGAGGAGAGTGTTCATGAGATCCATGCAGTCTTCGACTCCCAGCCAAAAGCCTCTATCGAGAAAATTTTGAATCAAGCCTCTCCACTAACGCAGGAGTCCGAACCTCCTTCACCACCATCAAGCCAAAGCGAAATCATTCCTTTACCCATAAAAGAGTTAACTGCCCAGACTTCTCTTCTCATCGATGAGTCTGCTTACACCACATCCCTACAAGGCTGCGACGGATGTTATTTAATTTATCTATTTCCCAAACGTCCCCTTCTACCGCTCTTCTTGCACAAGTGGAAGGCTCGCCACTCCTTTTGACATCCTTAGGCGAGAAATCTCTTGCACCAATATCACCAAATTCTTTAACCATAATGAGACCCTCTCAAACATGCCCTCCTACCTATTAGTCCTTTATCGCCTAAATCTTTTCAACAACCGGTCGACCTCTTAATATCTATTGATACGGTACCTCATCTACCCCCTGTATCACACCCATAAAGTGGGTGGAATCACAACCCACCTTTCTTTGTAAAAATTCCAATTCACACCTGAAGATTGTCATTCTCCAGAAGATAGACGAATCCTATGGGAACGTTTGAGTACCCCCTATTCTACTCAAATGCAGATGACCGATCCGGACACCTCTACCATATACCCTAAGTGTTTACAGAAACTCAAAATGCCTATGTCCTCATTCTCACCCCCCGTATCTATACCAAGTAGCCCATCCACCTCTATTAACCTAACCAAATCTTCCCCTACACTTGGGACCTCACCAATGCCCAGTCTAACGCACCCGCCTAAGCGACTCGATTTATCCAAAAATAAAGCCGCCCCGCCACCTAGGAGACAAACTCAATCCGTGCCTCTATCACAACTAAAACCATCATCGTCACACCTACCTCCATATTGGGACCCCATCCCTCCACCTTACATCAATATATCATACCTCCTATGTTTTCTTTAAAAACCGACCACCTTCTGCGCCTATACGAAATCAAAGGGTATATCAACACCGTCACCCCGCGTATCCTATCCACCTATCGACCCTAAACAAATTCCATCATCAAAGATTTGTTTTTGGTCACTCCCCTATTTCCCCATGGTTGTTTTCTAATACCACATCATCCGTGGCCTCATCGTCCAACATAGCTTCTACGTCAAAGAAACCACGGTTAGGTAAAACCCATTATCAAAACTCCTTGGCAAAACAACCCCCTCTCTACAACCAACCACACCACATCATCACCAAAAGAATCGACCAGTCAATAGCCTCATTTCCTCCTCGACTTTGACCCACTCAAAGGATCTTACGCCAAAATCCTTGCTATGTTGGTGGAGAATGCGACCATTTCCCTACCCCCACTCAGACCTTATGACCCGTCTAAACCTCGGCCTATAGGTTATGATGAGTCTAAAATCTGCGCTTATCACCGCACACCCGGACATGATGTGGAGGGATGCAAAGCTTTAAAAACCATCCTTCGTCAGTCACCTCTCCCAGATAGAAAGGTTAAGAAAGACAACTTACGAAGGGAGAGACCTTTAGCTTCAATTCCCTCTACTATACCATCTGTCCCCGCCTCACCAAGATCTATCATTATTACAACCCCACCTCTTGAAGACCATGATTTATCCCAACCATCTTCCTCATCTCAGGTCTACGAGATTAATATGATTAGTGTTGCTACTCGAGCGCAGAAAAACAACGAGAAAGCGAAAGAAAGCACACATGCGTCCTCTCTTTCTCCATCCAAAGCATCCGATTGCACCACCACCCAAAGTGGTTATTCATGGACCCGCTTACCCCGTCTCTAATGGAGTTGCCCATCGAGCCATGATCAAACGAGCTTCACCACGATCGCCGTAAAAATGACACTATATGATCTCATTGGACTTGAATCTCATCGACAAGCTCTCGTTGAAATTCTTGAGGATCGAGGTCTTACCTAATGAAACCACCGCTGTTGCCTCCATTCTAACACCCAATCATGTTGCTTCTCTCACCAAACAACCCTTGCCCCAACCACCATACGTCTGTACAGTACAACAAGTGCGGTGATCGGTTTCTCGAAGATGAAATTGTTGACTTTGGTACGAGAAGATCGACCACTGCCCTTTTCATCTCGAAACTTACGTCGGGACATTCGAGTACGTCGTGTTATGATTGACGGGGGCGCTAGCCTAAACATCATCTCTTCAAAATCCTTCCAACAAATGAATATCCCTTCTAGCTACATGTGTGCCAATCCCATCATGTTGCGGTCATTCAATGACGCTATTACCTCTACCTTAGGCACCGTGATCCTCAACATTTGGGTAGGACCACGTACTTTACCCGAACTCTTCTATGTCCTTGAAGGAGAGTTCCAATATAACATATTGCTAGGTCGCCCTTGGATCCGGGCTATGGGATGCGTTCCCTCAACATTACATAGATGCATAAAATTTGAGTACGAGGGGAAGTCCTACACCGTAAAAGCTGATCCTCCCCCCTTTAAAACCTGCAATATGTTATACCGCCCTAACGATGTGCTTGTACCAATCAAGACACCCATTCATTCAACCCAACCATCCTCTTCAAATGTACCTCAACCATCCACCTCAACCGCACCTACACCTTCAACTGATGAAACCACCATCGCAAAAACCACTTCCCTTCCCGGCATTAACATCCCAACCGCAGACCCCTTAGTAGATGTTTTTCAACACCTTACGCTGGGGGAGTATCACCTATATAATGTTAGTTCTTTCCATACCCCACAGGAGTACGGACAAGTATATGCACATCCTACCTATGACCGTCGTGTGGGGGAAGTAATCCCCTACGGACCACCTCATTGCCGCACCAACCTAACGTATGGGGGTGTTGACGCATCCTCCATTACCCCTGAACCCCCTCTTGGTGTGGTTCCTTCCAATCCGATTTTCAATACTTGACAAATCGTCATTTCGCCCTCACCTTCTTGACTCATTTGTCTTGGAAAGGCTTTGGTTTTGGTCTTTATGAACAAGGCCGACATACACTCATTCCCGTGACTACATGCAAACACAATGATCGTAGTGGTCTCGGTTTTCTGAAACACCTACACGGGAGGAACCTCGTGTCGGTTGTCTTCTAGAAAGACAACGGCGTCACCCTACCGAACCATCATCACCCATTTTGCCTTTCGTCACCCACTGAGTCGATAGATCCGAATCTATCCCTCCTAACTTTTTTTTTTTCATAAATGCTATCTTCCTAGGTCCTCTCACTTATCAGCGCGATAATGAGGACCCCTCTTATCCCCTTCTATATCCGGACATGATTGAAGAGGACTCACCTTGATTAACGTTGTTGAGTGTCGGGATGATGACTCCATCCTCACTTACCTTGGCGCGGATGACTCTTATATTCAACGCGCCTTACCATCGAAACTCAAACCATCTTTGAGCGAATCTACTATAGAAATCAACATCCACACGGAGGAGGATCCTCACATTGTGAAGATCGGACAATCCCTTAACACATCGAACAAGTTGCCTTTACTACCTTTCTCCGTGCTCATGACCAAGCTTTCGCTTGGTCCCTCTGTTGACATGCGGGAATTGATCCTAACATTGCGTCCATAACATTACACTGAAACCCGATTCCAAGCCAATTAAACAGAAATTGAGAAAAATGCATCCACACATTGCCCTCTTGGTCAAAGAGGAGCTTCAACGACTTCTTTCTGTTTCCTTCATTCTGCCTATTGACTATCCTCAATGGATTTCTAACATCGTACCTGTCACTAAAGTGACGGGGGGACTTCGAATATGCATGGATTTCCGAGATCTCAACCTCGCTTGCCCTAAGGATGACTTCCCCTTACCTAGTATTGACCAACTTGTTGATCTCACCATGAGGCCATGAGATGCTCTCTCTCATGGATGGCTTCTCGGGATATAACCAAATTTTGGTTGCCCCTGCCTCGCCGATCAACATAAAGCGCCTTCATAACTCCTTGGGAACCTTACATTACCGTGTAATGCCATTTGGCCTTAAGAATCTTTGGTGCAACCTATCGGCGGGCTATGACCTACATTTTCATGACATTATGCACACTATCCTTGAAGATTACGTCGGCGATCTTCTTGGCAAATCTAAACATCGTAGTGAACATCTCGATGTTTTAACCATTATTTTTGATGCTTTGTTACAATATTCTATCCACCTTGACCAAAGAAATGTGTCTTTGGCGTCCTTTCGGGAAAACTTCTTGGCTTTATTGTCTCTTTGCATGGCATTGAGGTCGACCCATCTAAAGTCAAAGCTATCCTAGAAATGCCCCACCTACCAATCTCAAACAATTGCATAGTTTACAAGGTAAGCTCAATCTATCAACGTTTCATCTCCGACTCTCGGATCGATGTCAACCTTTCCATCACCTTCTTAAAAGGACATTGATTTTCAATGAGCGAAGAGTGCCACCTAGCCTTTGAAGCTCTCAAAACTTATCTCTTGCAGCCACCCGTGCTTATCCCACCTCGGGACGACCGCCCTTTCTACCTTTACCTTTCCGCCATGACCACGCTTGTTGTAGGGGCCATGCTTGCACATCGTGACTACGAGAATCGAGAACAAGCCATTTATTATATAAGTCGTACTTTGGTGGAATATGAGACTAGGTATACACATGTAGAAAAGTTATGCCTAGCCCTATCATTCGTGGCTACCAAACTCGACACTACCTTCGAATCACAAAATTTTCGTCATCACCAAATACGGACCCCATCCATTACATGTATGCCAAACCTCATCTAAACCAACGCATCGCGGATGGCTCATGCTTCTCGCCGACCTTGACCTTGAGTTTGTCCACGAGAAATCAATCAAAGGACAAACCATCGCGAGACCAACTTGTGGAAGCCCCTTTACTCGGGGAACAATTTACCAATTTTACATTCCCGACGAACTCATCGCTACTCTTTCCCTCAAGGAGGAGTCGTATCAATGACCCTCTTCTTGATGGATCCAAATGCCAGCGCGGTGGAGGGCGGCATTATTCTCATTCCTCTCGGCCTTGAGCCTATGCCTCTTTCATTCCGACTCGATTTCCCTTGCACTAATAATACGGTGGAATACGAGAAGCCCTTGTTGCAGGTCTCGAGTTGCGTTACACTTAGGTATCAAATCTATCAATATTTTTGGCGATTCTCAATTGGTAGTCAATCAAGTAATGGGCATCTACCAATGCAAAAATGAGGAACTTCAAAAGTACAAACACTACGTGGATTCACTTCTAGCCTTATTTACTCACTATTCTATCCAAACCATTCCCCGCTCCACTAACAAATTTGTGGATACTATGGCTTGCTTAGCCTCGCAAATTCCAGCTTCATCAACTGACTCTAATATTTTCGTCTTGGTCCAACAACTCTTTGCCCCATCTTATTGAGCCCGGTTGTTTGTGCGATAAATACGGTGTCTTAATTCGAGGATACTTGGTATCACCAATTCCACGACTACCTTACTGACCTCTGTTCTCCCATCGACCTTACTAGTACCGGAAAAGCGCGTTTCTTAAATGCATTTCTCGTTATGTTGTTATGGGGGGACTCCTTTATAAACGTGGCTTTGATGGCATCCTCCTTCGATGTCTCACCGGTGCGGAGGTCACCCATACCATCCAACAAGTACATGACGGTATTTGTGGCGGGCATTTTAGCGGCCTTGCCGTGGCCAAACGAATCCTTCGCCTTGGTTATTATTGGCCTACTCTCAATAACGATTGCTACGAATATGTTAAGCGTTGTGTTATGTGTCAACAACACGCCAACCTTCAACATACTCCTAGCCACCCCTACAGTGCCCGAGATCTTTGGCCTTTCTCATGATGGGGTTTAGACCTTATTGGTGAGATTCACCCATCCTCTTCGCAGCGTCACCGATGGATTATCATGAATCGAATATTACACAAAATGGGTGGAGGCTATTCCACTCATTTCAACCAAAAAAGAAAAAATTGTAGAGTTCATTAACCACCACATTATCTGTCGTTTTGGTGTTCCTCATCGCCTGATAACAGATAATGGAAAATCTTTCAAAAATAAGTTATTGCAAGACCTTTGTGACAACTTTGGTATCAAACTTAGCTTCTCATCACCCTACTATCCACAAGAAAATGGACAAGCCGAATCCTCTAATAAAACCCTAACCAAAATCCTCATGAAAGTTGTCAATGAGTCCGGAAGAAATTGGCACGATCACATTCCCTTTGCCCTTTGGGCTTATCGTACTAGCATTCGTACCTCCACTAGTGCTACACCTTTTTCTTTGGTATATGGTACCGAGGCCATCTTGCCTCTCGAAATACAAATACCCTCCCTCAGGATATCTCTTCAGGATATTCTCACCAACGATGATTTCCGCCAAGAGCGGTTAGCCCAATTGGAGCTTCTTGACGAACGTCGTCTTACAGCTCTCGATCACCTTCAAATCTATCAAAAACGTATCAAGCGTGCTTATGATAAGTGACTTCAGGAGCGTACCTTTAAGGTTGGTGATCTTGTCCTCAAAGAGAATCAACATGTAACCAAACTAGAAAAGAGCAAACGTGGAAAATTTGCTCCCAATTGGATTGGGCCTTACATAATCACTCACACGTATGGATCAGGCACTTATCGTTTAGCTTCACTTAATGGTAAACCTGAGCCTGAACCCCTTAATGCCTTGCATCTTCGACCATTCTACTGTTGAATTTAGTGTTACATCACTTCTTATCTACCTACTGCTCGTCCCTTGAGCTCATTCACCGCTACATACGCTTTGTTTCCTACACCTCATAATAAAAAATCAAGCTCACATAGTTTGATTCTCACCTCACCTTAGCGATGCCCTCCCCTTTTTAGTCTAGTCCATGACTTCAAAGTATTAAAATAACACCTTCTTATGGGATTTTCTTGAGTCAAACTTCCTACCAAACTAGATGCTTCACGCCAAAAGAACATCTAGCTATCTAAATTATATATATTTGCTCCCTCGAAGGACATGCTATATGCCAAACTATTCTTTCTTTATCATATATAGATTTGCTCCCCAGAAGGACAGCTATGCACTAAAATCACAGCTGTTACTATAAATAGACTGCTCCCTCGAAGGACAGCTATGCACAGTCAGCCTTTTCTCAGAAGCTTCTCGCATTGATCAGCTTTGTGAAGACCTCAAGAATAATACAATCAATATCCCTTGTAGACTTCCCGCATCGATCAGTCTATAATTCAATAAAATAAAAGCCTCATTCAAAAGAACTTTTGAGTCATGGACTTGTCTATTTAGGGTAGGTTCTCTTTCGTCAGAACACTCACTTTGTAATAAGTTCTCCGTACCTCAGCTATACCATCCACCTCACCTCACCATTTGTTTGACTCAAGGGACGTGTGACGTACACCCGATATATTGTGATCTTATCTGACTCTTTTCACCTATTGACTTCTCGTCTATGCACGGTACCTAGGGCTTCAAGCTCGTTCTACGTTGTGTGGTTTGTTTAGCTCTTTTCACCTACGGAGCACTCTTTCCGCTTTGCCTCGCATCTAGGATTGTGTGTTGATCTTAATCAGGACATGGTTCCCTTCTACTTGGGTAGGCTAACTTTCGCTTCCCTTATACCTTTTACAACATTACCAATTCGTTACCAACACCCTCAACCTTACCTTACCAATATTAATATCAATATTTTTACCAACCAACCCATTTTGAACCGTACCAAATTGCCTAAATTCACCTCTCCTGGTCCTAAGGAGAACACATCGATCGAGGCCCCTCCTTGCTTTGTGCGATGGGCTATGTAGGCGACACTTCGGAGACATGGGGTCTCCCAAGGTTAGCTCGACCATCCCCTACCATAACCTATCATGTGTGGTAAATATAAATATTTTATATATTATATTTTTAATCACATTCCTCTTTTATCCTTTTTCAAAACACCAAAGTCAAAGCGAAAACATTCTTATTATTATCATAACTCAAATCAACATACATATTCGGTCTTATTTAGATGTTAAACAAATACATCTCTCTATCATCGACACGCATGAGTCGGCATCCTTATTTATTCTTATACCTCTATAACATTTACTTAGACCCTCACGATTCATCCCAGGCCAGGAGATGATCGTGATCGTCGCGCGCCTCTCGCCGGGCCTCTCCGTCCTCAAAGGTACCGTAGCTATTGGTACCGCCCAGCGATCTACCGATCTCTCTGTAAATATGAATATGCTCCCTCGCATGGAGGAATTCAGCCTCTAGTCTCTCCACCCGTGACTCATGACCGCTAACAATCCTCTTGCCTCATTCACCTGCGTTTGGAGCTGCTGAACTAAACTCTGCAGACGATCTCTCTCCGTTGTAATCATAGCTATGTCAGGACGATCACGTACACCTCGCAGTTCTGCTACCCACCATAATCTATAGGCCTCTGTCGTTCCTGCATCCATTACCCTGCGATCGGCTGCTACCTCTTCAGGACCTTCTGGAGGTGTTGGTCGGGGAGGTGAGAATGTTGCCTCGGCATCGATCCTCATATATGGTCTATAAGCCAGGGGTATATCCTGCACAAATCCAAATTGTCACCGCACGCGATCTAGAGGAATCCTCTCATACTCACCCGGTCCTGTGCCCTGCGATCCACCTCAATCACTCTACACCCCTCAACTCCTCAGCTATGTTCTCTGTTACCATATAGTTCCCGTAAGGCCTCAACGCCAGATATCGCATGATCGTCACCCTCTCCCATACATACACTGTAATACTCAATGTCACCCGTCACGGCTGGGATCTTGCCTCTTGTTGCATCTGGACCCATCGTGCGAACCCCAACCCTCGTACTCGGTCTCTCTGATTTGGATGGGTCGGCCTATTGGTCGCACACAAACAATGTGCTCATAGGCCCAACGAGTGTAATAAGTATGAACAATCCAGTGTCGTCTGTGATTTCACCTACAAGCCCATAAACCCCTGTATAACTCTACCAAATATGCGGTGCCCATACAAAAGTCACGTTCCTTTCTATCATCTCCCAAATAACACACATCAATGCCTTTGGAAATCTTCCCCATCCGCCCTCGGTAATGCATAATACCCTACCGCTATCATTAATATCATTCTTAACCTTGTCTCCTCGGGGTGTCTTTGCGCATACATTATGCCATATGTGAATGACAAACCTCGTTTGTGTCAAATCTCGTGCGTATGGACCAAATCTGCTTTGTTATCGCTCCCCGCGCTACGCTAGGTAATGCCTGATATACTGGTTTTCCTGTAATAGGGAGCCTCAAAATATGGAACACATCTTCCAATGTTACTGTCATCTCCCCTGTTGGCAGATAGAACGTATTCTTCTCTGGATTCCATCTTTCAATCAACGCCTGCAACATAGCATGGTTACGTGCGATTCGTGAATAATAGCGGATTCCACTTAACCCCAAACGATTTATCAATGTCCATTCCGCTGGTGTTACATCCGCTCGGATTCGTGACAACAGCGCTGGCACACTATCATTCATCCTCAACCCTGCCTCTGCCTGCATACATCAAAACAACAAACAACCATTCAATCCATCAAATCCCTAAGGGTTTTTCTCACATTCTGGAAATTCCTCCGATGCGGTATCGGTTATAAATAATAAAGTACCGGTTAGTGGCGATACCGATTCCCTAACCGGTATCGGTCACTGTCAATTACATACACCTTGCCTAAACAACCACCTACGACAATAAATTGCTCGTTTATCCCTCTCTGTATACACAGACATACCCGAAACCCTTGATTACCTACCACGTAACACTCACCTCATTTATAACCCTTGTTATCATGTTTTCTTTCTCATATCTACCCACCTACTCTCCCCCATCTTATTCACAAAACATGCAGTAATCAAATCACAACCAAAATGTTTACCTCTTGAGTTGCAGCAGCTTGAGGTGGCACTTGTCTTCCCTCTCGTCCTGCTGCTGGATGCTTCTCCTCGTTCTGCCATGATCACCACCCTTTTCAAATTTGCCTTTACGCTCCGAATCTCAGATCACATTCACTTTCCCTATCTCTTTTCTCCTTATCACTCAAATCTCTCATGCAATTACCTGTCTCAGTCGTCAAAAAGCGTCGCGTTCGCGTATTTAACTTCTTGCATGGCTCTCAAAATTAGAACTTAAGTTGCCACCCTAGCTTTTCTATTTTAAGAAAAGCTTATACCTACATAACCGGTATCGGTTACATAACCGATATCGGTCTATTAACTACCGGCATCGGTTACATAACCGATATCGGTTATACACCTGCCTTTTGGAAACATAGTTCTTTTCTTCATTTTCTACCTAATTTTTGTCGCGCCCGCCTCTTTTTCCTGCATAATAACACCATTATCCATATTTGTCCATCCAATCCACTTCTCATTACGATTTCATCCATATCATCTATCTACATTACCAAAACAAACATGCCATCATCTAAGGATATAAAAAAACTATCAATCTATACACCATTTGGATCCAACTCATCAGATACATACATTCAATGTCACAAAACCAGCAACAACACATGCAACATTTCATAATATAACATGTCATCCATATATATGTGCATCTCATTAACAAAAGACGTCAACATCATTTATATATCACACCATGTAAATCCAACTCATCATACATCAAATATCACAAACCATCGACAAAACATTTAACGCATTTTTAAACACAGCATGTGGATCAAAACATCATATCTATATATATATATACAAGGTTTCAAATATACAATGTGCCCTGCATCGGGGCCTCTGTGATCTCATAATACAACAAAGCCGGTGCGCAGGCCGCAATAACCGTCAAAAACCTCAACACGGCTCGCAGGCCGGTCTCTCATATCAAAAACAGACTCGGCTCGCAGGCCGGTATCAACTGTACAACCCGTACTCGGCTCGCAGGCCGGTATAATAAATAAATGAATGAATAAATGAATAATATGTAGGCACGCAGGCCTCTATCAACACAACCGGTTCGCAGACCGGTGCCCATGTCTAATATACAAAAAGTGCAGGGACCCCTCAGCTCTCTCCACCTCCCTCTGCCTGTCTGCCTGCTGGTCCCTGTCCTGCCTCTCGCCTCCTACCTGTGACGGACCCACCAGCTGTGGCTGCACCTCCCTGAGACCTCTGGCTCCGAGAGGTCTCTGCTCTATGTGCCGCATAGGGCTGATAATCAGCCCCGGTACCATCAAGAATATCCTGATAGTATCGGGCCTCCGCTCTAGCCTCCATGTAACGCTCTCGAGCCACCGTAGGTACTGGGGCTGGTCCCCTGACACCTACTACCAGTGCCCCCTGTGCTGTCTTTGGTGTGGTTGGTGGTGCACTGTGGCCTGTGGTACTATGCATACTATGCTGAAATTTTGGGCTTTGTTGCTCTTGGTAGTGGTGCACTGCATACACGTGCTGGGACTGTGTATCAGCTGCTTCTTGGTGGTGGTGCATGTGCACATACTGCACTCAGCTGGGCAGCTGCCCTGTAAAACACCTATCTACGTACGTACTGTGCGGTGAAACCCACCTGTAATGTAATTGCTTTGACCCCTGAGCTGATCTCGCTCTGCCATCACACTTTGCCCAAGTCATTTAACATGCGGTGTCTTTACCCTCATTGCTCTCGACCAGCCCACCAAACCATATATGCTCCCGTACAACCCAGCATCATCTACAGTGTCATCTACTGGCCTCTCAGCAACCCAATCTGGATCCACGGGCTGTGGTGCAGGCAGTGGGGCCTCTACATCATCCCTCTGTACTGAGGGAAGGGAGGTGGCTCGTCCTGTCGCAGCCCCATCTGCCTGCGTACCCTCTCTAAGGGTATCCTCTCGTACTCTCCGGCCTCGTCTGCTTTATCCGAGAAAGTGTACTGGATCAAGTGTAACTATACTCGGGCTCCTCTGTGCGGGTGATGACCTCTGTAAGGTCTCCATACGATATCTACCGCTGTCAGGCCCTCTAATAAATGCCTGTAATAGGCGACGTCCCGCCACTGAAAGCACTTGCTCATGGCTATCCACGACCCCCAACCACCTCGAAAGCCGTATCTGTATATGACTGTGGCCTCAGCTCTTGGGTAACCCTCTTGGTCGATGCATATGATGTGCTCATATGCCCAACAGTGAAGTAAAAATGTGAACAAATCCGAATCGCCTCATCCGGCGATAGCCCACATGACTCCTGTATAAGCTGCACCGAGATATCTGGTGCCCAAGCATAACAGTGTGCTCCTCCACCATCTCATGAAGCACCCCATCAATGCCCGTGAGGCGGCCTCCCTCAGAGTCGGGAGGTGAAGCGGGTGATCCCGATCATCATCAACACGGCAAGCCGTGTCTCATGTGTCGATGCGCACGGTACATATCACTATACCCGATGCTCATGTTGTGATATGATATGTCACTAAGCGCATTGCATCCCGAAAACTGTAGGATGATGTCCGTCCATGTTTGTCTCTGCATCCACCTGAAAAATGGCCTCTCCATCAATAGGTAATCGAAGGATGCGATATACATCCTCCAATGTGATGGTCATCTCTCCAGTCGGGAGATGGAACACATTGGTCGCCGGATCCCATCTCTCGATGAGGGCAACCATCAAACTATGATCTCTGTCGATAGCTCTGTATCGCTGGACTCCGCCGAGTCCCACCTCGCGCATGATCACCCAGTGTGCTGCGGATACATGTGGTCGCATCCGCACCAACAGCGGGGGCATCCTGTCCCGCATCGTCAGCTGCTGACGTGCCTGCAAAACCAACCCACAACATTAGCTCTACTCTTTACAACAACAACACCACAACCCTCTACACCCCTTTTCTTCTCCACCTAGCCACACCACGACTCTCTAACACACCCCTCTACCCACCTATTCTCTACGCTATTCGCCTCCCTCTTCTACCCAAAACAACACCCAAAACACCCCATCCCAACCCAAACAACACCTAAATCACCACCACAAACTCAACACAACACAATAACTTAATCCAAAAAAAAAAAAAAAACCTAACAACCACTACGGACCGGTACCGGTCCCCAATAACCGACCGCGGCCCTCTTCCCCAACGCCGGTCAACTACCGACCGACACCGGCCAAACACAAAGCACCCCGTCCCTAAATTTTGTGACCGATGCGGTCGCATAGCGGCCGACATGCATTGTAATTTCCCGGAGCCGAACCCCCGCGCGGCCCCCCACCTACATTTTTTTTTTTTCCAAATTACCCACCCAAATACCCTAAAAATCTACCCACCCAGCCGCCTTGGCTTACTTAACCTATCTACCCTCTCCCTTTTTCAAATCACTTCCATTTATTACTTATTTCATCAAAAACATACATTCCTACCCAAAACCCCAAATTTAGCATAATGCAATCAACTGAACACAATGCAGGGTTTTGAACCTACCGGTACGACGACACGTCGTCGTGGTGGGATGGGTGGTGGTGGTCCAGCTGGTCCAGCTCCTCCTGCTCCTCCTGGCTGTGCCATGGCTCCAAATGTCCTCTGCTGGGTCCTCTGCCAATCACCTACTGCCTCCTCCTCACTCGGGCCCGCCAATCAACTCACTTCTCCACTCAACTAGTGCCACCTCAGCCAATAAATACACCAATGTCAATATTCCACCTCAGACAACTTAATTTGATTTCCAAATTCACAAAGTGACAATGACCGGCCGTATTTTTCTTTTTATAGGTTTTTAACATTGAACCGATACCGGTCAAATCATGCCCTAAGGAACCGGCGTCGGTTATCTAACCGGTACCGGTCATATATAACCGATATCGGTTTTGTCCTTTTTTACCCAACTTTTTGCCCTTATTCACTACGTTCCCTTTCCCACCACATTGCCTCTTTACCACATCGCCTATATGCTCCATTGCTCTTTAGCCGTTTTTGACTTCACCGGCCCGACCCAAGGCCACAACCAACCCATCCGGCCCGACCCAAGGCCGACCAACCATCGGCCCAACCCACCAGGCCGAGGCCTCGTCCCAACCATTTGGCCCGACCCAAGGCCTCGCCCAACCATTTGGCCCGACCCAAGGCCTCGCCCTAACCATTTGGCCCGACCCAAGGCCTCGCCCTAACCATTTGGCCCGACCCAAGGCCTCGCCCTACCCATTTGGCCCGACCCAAGGCCTCACCCTACCCATTTGGCCCGACCCAAGGCCTCACCCTACCCATCCGGCCCGACCCAAGGCCTCACTCTACCCTTCCGGCCTGACCCAAGGCCGCAACCCAACAACTTGGCCCGACCCAAGGCCGTACCACTTCGATACCTCACCCAACATCAACAACATACACTTTTATCCACCCATCATGTAGCTTTTTGTTCCATCGAGCTCACCTGTTCGTGTTTTAGCATGATTAGGGTCCTTGACTTGATCTGTCGACCAACTTTGCCTAGACCTAGACCGTGACGTTTATCTCAACCAAACCAACCATTTGGTACTGCCGAACATGCCTAAACGTTCCTGTACCTTACCTGTTATATACCCTGGAGCTACTTCCTATGCCTTGGATACCAGGATTATATCACCCTTGTTTGGATAAACTATCGACCTTTGCCTATGCATTGCGGTTTACTCGTCAAATCATGTACCCTAGTCGCACTATTACATTTCAACATGCGTCTGCTTCCTTGGACCTACCCCACCATCTTACCATCCTCTCTACACCATTCACCCTTTATCAACCCTATCCACGATTTCCGTTCTCTCAATCGTGATAGATTTGAGGGGGATTACCTATATCCTTAACAGGAGAAACCACTTCATATTATTGTCCGCGCAGCTTTACAAAACAAGCTACACGACAATAAGGGGCTAATGTAGACACCAAATTTGTGTCTTACGACCCCTTTGTGACCCGCATCTCATTTCGTATCCTAACCTCATCACCTAAACCTTACACAATTATTTATTAATTACCTCGTAATTGATAAATCCACATCACCTCACCTGCCACCTCATTTTGCCACCTCATCGTGACCTAGTCCTAACCCTAAACTAACCTAATTAAGACCTATAACTTGGTCTACACCTACACCCATGATTAAGGACCCCTTTCTCGCACCCAAAACCGACATTCTAGTCACTTGACCAAGCCCGCAACTAATCCCTCGGGAGAAAAGCAGGGAAGGTGGGCTATTTTACTAAAAATAGCCTACTTTTTCCTTACCGATGCCGGTTCCTACTCGACCGCCGTCGGTTACGTAACCGCCATCGGTTCCCTGTAAAATGGGCTCCCCTAACCAGAAACAAGGGTCGAAGGATTTTTGAATCAACAGAGATCATTGGGAGCGATCAAGAGCATTCGGATCTTCACTTGGCCGAGCAGAGACGAGTGAAGAGACAAGGAGAGTTGCAGCAAAAGGAGATCAAGCCCAAGATTGCAACGGAATAGCCAGAAACCTGTGATACTCAGCTGATCATCGGGAGGGAGATCTCTCATCTTCTGTGTGTCAAGCCATCCCACTTGAGTTCTGCCTTTGTCATCAGAGTTCCTGGACCTGCATCTTCGTCAATAACCAGTAAGTTACACCTTGCATGTCCTCTTTAATAACGTTTCTTAGACTTTTTGAATCACAGTCCCCATAAATCCATTCCTAGATCCACTACCCAACGTGTCATTGCATCTAACTATCATTCATTTACCTCTCACCATCTCATTACCTAATATCACTCATATACTAGCCTTACCAACAAACACATTACCTCTACAACACAACCACCCCATAAAACAACCAACCTACGGATCCTAGACCATACCGATATCGGTTATCGGAACGGTATCGGTTAGTGTGACTTAAAACCAGAAATCAGCCTTTTTACCCCTCAACGAAGCAATTTAATTGATATTTTACAGTCTTTTGTGTTAATTCATATTAGCAGGGGAACTGACCACCTTCGAAAGGAAGTTTTATATTTCCTGGGCCCAAGGCAGTTCCCTCATTTATTATCTAATCAAAATCTTGTGGTCTTGTGTTCTTATTTGCAGGTAGTCCTTCCAAGACAAAAAGGAGTTCTTCGCAGTCAACCTGATCTTTCTCTACGGTACACGCACACCATCTCGACGTTCAACAGGTATTCCTCCTAGCCCTAACCTTATCTATTTCTAAAAGGAATGAAAGGATAGAAGAAACTCTATTCCCAGAAGCCGAAACATTCCGAGCGAAACACCACCAAGTAGCTTCTATAATTTAAATTTTACCACAAGATGCTCCAAATTTCCCCAAAAACCATTCTTCATAAATAGGGCACACTTTTCCATTTATAAGCTCAACCATGACCTAAAACTATCATGGAAATCTAGAAAAACTCGTGTCTAAAAACAATGTTGATTTATTTCTCATCTTCTTTGGTAAACTAAAAGAGTTGGTGAGAATCATATCAAAAACAATGCACCACGATAAAGTTGCACTCTGAAGGAAACATAATAGCTCCAGCGTAATCACAAGGAGGAATTGATCAATCAATGGAAGAACTTGCATAATAGAACAAAGCTTGCACATAGAGAAAGACAGTGGAGTGTCTTGGCATACTCATAAATGTCAAATGAAGGGATACATATAGGGTGTTGAGTAACCCTAGTGCATGACACACAAGAAAACCCTAAACCTAACCCTAAACCTAACCCATGTGAGATGACCCTCCATATGTGAGTGGAGGACATATAGGATCCCACACACCAACACCCCCCTTCATCGAAGTTGGGGTAGCGGCTATGATGAGTCAGATGAACAAGAAGACACTCCTAAACAACTACGAAAGATGTGTCAATGGGACCGGACAACTAAAGGCCCGATAAGATGCCCATTTACAAAAAAATCTTCCTAGAAGAAGAAGAAGAAGAGAATGACTATATAGCTCAAAGAATATGAGTAGTTGTATATGACCTCACCCTAAGAAGAGACTGCAAGTGAAGAAACTTCACCTTAGTGAAGGGCTTGGTGAATATATCTAGAATATGATCATCCGTCTTAATGTAATAAATGTTGATGATACCATCATGAATAAGCTCTCATATGAAGTTCATATAGATCTCAATGTGCTTCGTTTGTTGATGTTGAACTAGATTTCTAAAAATTGAGATAGTGCTTGTGTTGTCATAAGAGATAATGGTAGGCCACCGAAAGTGGATGCCAAACTCTGTCAGAATACCCCTATAGCCAAATAGCCTCTGTGGCGTGCGTTAACTACTCCTTAGTATTTGGCCTCTGTAGAAGATATCTTAATTACATTCTTCTTCTTGCTAGACCAACTAATCGGACCTAAACAAAGAGAGAAATTATAGCCGAGGTAGATTTCCAATGATCTAATTCATGGCCCAAATGAATATGTGAACACAATCTAGTCAATATCCACCCCTCCAAAATAGTGAATTCCATCAAGTATATGTGCCATGAACATAATGAAGGATCTCGCTTAGCTACTTTCTAATACAGCTCATGTGGTTCTGCATGAATCTAGAAATGATCCCAACATCTTAAGATAAATCTGATCGAGTGTGAGTCAAGTAAATAAAACTCCCCATAAACTATCGATAAAGGGTACCATAAACCAAGAGAGTAGATTAATCGAAACCAACTTAACCCGAAAATAAAAGGAGTAGGAGAAGGCTTGAAATTGGACAATTGAAAACATGCAAACAAGTTAAGAGCATACTTAGGTGTGAAATCAAAATTCCCAAGCTAGATTGTGAAATCTAGATCCTAAGAATATAATAAAGCAAACCTAAGTCGGTAATGGAAACACATTGGCCAAGACAATCTTCACATGAGAACAATGATAGAGGAAGAGATGCCTATGATTGATAATTCATCAACATAGAGAACAAGAATGAGTATGGAGTCATATTTCCATATAATATAGACATTTGGATCGAGTGACACCTAGTGAACCCTGATGTAAGTAGAAAGGAGTCCATCTTGGCATACCAATCCCGAGGGGCTTGTTTAAGGCCATAAAGAGACTTCTTTAACTTACAAACAAGGGAGGGATCATGGAAATAACCCAAAGGTTGTTCCATGTAGATCTCTTCCTCTAGGTCACCATGAAGGAAGGCACTCTTAACGTCCATTTGATAGACTTTCCATCTCTTTGCTACGGAAAAGGCTAAGGTTAGTTGAATAGAAGTCATCTTCGTCAATCTGGAGAAAATGTTTTATTATAATCAACCCAATTGACTATCTCGGGAGAAACCCTTAGCTACTAATTGTGCTTTAAAATTTTTGACATCTCCATCTACTCCATACTTTGTTCGAACACCCACTTACACCAAATGATTTTTCTTCCTTTTGGAAGAGGGGTGAGATCCCAAGTATTGTTCTTCATGAGTGAGGAATACTCATCCATGGTAGAATCCCACTCATGAATACTAGAAGCCTCCTAGAAAGACTGTGGATCGAGAGGAAAAGGTGAAGAAAGATTAGGCTCCAATAAAATATGATTTAGTATGTCTCATATCCGAAGTATCTCCAACTAAATATCTAGCTCTTTGCAAATTTTTCCTAGTCTAAATAGGACCGTGATGATCGGGCTCGAGTCGGAAGATTCATCACTCGAGGAGAAGAAACATAGTCCTCGGGATCACTACTATCGAATTAGAATACTCAAGGCTCTAATGGTCGGGAGGATTAGGAAGAGGAGCATGCTCAATAACACCATCATCGATGAGTCGGAATCTGAATGAGCAAGCTGAAGAACCTCAATAGGTAGAGAAGTAGAAGTTGAAGAAGGCTCATCAAACTTAAAACTTCTCTCAATATAAAACTCATGAGAAGTAGGATTCAACAATTTATATCCCTTCACGCCATCGGGATACCCTTCAAAGCTAAAAGTTTGGATTGTGGTTCCAATGCCTTGCATTTCTTCTTGGGAATCGAGCCATAGCCTTAGATCCGAAGATTCAAAAGTGCTCAACATTAGGCTTACATCCAAACCCGGGCTTCACAGGTGTAATCCCTCTTAATACGTTCGTGGAACATGGTTCGAATGTAATTAGCACAATTCAATGCTTGATCCAATACTATGGAGGAAGAGATTTTGAATGAATCATACAAGTGGCCATCTCCTTAAGAGTATGGTTCTTTCTTTCTAGTACTACATTCTGCGAAGGGATATAAGCAACTATATGTTGCAAGGAGATCCCTTCAAGAAGTATAGAAATTTGTGAACCTATTGTTTACATATTCACCTCCATTTTCGGTTCAAAGAACCTTAATAGACCATTCGCCTATTTCTTAGCAAGAGCCTTAAAGTCCTGAAAATGTTCAAAGACTTCATACTTAAGCTTAAGAAAATATACCCAAGTATATCGTGAATAGTCATCAATGAAGGTTAGCACATAAAGATCTCTAGTAAATGAAGGAGATGGAAATGGACCAGAAATATCACTATGAACAAGATCCAAAGGACAAGTAGCTCTCTAGGATTTTCCTTTGTCAAAGTTATTTTTAGGATGCTTTCCAAGGGTACAACCCTCACAAAGACCCTTAGAAAACTTGATGCAGGGTAACCCATTGACCATTTCGTTTTGGCTCAATTGTTCAAGGTAGCGATAATTTAGATGTAAAAAATTCTCATGCCATAGCTTACTAATCTCATTTGCATGAGTCAAAAAAAGGCAAAGTGTGCGTAGAATCAAAAGTAAAGTGGGAAAAGGTATACAACCATGAATGGTGATCTGCCTTTCCCTTAGCCACTATAGTGTCATCATTAAGATCACAAATAATCATCGAGTTAGGACCAAATTCCACTCGCATTCCTTCACCAAGGTGTGTAATTTGGTAAACCGATAGGGGATTGGTAGAAAGATCAAGAACACTCAACACTTGGTTGAATGTTCCCCATCCATCTCTATCGATCCAATACGAAACCGACACTGCGTGTCATTACCCATCATGATTTGGGACATACCACAAGGTTTGAAGTTGGAGAATTCAACATGCAAAGAATCTAGATGGTGTGAGGCTTTGGAATCTATAATCCATATCTATGAAGGAGAAAATTTGGCTACAAAGGCCTTTCCTTTCTTCTTATTAGATTTAGAACCTTTTGCAGTAGAAGACTTAGCCTTCGGAGCATTTTGTTTGATAGACTCAGGAACACCTATTTGATTTTTCTCAAGTAAATGAGTAAGGTGATCAATTTGTTTTCTCATACACGTATGCTCTTTATGACCAAGATTCTTGCAATAGGAACAAAAATACTTGTCTTTCTATGCTGTAGTCTCAGAAGTCGAAGTGTTCATGTTAATTTTAGTTTTGGTCTTAGTTTCCTTCTTAGGTTGATCCTTTTTTCTTTCTTCTTTTCAGTATTATTTTCCTTACTAGTACTTGCTACAAGGGCATGTGACTTGGACTTGAGAGACCCCATTTGAATGAGTTTTTCTGTTCTCAAATGATTTGGAATGAAAAATAGTCAAAGGAGGGCATATTCAATCCTTTCTCAAGGCAAATTTTGTAGCGTAAAAATTTGACACAAAGACAAAATATTCGAGGACCTAACTTAGAGAGAATTGAAAATATTAGTTGAGAATCTTTCTTCTCTACTTGACATTCTTTTAACAACAATCTAGTGTGGACAAACTTAGAGAAGAATGCTTGTAGGTTTTCAAAATCACTAGGATTTAACCCTAGTAGTTAGTTTTCCAACTCATGCGCTCTCATATCATTTGTTGTCCAAAATTCCATTTAACATTTTCCACGTAGAATTAGGTGTTTTGGATAACTCAATGTAGAAGAGCAAGTCGGGAGAAACAAACATGCAAAGAATACATAAAGCTTCATCGCTATGGTTTAACCACTTAGATTTTTAGGGTCATCATTTGGTTTAGTCTCGTTTCCATGGTGATGTGGAATAACCCTTTACCCCTTAGTTTCATAATTATTTTCAATCTCCATTCGAATAAGTTGAATGACGTAAGAAAAGGAATTGAAAGTGCATCCATAGTGAAGAGAGAGAAAGAATGCAGAAAAGAAACACAAGAATCACAACCACCCAAGACAATATAATAACCCCCTGCTTTCGAACTTTATAGTTTAGTGTGTTGAATAAAATCGGTGGTTGAGTGTGCATCTTGAAACACTTGGTAACTCACCTTGCAATTAACATAATAACATGTAAGAGAGGAGACCACAATCATGTTTCGTGGAGCGCAACAAAGTGACACCGTACACAAGCACAATTGCAAAAACTAGGAAAGAGGTAAAATCAAATCGATTGTGAGAAAAGGTGTGTCACATCGTAAAGAATACCCCTTGCTACAAATTGTGGTGGATGCAATCACTAGTCGTAAGAAATAATAAGGGTAAAATACAATGTTTTTAACGAACTCAAGATGAGTCGGAAAGATCTTCAAAATGCTAGAAAAGCACATGGAAGACAAATAGGAGCTCAGAGTGTTATGCACACTTGAGCGCATGATTAGTAAAAAATTGACAATAATGCTTAAAAAATATCGTTTAGAAACGTCCAGTTTAGCTAATTTTAGAGCTTTTGGAGTTTTTTTAACGATAAAACGTTAATTTACAAGACAATTTTAAAATTATTTACTAATCGAAAAAAAGGTCGATTTGAAGTTAATAAACTAGATTTAATATAATTAAATCTAATTAATTTTAAAATAATAAAAACTAATTAAGATTTAATTAAATCCTAATTAAATATTTTAAATACTTTCCTTTTTAAAGAAAGTCAAATTTAAAACTAAATAAGAACTATTAAGATCTAACAAATTTAAATGAAACTAATTTCAAAAAGAACTTACGGTTATTTGAAATAAATAAATTAGAACAATCTTGCCAATTTGGAAACTTGCCCATGAAAGGATAGGATTGAATGAAATAAATAAAATTTAAATCAACTTACCAAAAAAACTTACCGAAAAAGTAAACCATGAAAGAGTTTGCGTTTGTGTGGAGTTTGGAGTTTACCAAAAACACAAGTTTGAGCTTAGTTCATTGTGGTTTGAGTGTAGTCGTTTTGGAGGGAGGATTCGTGGTGATAGGTCATGGGGCTTGGCAAGCGGTAGAGGGGAGATTGTAGGCGGATAAGGGAGAGCTCGGGAGGAAACTCACACCTGCAACAAACAACAAAAATAGGAACTCACGGCCAAGTGTAGACACTCAAACGCAAACTACAAACCGCAAACAAACAACAAACAGATAGAAAAATCATGGCGAAAACTCATGACCACATAGGGAAAGTACGATCACTCATACCACGGGAGACCTCAGCAAGTGAGAAGGACACACAACCATGCCAGATCTCGAGTAAGGAAAAAAATGTAGACCAGACAGAGAGGAACTCGGCCGAGAGAAAAAAAAGCATGATGCAAGTTTGATAAGTTTACTGAGCACGTGCTTGGAGTCAGAAAGACGTAGGCATAAACAAAAATGCAAATACCAATGCAACCACCAATTTTAAACCTGGATCTCTGCAAAAAACACCATGCAAATACCAAAAAAAGATCTAACAAAATTTCCAGTTTAATAAATTAAAAAAAAATAGAATAAAGAACCTCCTTTTTTTGTTGATCTACTAAATTTAGCTACAACTAGCTAAATGTAGCTATAAAACCCCTAAAAACTCGAGGATATCTGCACATGAACGAAGAACATAACAAAACTAAAAATTTCCAAGAGCAACTTGTTAATAACGTTAGCAATAAATTTCCAGAATCTAATGATCGAAAAACTTGCACGAAGAAAAAAATAATGAAACCAAGAGTAATCGCAACTCAGATGACGAATGCACGTTTACCCGATTTGAGCTCGATACCATGAAAGAGTTGGTGAGCATCGTATCAAAAATATACACCACAATAAAGTTGCACTCAAGGAAACATAATAGCTCTAGCGTAATCACAAGGAGGAATCGATCAATCAATGGAAGAACTTGCATAATAGAACAAATCTTGCACATAGAGAAAGACAACGGAGTGTCTTGGCATACTCATAAATGTCAAATGAAGGGATACATATAGGGTGCGTTGAGTAACCCTAGTGCATGACACACAAGCAAACCCTAAACCTAACCCTAAACCTAACCCATGTGAGATGAACCTCCATATGTGAGTGGAGGACATATAGGATCCCACACAAAGAACAAAAACTTCTTCACAAACTAAACATTTTTGGAAACTTACATGTTTAGGTGCGCCCCACATACTTTCCGTTGGAAGAACTATGGATTGGGGTGAATTCAATACTACAAATATTTCAATTCATTTACCATTTATCATTCATCATCATTTATGCAGCCATTCAATTAACCATGAACCATATGTGAGTTTACATAAGTATAGAAACAACCATACACATGAAAACAAAACTTAAATGAGAACCGCTCATGGGGAAGAAAACCCATGAAACATAAACATTATATTTCCATGTAGACACCAAAATTGGGTCACACTCCCCTTGGTCCCTTGTCAAATAACCAACTCAAGCATACTCATCTAATCATGGCCCCTTCCACCCCACATCACCATTAATTTAATTAAATTAATATATATCCTCACAATATTTAATATCTAATTACCTTAATTTCTACCCCACCACCTCACCTAGACACCTCATCCAACCACCTCACCCTAGACCTATTCTTGGCATGTTTCCATAACTAAAAATAACTAAATATCACTTCCATTAATGAGTTAGGATTTGGTATAACCCTAAAATCTCTCTAACCACATTCCCACTCATTAGAAGACAATTTTCCATTCTAATCCAAAAAAAAAACTAATCTGGGTTGAAGAAATCAGAATATCTTCCCATTTTAGTAAACCTAGGGAATCCCGCCTTAACCGACGCTGATCACCCCTAAAGCGATTTGGTCAACCTGGAACCATCGTCGGTTATTATTTATTCACCCAAAAACCTTTTTTGTGGTTGGCACATTCGAGAGAAAGAAAATGAAATCAAAGCTACATGCAGAAAAACTAGCATCCTTTCACGTATCCGGACATCCCGAGCCACCACTAGGATAGATATTGAACCTTTGCACCCACAAAATCATTCTTGGAATCACTACTATGGTATCCAAAATTATTCTTCCGATCAATATCCACCTCCATTCAACCATCAAAATCTGCATCACAAGTAAGTATATCACTACCAAAGATTGTCTATTTCAGCATAGTTAACTTTTTTCATCCCTCTTGTTGGTGCAAATTGAGTTTGCACACTCGCCTTAATTTTCTATATTCATTTTTGCTCAAAAAAATTTATTTGCTCTAGTGGGCGATCTGTAACTCATTTTATTCGGTTGATTTCTTTCAAACTACCCTCAATGTTGTTATTCTACCCTAAATTGAAGTAAAATCCAAGTTCCCCCATTTTGTGCCCCGATTTATTCATTTTCACGGGCTATACCATTTTCTCCTCTGCCAAATCATGAAATAGCTTGAAATTGATCAAATCGAATTCAATTGCAAGATTTTTCCTAATCCCAAGGTCATAAGTGATGTCAAAAATGATTCGATGGGTTTAAAATGAAGTCTACCCTCCTTGTCAAAATTTTTGGTTTCTAGGGCATCTTCTGCATTTTTGATGTATTGACAGTCGTACGGGCGTTTTCTACCCATCAAATTTATCATTGCAGAGTTTATGCTGATGTGGCAGTCTCTCATTGGATGGGGAAGGTCGAAAGAATATTATAACTTGTTTTTTTAATTTTGGCAAAAGGAAATTTTTTGCCGTGGCCCCAGTAGTGCTACTGAGGATGTGCTTACATGGCACGATGTGATTGGTCGAGGAGTGGCGGGTGGTGGAAGTCACTTAGGAAATTTTTCTTCCATTTTGGAAAAAAATTCAAAATCAATTTTTTTCCGAAGGTCCACGGTGAATGGCATGATGACACGTGTCTAGGAGGGCCGGTGGATGGTGAAGGACTTAAAATATTATTTTTTTATGTTTTTGGATCACGGTGTCGAGCAAAAATTTGGCCCGTGAGCCCGTGCCCAATGGGAAGGTGACACATGTCACAGGAAGGTCAAGTGGGTGGCGAGGGTCACTTAACATTTTCTTCAATTTTTGAAAAATTCTCAAATGTCGAAGTTTTCCCACAAATCCGCGCCCAATGAGAAGTAGACACGTGGAAAAGGAAGGACAGGTGGAGAGGTGAGGGACTTTGAAAATTGTTGAAGTTTGTGGTTTCAAAATGTCAGGGAACATATTTTCCGGGGCACGTGCCAGTGGTAAGTGGACACGTGTCCAGGGGAGCGAAGGAGATGTGGGGTTGTGTATGTTTTTGGAATTTTCCTTTGGAGGCAAAATCTCAAAGTCAAAATTCTGAACGAAGGTCCGCAACGAATAGCAAAATGACACGTATGCAGGTGGGTGAAATGGAGAGGCGGAGGCTTGGAGGAATTTGAAGTTTTTTAAACTTCAAAGGGTAAAAGGGAAAATTTTGGTTCAAGGTCCCACCACCAATGAACAATGGACACGTGTCCAACATTTGATGGAAATTTGGAGCGTGGAGGAAAGATGGAAAATGTTCCAACTTTGGCGAAAATTTTCAAAGGAAACAATGAACCCATAGAAAATATTGGAGGTTTTTCCCCACAACTAATCCACGGCGACACGTGGCATTTTTCAAATGTCAAAAGAGAGAGGTTGGGCCCGCATGGAGTTTTGATGCTTGCGGAGGTTTGAAGGAAGAATTTGGAGGGTCGGCCCCGACAAGTGAATGGGACGGCGACACATGGCAGAAGGAGCAGCGGGTGTTCGGAGGCACGGAGAATTTTGAGAAAATTTTCTATTTCTCAAAAAAGGAGAAAAACTCATCAAATTAGCCCACGGTTTTTTATGGGGCCCACATGAGGACACGTGGCGTGTCCAGGGGGCTCGCATGGGGAAAATGTTCAAAATTTTCCCGAGGTCAAAAGTTTTAAAATGCAAATTTTAAAATGAGGGCCCGGTCCAATGGTATTTGGACACGTGTCCCACCTCATCCAAAGGGAAAAAGGGGTATTTTGAGGGAATATTCAAGATTTGATCTGACACGTGGAGGGCAGAGATTTAAAGTTGATTTTAATCAACGGTTGCTGTGCATTTTCATTTTTGGGTGCCATGGAAGCTCCAAGAAGTGTGGAATCGTTATTTTTGCACCAAATCACATGAAATTTTATATGATTTCGCATCCCCTCAGCCTTCTGAGTGTAATGGAACCATTCTTTTGAGCTAATTCAGTGCCTTGTAGTGTTTTTCATGGAATATTTTCCTCAGCCCGTGAAAAACACGTGAAAGGTAAAAAATGAAAAGTTGCAGAGTTAAAATGATGAGGAAAAAAGGTGAAAAATGATTACAAATGCATGCTGGCATGGTGGAATGCCAAAAACGTGACCCTGGGATGGATAAGGATCCGATTTCATGCAATATTTTAAAATATTTGTGCATCTCTGGCATTTGGCAAGTTGTTTTACAGTTTTATATCATTTTTCATCAAATGGATAGGGTTTTCAGTAACAAATTTGATACCGTTGGCATATTCTTTGCTTGGGATGCAAGGATCCAAGTGGGCAGAGGATATATGAAGTAATTTGGAGGCATTTTGGGGATTTTTGGGACTTTTTGGAGAAGAGAGAAGAATTTTCGGGAGGAAAACTGGAAGTGTTCCATTTCTTTTGGAGAAATTACGAGAGCCATTTTTATTCTGTTTACATCAAATGTTCATCATTTTGAGTTGGTTTCAGCTATAAAGCCATAAAAAAGATTTGAGATTTTCTTAATAACATTCCCTTGCTGGTGTATTTGATCAAAATTTATGGATTGACTGGTTTTATCTCTTGGCAAAGCTTGCATACACTTGTATTTCAAGTATGTTTTCAATTTGGGTTTCATGCTCATGTTGCGATCTTGTGTTTGGGATCTTTATTGATCATACATGGTCTCATTTCTTGTAGAGGGTTTGAAGGCATTTGCAATATTCCATTCAAAAGAGCATTCAAATGAGTGAAGATAAATAGATTTAAATTCATCTTACCTTCCTTGTAAATTGAGGGTGTTTGTAAACTTTTGGGTGTACCTTAAGTCATGATCTAACAAGGGTTTCTAAATGCTTCATTGATATTTTTCTTCAAGCCTTTGTGGCAGGTTATCAAAGTTTGTGTGGAATAGTGTAGATTTGGGCCTCCATTTGTGCACACATCCTGGTTGAAAGAGTACTTCAAACTCATTGAAACATCTATGTTGTTTAGGTGTTGCAATTCTTTTGCAAAGTTTCCCAAAGAAGTGGGTAATTCCTTATCTTGTCTTGTCCAAACTTCTCTCATCAAAATATCATTTAAACTAACTCATCCTACCTATACTACCCCTGCATTTGCATTGTGTGTCCACAAAAGAACTCAATCCTTTCACAAAAATGCACAATGCATATCATGGTTTTATCATGTCTTTAGTAGCCCTAGCCTTGTTTTGAGAACATTTCCATCATTTAGTAGTGAAAAATCCTCTCGAATTTGGATAATGGATACTTGATCATGTTTTCACAAGGCCTCTTTCATATTATATGCAAAACATAAGGATATCTCCATCTCCTTACCATATAAGGGCTGCAATATAGGTTCTCTTGCCTTGGTTGATAGGCACAACCTAAAATAGTGAGGGTTAGATCAAAACCCTCTTGAAGGTGCTATCCAATCCCTCAAATATTAGATGCAAACAAGTAGATAGGTGTGATCCCCGTCTAAAAATGACATACAAACCATCTATCTATCCTTGAGTGTCTTGTGCAAGTTCATGATGCTATTCAAGTTGTGAAGGAGATTAAATCGGATACCACATTACCGCTCATTAGTAGAGAATTTTCCATTCTAATCCACAAAAAGAAACTAATGGGTTGAAGAAATCAGGAATATCTACCCATTTTAGTAAACCTAGGGAAAATCCCACCTTAACCGATGCCGGTCACCCCTAAACCGATGCTAGTAAACTTGGAACCATCGTCGGTTATTATTTATTCACCCAAACAACCTTTTTTGTGGTTGGCACATTCTAAGAGCAATAAAATGAAATTAAAGTTGCATGCAAGAAAAACCAGCATCCTTTCATGTATCCAGACATCCAGAGCCATCACTAGGATAAATATTGAAGCATTGCACCCACATAATCATTCTGGGAATCACTGCTATGATATCCAACACTATTCTTCTGATCAATAGCCACCTCCATTCAACCATCAAAATCTGCATCACAAGTAAGTATATCTCTACCAACATTGTCTATTTCAGCATAGTTAACTTTTGTCATTCCTGTCATTAGTTTATACTTTGCATGTTCATTCCTCCATTGCTTAATAGCTTGTAATCCCACCATTTCCCTTACCCACACCACCAAATCACCATTCCAACCTAATATCCATTTCTAAGTGTACTTGAGATCTCCACAGACCTTCTCATCCACTCTCCCAACCTTATTTGACCTCAGATTAGCCCCTACCATTTGATCTATTGAAGTTTCTTTTACCTCGACCATACCGTTTGGTTATCCACAAATCCGCCATCGGTTCTACCTAAAATGGCATCAGTCACACCCAAATGACATCATTTCTCTGTTTTTATACCTTGACCAAGAACAAACCCAACAATCATCCCACCAATTGACCTAAATAACCCATAATAATCCCCTGACTAGTCCTAATACCTTGTTTTTTGAGACACCTCACCTCTCAAATCCAACTATAGCCTAGCCTGTTGTGATTGGATTTGCTTATTGTACTTAGATGAGATACCTAAATCATATCAACTATAGTAGGAATTTACTTGTCTCTCACATTAATTTGTTTTAAATAGTGGATTGGTAGCCATCTAGGAGTATCACACTTCCCTAACTAGCATACACTAGGTAGTCCACAATCACATATCATTTAACTATCATCTTTTGGTCTTGTTTTTATATTACATGTAGTTCCTCCCATCCAAAAGGAATCTCTCACATTCCATTTTGGATCAAGAAGTTATAATGCATGCAACAACCATCAATCCACCAACATTTAACATGTATTCCTCCTGGCACTTACCCTTATCTAGTTCGTCATTTTGAAAAGGTAAATAAAATGGTGAAACATTATGCTTTAAATTTAGAGAGGGACCAACCCCACAAGGAGCACCAAACCCTACATGAAGCACCAACCCTTAATTTAGTGAAGAACCCATTCCAAAATAATGTTACAACACCCTAGGATGAATAAGAACTAACTCAACCACCTTATGAGGATTTATCTCTGATGTTTTTGTTACCACAACTAATGAAGATCACAAATTCATCTCTCAAACACCAAAACCTTTAAACTCTTGTTCAAATGATAGGCCTTCAAACTTACATACTACTTTACTATATTCACTTCTCAAATATTTAAACCCTTGCACACACATTTAATTTAATTCTTCAACCTTGCACACACTTTATTAGCTCTCAAAACATGCCTTTGTACCTACAAAACTCTCACACCTAGGTCACATTTTTAGGCACCCTCAACTAGTTATTTTTTCTTATTTCTCAATTTTTCTTATCTATAAAATCTTGCACACATGTTGTAAAATATTCGTACACTTGAAACAAACTCTATCATATCTTAAATAATGCATTAAAATATCCTTCACACTCTTAGGTAGGTCACATTTTTCCCTCTCAAGCAACTATTTCAAAAATCAACTCAAACATCGCCTTTATAGGATTCTCTTCCCCATAAAATCATCATAGGTAATTCCTATACCTCTTGTATGACCAAATAAACTTAAATAAATCTAGTTTGAATTATTAAAAATTCACATATGACCCATATAGGTCGTCCATGCCAAAAACCACTAATCATGCACCAAGAATCATCAAAACCGTACTTCACTAGAATGGAAAAAATCCACTCATCACAAAACCATGATTAGTAAATATTCCATATTCAGAACATATGATTAATATATATTAATAACATCATACTTGGTCACACATTTACATTATCCGATCAAATTATTTCATTCAATGGGCCCACTAGCTCATTTTCTTCATAAACCATTGTTTCCAATAACCTGATTTTACCTTTGGGCCTCAAGATCCCTCAATATGAACTCAAATATGGATTTTTTTCACTCAATAGACATCCTATAACTTTTATAACACTTATATGCATGTTAGAGCTCATGAAACAAACATAATTTCAAACCGAACAACTTTACCTGTACCAAAACATCTACCCAAAAATTAGTTTTTAAAACATAACTAGTTTGCACACTTTATTATACATTACAAACCTATAACTTAATTCACTAGATGTAAAATTAACCTCTATTCACTTTCCAAGTAATATAAATCATCAAATCAACCGTATCATGTTCCAACCAACTCATTCGTTTAGTAAAATAAAACTTGTCTTGAAATCTAAAATAACAACTTCTTCGTAAAATTGACCTTAATGACACATCAAATGAAATCATAATGAGAAAGGAAATATATCAATATAAATATATCTTAATCATATTTCCATAACATATTGGAAATATTTATTACTCAAATTGGAAGGCCTTAAACCAAGCCAATCTCTCCAAACTACCTTTTAACCCTTCTTGGAGTCAAGAACTAACAATGAACTCAACGTGTTCCATCATAAAAAAACTCACTTATACACTAAACCAAAGAATGAAAAAAACTTATAAATGATGTATAAGAACTCAAAACCTTCACCAATCAAGAACAACTCAAAATCATCACCTTACCTCATCAAGTCACTTGGCACCCTGCTAGAACAAACATCCTTCAAACTTAAGCTTCAAAAATAGATCTAAATTTTGCATACCTTATTCAATAATCAAGTTTTATATACCATTGGAAATAAATTTGAACTAGCTTCATAATAAAAATTTAATGGAGTCTTAACTCTCCATGTATCACCTGTTATGTCAATTTTACTAAAAGATGCTTCAAACCGCCATAAAAACCAATCTTCATAAATATGGCACACGCTGAAATTTTTCAAGACAAACATGATTTTAAACCTTCACGAACATTAGGAAAAACTCTTGGTCTATCATTAATGTTAATTTATTCATTACCTTCTTAGATTAACTTTTCCTTAAAATGGAAATCTTCATAAACAATCCATTTCATGAGGGGACCACATATCACCACATGCGCTAATATAACTTTTGAGAAATATGAAAGAGTCATTTACAACATACAATATTCATATTTATACTAGGAATAAAAATAGGGATGATCTACTCACTTTTCTACAAGCAGATCTTAGCTAGGGTTTGACTAGGTTTTCAAACCACTTTAACTTCTTAACGATTGTTCATAAAGCTGTTACATTCTTGAGATGTCATTTTAGTAGTGATCAAGTATTTGAGCTGTTACATTCTTGAGATATCATTTCATACTTCATATCTGGATGTTTTGGGTAAAAACAAATTTCAAACTTGGTCCTGCTCTTCTCATTTACCAAAGTAGTTTATATGATTTGGATGCATTGCTTTTGGTTGAAATAAGAAGGAGAAGATCTGATTTGTAAATCCTTGCATGTTTTTCAGTTATAGCATACATTTGATAGAATATTTTAGTGCTTTCTTGCACAACTAAGGTGAAAATCCTTAGTGGTGACTCCATGTTGTTTGGATCTTGAAATACCAATTGTTTTACACATATATGTCATTTGAAACTTGTTTAAATCATGTGAAGCTGGAGGGAAGGAGATCCTCTTCATCAAGGACTCTTCTAAGAAGTTTCTCACCGAATCAAGAAGCTCAGAACTAGAAGGAAGAAGAGTGTGGAAAGTGGTTGGTGATTTGGTTGCAAGGAAAGAGATCCCCATAGTTGAATTTGAAGGAGAGCAACCTGTTATTGAAGATTATAATTCTTCTTCAAGTAGATCTGATTCAGGCAATCTTCTTACTAATTTTCATTCTCCATCAGGTGAGGGACCTTCTTTTGTATTTAAAAAACCTACTCCTAGATCTGCTCCTGTGGTTTCTAAGTTTGCTAAAGTTTATCAAGAGAGAGAGCCTTTGGGGGGTTATCATTTTAGAGATCATTCATCTATTCCAATCAAACCCATTACTACTCCTCATCAGCTTGTTTCACCTCCAAGATCACCCCCACCAAACAATATGGCTCAGCCTAGACCTCCATTTGTTGTTAACACCTTTGGTCCTATAAATTTTGGAGGAATGGATGGTTATCCAAATGCTGTCCCACAAGATGTGAGAAATAGGTTACCAAAATTCCAAGGTAACAATGCCATTACTAGAGATCAACATCTTAAACTCTTTGTGAACATGATGGAAGACTTTGAGATAGAGTTTTAGGATGTATATATCAAGTTGTTTATCCATACACTTGAGGAAGACGGTAGGGATTGGTACAAAGCTCGCCCGATAACTCTATTGATTCATGGACTGAGATGAGTAATGCATTTAGATTACAATAGGGAGACAAAATAGATCCATGGTTCCTTCTATCCAAATTTGAGAACATCAAGAAGAACCCCGATGAGACCGTTCATGATTTTAATACAAGATTTAATAAAACATTGAGAAGTTTGCCTGTCATTTTGAGGCCTTGTGATGAATCTTGCTTGATCAAATATTAGATGCATTTAATAAAAAAGGCAGCCTATTACTTGAGAGACAAAAATCCTACAAACTTGAGGCAAGCTTTCACCATGGCACTCCAAATTGAAAATAATATTAAGGCTATTGGTAAACCACTTAAGAGGGATGGTGTGAAGCTGATAAACCCCGAGAAGCACGAAGCTAGCAAGGGTGCTGATTTAGAAGATGTTGTCAAGACTTTGGCAGGGGCACAAAGAGATTTCTTACAAGTTAAAATGGGTGATGAGAAAGGAATAGGGTAAAGTTCACAAGGACAAGTAAAGAACTCAAAACCATGATAGATTTGGAAAACATCCTAGGGGTGATCAAAGACAAGATGATATAGGTAAAGGGCTTATTGGATCGTAAATAAGCAACCCCATGCACGTGAAAATAGAGTGGTGCTTGACCCTCTAACCTGCAAGAGTTGTTGTTGTTCAAGAAATTGCTGATATGGATTGGTGTGATAGATGTTTTCTTCCTCATCCTCCATGTGAAAAGGACCAGCAAGATATTGATGATGATAATGAGAATGATATGGATGATGAAATTTGTATGATGGGCAGCTCTTCGGGCTCACAACAAGCAAGCAACATCAACAGATGTGATAAGTGCAAGGATCTGCTGCAACCTTTTTGGGATCTGCATAAAGAGGGTACCATTTCTTTCTTTTCCTCAAACTTATTATGTAGATGTAGTTCAGGCCTTATAAATTCCTAGTAATGACTTTGAATATCTAAGGGCTTTAATGATGGTGGTATTCCTTCGGAGGAAGATAGACAATTGTTGATGAATGTTGTGGTTGGTCAAGAGAAAGAGTACAACACTAGAAGTAAAGTTGTTAGAGGAGCTGGTCCTCAAGCCAAGCCAAAGGCACCCTTGCTCACAAGCATTCCCAAAGATAATCCTAGAAAAGAAAAAATTGCCAAGAACCCTACTATCCCATGCAAAAATATCAGTCCTCTTCATGCCCAAGATACCAAGAACACTTCTCCATCTGATGAACCTTCTTGTTTCCCTTCTAATGTTGTTTTACCAAAGAATTTTCCATATGATATTGCCCAAGTATTGAGCCAAATTAAAGTGAGTGTTCCCATCATTGAATTGCTTAGAATTCCTAAGCATAAGAAGAGAGCATTTGAGTACTTGGGATTGAAAGAAGAAAAGGTTACCCCAAGCAGAAATATAAATGTTGTTGAGAATCCTCTTCAAAGCATTGCTAGCCTTGAAACACCACCACCAATGGAAGATTTTGGAGAGGCACCTAAAGTGTATTTGGGGACATCCTTGGTTGATTCCCAATTGAATGTTGATCCATTCTTCACAACTTTGCTCATAAAAGATAGGTTGCTTCACAATTGCATGTTTGATTCCGGTGCATCATGTAATGTCATGCCTCTAGAAGTCATGAATGAGTTGGATATCAAAGTGACAGCAGCATATGGGAAGTGTACAGCCATGGATTCAAGGGAAGTGCCGGTTGTTGGTTGTGTGAAGGGTTTAGTAGTGCAACTTGCAGCCTATCCGGGTAAGAATTTAAAACTTGATGTTGTAATTGTTGACTGCCCTGCCAAATGGGGTATGCTTTTGTCAAGAAAATGGGCTGCAAGTGTTGGTGGTAGTGTTCAAATGGACATGTCTTTTTCCACCATTCCCATTGAGGGCAGCCTTTTCAAACTCTATGGTGAAAAGAAGATGTTACACTTGATTGAAGATCCCAACAATGCTTCTTATGAAGTGTTGTTTGTTGATGTGGATGTTGACAACTTCATTGGTTTTGCTGATGGAAAAGAGAATAAGATGGATAAATTAGAATGCCTTGGTATGGTAGGTTCTCCATGGACATTGCTATTTGATGGAGCTTGCTCCAAATTTAGAAATGGTGCTGGTATAGTGTTGGTTTCTCCTAGTTTGGAAGATTTTCCTTTATCCTTCAAGCTCAATTTTGAATGCACTAACAACATTGCTGAGTATGAGGAATTATTATTGGGGTTAAGGATTGCATGGAAGTATGGAGTAAAGGATATTGTTCCTAAAGGAGATTCGAGCTGGTTATCAAGCAAGTAAGAAAGTTATATGCCACAAAAATCTGCATATGAGACAATATAAGCATGCTGTTTGGGACTTGATTGAAATGTTTGATTCCTTTAACATTGTTTACCATGATAGAAGTCTTAATGGTGCTACTCGATAAGCTAGCTGTCCTTGGTTCTAAATTTGATAATTGTACTATTTAATCTTTTTGTGAATATGCTATTGAAGTGCTAACAAGGCTAGCTATCCCGGATAATGTGAAGCATTGGTAGATTTTTGATGATGATGCACAAGTGTTAAGATTCTTACAATGCCAAGGTGAGTTTTCTAGTTAGAATATTGATTGGGAACCAATGGTATGCATGAATGAAGGTAGAGAAACTTTATTTGACAAGGATATTATACAATTGAAGACAAATACCATTCCTAAAGGTCTTGTTGCACTTGAATCCAATTTTAACAATGTTGATTGTATCATTAATAGAAAGATGTTTGCTTCAAGGGATGTGGAAGAGAACAACTTGGGAACCAAGGATAAACCAAGGAAGATCTGGTTGGGTAGCCATCTCAACAAAGAGGAAAAATAGTCCTATGCCCAACTTTTAAAGAAGTATCAAGACTGCCTTGCCTGGTCTTATTCAGAGCTGAAGGCATATAGAGAAGATTTATTTCAGCATGAGATTCCTCTTGAGGCCAAGACTAAGCCATTTAGAAAAAAAAAAAGGCCTATTAACCCACTGATTTCCATGAAAATGCAAGAAGAGTTGAAGAAATTGAGAGATGGTGGCATCATTCAGCCTACTAGATACTCATCTTGGGTGGCAAACCTTGTCCCAGTTAGAAAGAAGAACGGAGATATCAGACTTTGTGTGGATTTTAGGAATCTAAACAAAGCATCTATGAAGGAAAACTACCCCTTGCCAAACATGGAGAATATGTTGCAGCTTGTAATAGGGTCAGAGATGCTTTCAACTTTGGATGGTTTCTCCAGGATACAATCAAGTAGTTGTCAAAGAATCAGAAAGACTTAAGACAACCTTCACTACTCCTTGGGGGACTTATGTTTTTGTAAGGATGCCTTTTGGATTGATGAATGTTGGTGCTACTTTTCAAAGGGAAATGGATGTTGCCTTTGCTGGTTATATCAATGAATTTATTGTAGTTTACCAAGATGATGTGACTATTTTTTCAAGGCAAGTGAGAGACCATTTGCACCACCTAGAAAAATGCTGATCAGATGTAGAGAGTATGACATTTCACTTAATCCAAAGAAGTGTCATTTTGGCATGCAAAAGGCCAAGCTGTTGGGGCATATTTTGTCCAAGGAAGGTGTTATGATAGACCCTGAGAGAGTGGAAGCAATCAGCAAAGTGCCCATTCCAAGAACCAAGAAAGGTATCCAATCTTTCTTTGGCCAAATCAATTTCATTAGAAGGTTTGTTTCTAATTTTTCTGAGCTAACTCTCCCAATCACAAGCATACTAAGAAAGGATGAAGTTATCAAGTGGGAAGAGGCTGCCATTCAGATTTTGAAGGAATAAATGATGCACTTAAGCATGCATCTATTTTGGCAGCTCCAAAGTACAAGAATCCTTTCCAAATATTTTCTTTTACATCTGAATTTACTATTGCTTCAGCTTTGTTAGAAAAGGATGAGAATGGAGTAGAGAGGCCTATTTCTTTCTTTAACAAGGCTTTACAAGTAGCTGAGTTGAAGTATACAATTATGGAGAAACAAGCATTTGCATTGGTAACATCAACAAAGATTTTCAGGCCCTATATAATGAGTCCAAAGGTTGTTGCTTATGTTCCTCATACAATGGTTAAAGAAATCTAATCTGACATGGAGATATCAAGCAAGAGATGTAGATGGGTCAAAAATTACAAGAATATGATATGGACATCCAAACAACAAAGCTGGTAAGAGGTTTGGGTCTTGCCAAGCTCATGGATGAGAGTAGTTTGCAAAATGCAAAAGTGAATCAGCTAGAGGAAGAGAGGGTAGACCTTCTTGAAAAATTGATGAATTTTGAATGGTACAAAGACGTGGTCTTCTACCTCAAGTACTTATGCTGTCCTAATTACTTGAATAAAAATAAAAAAGAACCCTTAAGTTGGCTTCTCGAAATATATCACAATGCAGACCTTGGGCTGGCTTGGAAGAACCCTGAAGGTGTCCTCTTAAAATGCATAACTAAAGATGAAGCTCCCAAGTTGATTACTGATTTCCATGGGGGATTTTGTGGAGGACATTTTTCTGGTAGAGTGACAAAGGCACAAGATTTTGAGAGCTAGTTATTGGTGGCCAACTCTTTTTAAAGATGCAAACCAGCTGGTTAGAAGATGTGATAGTTGCCAACGCTTCTCAGGAAGATTGAAAGCTTCAAGCTCCCTTCCTTTGCAGCCTGTATCAATTGAAGCTCCTTTCAAACAATGGGGAATGGATTTCATTGGTGAGATTTCAGATCCTTCTAGTGCTAGTCATAAATGGATCCTTGTTGCAACTGATTATTTTACAAAATGGGTTGAAGCCATTCCATCTAGAAAGGCAACACACCAAGTGGTAATGGATTTCTTGCTAAATCATATCATATGTAGGTTTGGAGTTCCAGTTAAGATTGTATCTCGATAATGCTATGTGTTTTAAATTCAAGCATTTGATGACAATGTGCAATGAATATGGGATAAAGTTGACTTATTCTACAAATTACAATCCACAAGGTAATGGGCAAGCTGAATCAAGTAACAAGAACTTTCTCAAGATTATTAGGACTTTAGAAATCAACAAGAAGAACTGAGGAGAGTGATTAAAATTTATAGTATGGGCTGATAGAATAACCCCAAAAAGAGCAACTGGTAAGAGCCCATTTGAATTGGTCTATGGAACTAGGCTTTGTTGCCATTACACTGCAATTATTCACTTTTCAATTTTCCCAAGTAGTTAGAAGATCAAGGACATGGCCCATATGAATCAAGAATCAATCGGATCATTGATTTAGATGAAGAAAGAAGAACTTCTCATCAAAGGCATGTCAAGTTTAGGGATAAATTGAAGAAGTTGTTTGATAATAAGGTCACCCCTAGAGCTTTCAAAGTGTTGGAGATCAGGTTTTGTTGTGGGATAGTAGGCATGAAGACAAGGGAAAGCATGGCAAGTTTGATGATCTATGGATGGGCCCTTATGCCATTGATATCGGGATTGGAGAAAATACATTTTTTCTCAAGGATTTGGATGGGGATTTCTTTGGAGCTGCTGTTAATGATAGACATTTAAAACATTTCTTGGATTAAATCCCCATGTGAGGTATGCACAAGTTGTACATTTTGTATAGCCCTTGTTTTTGCTGTTGTTGGCTTGTGGTTTTCCCTTTTGTCCTTGGCAACCATTTTTGGTCTGGTTTTCTTGGCTTGTTTTTGGTGAAAATTCTAGTTTTTGGGCTGCTCTGCATTTTTAGACTCCTTGCCCAATGGATTTTTGGCACTTGGTCTACGTTTTGATCTTGTGGCACTTGTTGGGAGTGCCCATCCCCAAGCAAGAGCCAATGTTGGTGCAAATTCTGAGTTTGCACACTTTGCCTTAATTTTCTATATCCATTTTTGCTCAAAAACATTTTATTTTCTCCAGTGGGTGATCTGTAACTCGTTTTATTCAGTTGAATGCTTTCAAACTGCCCTCAATGTTGTTATTCTACCCTAAATTGAAGTAAAATCCAAGTTCCCCCATTTGTGCCCTAATTTATTCATTTTCATGGGCTGTACCATTTTCTCCTTTGCCAAATCGTGAAAGAGCTCAAAATTGATCAAATCCTGAATTCGTGCAAGCTTTTTCCCAATCCCAAGGTCGCAAGTGATGTCAAAAAATGATTCAGTGGGTTTAAAAATGAAGAAGTCTGCCCTCCTTGTCAAAATTTTTGGTTTCTAGGGCATCTTCTACATTTTTTGATGTAATCGATAATACGGGCATTTTCTACCCATCAAATTTATCATTGCAAAGTTTATATCTTGATGTGGCGATCTCTCATTGGTCGGGAAGGTCGAAAGAATACTATAACTTGTTGTTTTTTTAATTTTGCAAAAGGAAATTTTTGCCCATGGCCTTGCAGTGCTAAGGGATGTGCTTACGTGGCACGATGTGATTGGTCGAGGAGTGGCGGGTGGCGGAAGTCACTTAGGAAATTTTTCTTCCATTTTGGAAAAATTTCTCAAAATCAAATTTTTCCTGAAGGCCCATAGCGAATGGCATGATGACCCGTGTTTAGGAGGGTCGGGCGGATGGCAAAGGACTTGGAATTTTTTTTTTTTTTGGCTCATGGTGTCAGAGGAAAAATTTGGCCATGAGCCCGCGCCAATGGGAAGGCAACTCATGTCACCGGAAGGTCGAGTAGGTGGCGAGGGTCACTTAACATTTTCTTCAATTTTTGAAAAATTCTCAAATGTTGAAGTTTTCCCACAAATTCACGCCCAATGAGAAGTAGACACATGGCAAAGGAAGGACGGTGGAGAGGCGGGGACTTTGAAAATTGTTGAAGTTTGTGGTTTCAAAACGTTAGGGAACATATTTTCCCGAGGGCCCACGCCCAGTGGTAAGTGGACACGTGTCAGGGGAGCAAAGGAGATGCGGGGTTGTGTATGTTTTTGGAATTTTGCCTTTGGAGGCAAAATCTCAAAGTCAAATTTCTGAACGAAGGTCCGCAGCGAATAGCAAAATGACACGTATGTAGGTGGGTGAAATGGAGAGGCGAGAGGCTTGGAGGAATTTGAATTTTTTTTAAAATTCAAAGGTTAAAAGGAAAATTTAGGTTCAAGGTCCCACCACCAATGAAAATGGATAGGTGTCCAACATTTGATGGAAATTCGAGTGTGAGAGGAGAGATGGAAAATTTTCCACTTTGGTGAAAATTTTCAAAGGAAACAATGAACCCGCGGAAAATATTGGAGGTTTTTCCTGCAACTAATCCACATGTGACACATGGCATTTTTCAAATGTCAAAAGAGAGAGGTCAGGCCCACATGGAGTCTTGATGCTTGCGGAGGTTTGAAGGAAGAATTTGAAGGGTCGGCCCGATAGCGAATGGGATAGCGACACATGGCATGGCGAAGGAGCAAGCGGGTGTTCAGAGAGGCACGGAGAATTTTGAGAAAATTTTCTATTTCTCAAAAAAGGAGCAAAACTCATCAAATTAGCCCACGGTTTTTATGGGGCCCACATGAGGACATGTGTCGTCTCCAGTGGGGCTCATGGGAAAATGTTCAAAATTTTCCCGAGGTCAAAAAAGTTTTAAAATGTAAATTTTAAAATGAGGGCCTGGTCCAATGGTATTTGGACATGTGTCCCACCTCATCCAAAGGGAAAAAGGGGTATTTTCGAGGGAATATTCAATATTTGATCTAACACATGGAGGGTAGAGATTTAAAGTTGATTTTAATCAATGGTTGCTTTATGCATTTTCATTTTTATACGCCATGGAAACTGGGAAGTGTGGAATCGTTATTTTGCACCAAATCACATGAAATTTTATATGATTTCGCATCCCCTTGGCCTTCTGAGTGTAATGGCACCATTATTTTGAGCTAATTCAGTGCCTTATAGTGTTTTTTTGGAATATTTTCCTCAGCCCGTGAAAAACACGTGAAAGGTAAAAAATGAAAAGTTGCAGAGAGTTAAAACGATGAGGAAAAAAGGTGAAAACGATTACAAATGCATCTTTGGCATGGTGGAATGCCAAAAATGTGACCTTGGGATAGATAAGGATCCAAGTTCATGCAATATTTTAAAATATTTGTGCATCTCGGCATTTGGTGAGTTGTTTTATAGTTTTATGTCATTTTTCATCAAATTGATGGGGTTTTGTAACAAATTTGATCCCTTTGGCATATTCTTTACTTGGGATGAAAGGATCTAAGTTGTAAAAGGGTATATGAATTAATTTAGAGGAATTTTGGGGGTCTGTTGGGATTTTTTTGGAGAAAGAGAAAAGAAGTTTTAGGAGGAAAACTGGAAGTGTTCCATTTATTTTGGAGAAATTTCACGAGAGCCATTTTTGATTCTGTTTGCATCAAATGTTCATCATGTTGAGTTGGTTTCAGCTATAAAGCCATCAAAAATATTTGAGATTGTCTTAATAACATTCCCTTGCTGGTGTATTTGTTCAAAATTTATGGATTGACTGGTTTTATCTCTTGGAAAATCTTGCATACACTTGTATTTCATTATGTTTTCAATTTGTGTTTCATGCTCATGTTGCAATCTTGTGTTTGGGATATTTATTGATCATACATGGTCTCATTTCTTGTAGAGGGTTTGAAGGCATCTACAATATTTCATTCAGAAGAGCATTCATTTGAGTGAAGATAAACATATTTAAATTCATCTTACCTTCCTTGTAAATTGAGGGTGTTTGTAAACCTTTGGGTGTACCTTAGGTCATGATCTAACAAGGGTTTCTAAATGCTTCATTGATATTTTGCTTCAAGCCTTTGTGGCAGGTTATCAAAGTTTGTGTGGAATAGTGTAGATTTGGGCCTCCATTTGTGCACACATCCTGGTTGAAAGATTACTTAAAACTCATTGAAACATCTCTGTTGTTTAGGTGTTGAAATTATTTTGCAAAGTTTCCCAAAGAAGTGGGTAATTCCTTATCTTGTCTTGTCCAAACTTATCTCATTAGAATATCATTTAAACTAACTCATCCTAGCTATACTACCCCTACATTTGCATTGTGTGTCCAAAAAGAACTCAATCCTTTCACAAAAATGCACAACACATAATAGGGTTTTATCATGTCTTTAGTAGCCCTAGCCTTGTTTTGAGAACATTTCCATCATTTAGTAGTGACAACTCCTTTGATTTTGGATAATGGATACTTGATCATGTTTTCACAAGGCCTCTTTCATATCATATGCAAAACACAAGGATATCTCCATCTCCTTACCATATAAGGGCTGCAATATAGGTTCTCTTGCCTTGGTTGATAGGCACAACCTAAAATAGTGAGGGTTAGATCAAAACCCTCTTGAAGGTGCTATCCACTCCCTCAAATATTGAATGCAAACAAGTAGATAGGTGTGATCCCCGACTACAAATGACTTAAAACCATCTATATATCATTGAGTGTCTTGTGCAAGTTCATGATTTTGTTCAAGTTGTGAAGGAGATTAAATCTAGATACCACATTCCCGCTCATTAGTAGAGAATTTTCCATTCTAATCCGCAAAAATAAACTAACTTGGTCGAAGAAATCGGGAATATCTACCCATTTTAGTAAACCTAGGGAATCCCACCTTAACCGATTCTGTCACCCCTAAACCGATGCTAGTCAACCTAGAACCATCGTCGGTTACCATTTATTCACCCAAACAACCTTTTTTGTGGTTGGCACATTCTAAGAGCAAGAAAATGAATTCAAAGTTGCATGCAAGAAAACCAGCATCCTTTCACATATCCAGACATCAAGAGCCATCACTAGGATAAATATTGAAGCATTGCACCCACATAATCATTCTTGGAATCACTAGTATGGTATCCAACATTATTCTTCTAATCAATATTCACCTCCATTCAACCATCAAAATCTGCATCACGGTAAGAAGTATATCACTACCAACATTGTCTATTTCAGCATAGTTAACTTTTGTCATCCCTCTCATTAGTTTATACTTTGCATGTTCATTCCTCCATTGCTTAATAGCTTGTAATCCCACCATTTCCCTTACCCACACACCAAATCTCCATTCAACCTAATATCCATTTCTAAGTGTACTTGAGATCTCCACAGCCTTCTCATCCACTCTCCCAACCTTATTTGACCTCAAATTAGCTCCTACCATATGATCTATTGAAGTTTCTTTTACCTCGACCATACGACGCTGGTTATCCACAACCGCCATCGGTTCTACCTAAAATGGCATCGGTCACACCCAAATGACATCGGTCTCTATGTTTTATACCTTGACCAAGAACAAACCCAACAATCATCCCACCGATTGACCTAAATAACCCATAATAATCCCACCATTTCCCTTACCCACACACCAAATCTCCATTCTAAGCTAATATCCATTTCGAGTGTACTTGAGATCTCCACAGACCTTCTCATCCACTCTCCCAACCTTATTTGACCTCAAATTAGCTCCTACCATATGATCTATTGAAGTTTCTTTTACCTTGAACATACCGACGCCGGTTATCCGCAATCGCCATCGGTTCTACCTAAACTAACATCAGTCACACCAATGAAGTCGGTCTCTATGTTTTATACCTTGACCAAGAACAGACCCAACAATCATCCCACTAATTGACCTAAATAACCCATAATAAGACCCCGACTTGTCCTAATACCTTGATAGACACCTCACCTCTCGACCCAACTATAGCCTAGCTTTGTTGTGATTCGATTTTCTTATTGTACTTAGATGAAATACCTAAATCATATCAACTACAGTAGTACTTAAATTGTCTCTCACATTAATTTTTTTAAATAGTGGATTGGCAGCCATCTAGGAGTATCACACTCCCAGAACTAGCATACACTAGGTAGTCTACTATCACATATAATTTAACTATCATCTTGTGGTCTTTTTTTCTATTACAGGTAGTTCCTCCTAGCCAAAAGGAAGCTCTCACATTCCATTGTGGATCAAGAAGTTAGAATGCATGCAACAACCATCAATCGACCAACATTTAACATGTATTCCTCCTTGGCCCTTACCCTTATCTATTTCGTCATTTCGAAAAGGTAAAGAAAATGGTGAAACATTATTCTTTAAATTTAGAGAGGGACCAACCCCAAAAGGAACACCAAACCCTAGTTTAGTAAAGCACTAACTCTACATGAAGCACCAACACTTAATTTAGTGAAGAACCCACTCCAAAATATTGTTACAACCCCTAGGATGAATAAGAACTAACTCAACTACCTGATGAGGATTTATCTCTGATGTTTTTGTTGCCACAACTAATGAAGATCACAAATTCAGCTCTCTCACACACAAACCTTTAAACTCTTCTTCAAAGGATAGGTCTTCAAACTTACATACTACTTTACTATATTCACTTCTCAAATATTTAAACCTTGCACACACATTTGATCTAATTCTTCAACCTTGCACAAAATTTCTTAGCTCTCAAAACATGCCTTTGTACCTACAAAACTCTCACACCTAGGTCACATTTTTCACGCACCCTCAACTAGTTATTTTTTCTTATTTCTCAATTTTTCTTTGCTATAAACTCTTACACACATGTTGTAAAATATTTTTACACTTGAAACAAATTCTATCATATCTTAAATAATGCATTAAAATATCCTTCACACTCTTAGGTAGGTCATATTTTTCCCTCTCAAGCAACTATTTCAAAAATGAACTCAAACATCACCTTTATAGGATTTTGTTCCCATAAAATCATCATAGGTAATTCCTATACCTCTTGCATGACCAAATAAACTTAAATAAACATAGTTTTAATTATTAAAAGAGTCACATATGACCCATATAGGTCATCCATGCCAAAAACCACTCATCATGCACCAAGAATCCTCAAAACCCTATCACTAGAATGGAAAAAATCCACTCATCCCAAAACCATGATTAGTCAATATTCCATATTTAGAAAATATGATTAATATATCATAATAACATCATACATGGTCACACATTTACATTATCCAATCAAATTATTTCATTTAATGGGCCCACTGGCTCATTTCCTTCACAAAACAGTTGTTTCCAACAACCTGATTTTACCTTTGGGCCTCAAGATCCCTCAAGATGAACTCAAATATGGATTTTTTCACTCAAAAGACATCCTATAACTTTTATAACACTTATATGCATGTTAGAGTTCATAAAAAAAACATAATTTCAAACCACAACAACTTTACCCTTTACCAAAACAAGCTACCCAAAAAGTAGTTTTTAAAACATAACTAGTTTGTACACTTTATTATACATTAAAGACCTATAACTTAATTAACTAGATGTAAAATTAACCTCTATTCACTTTCCAAGTAATATAAAACATCGAATCAACCGTATCATGTTCCAACCAACTCATTCATTTAGCAAAATAAAACTTGTCTTGAAATCTAAAATAACAACTCCTTCACAAATTGACCTTATTGAGACATCAATTGAAATAATAATGAGAAAGGAAATATATCAATATAAATATATCTTAATCATATTTCCATAACATATTGGAAATATTTATAACTCAAATTATAAGGCCTTAAACCTAGCCAATCTCTCCAAACGACCTTTTAACCCTTCTTGGAGTCAAGAACAAACAATGAACTCAACATGTTCTATCATACAAAAACTCATTTATACACTCAACCAAAGAATGGAACACACTTATAAATGATGTAAAAGAACTCAAAAACCTTCACCAATCAAGAAAAAATCAAAATCATCACCTTACCTCATCAAGTCACTTGGCACCTCGCTAGAACAAACATCCTTCAAACTTAAGCTTCAAAAATAGATTCATAAATTTTGCATACCTTATTCAATAATCAAGTTTTATATACCATTGGAAATAAATTTGAACTAACTTCACAATAAAAATTTAATGGAGTCTTAACTCGGCATGTATCACCTGTTATGTCAATTTTACTAAAAGATGCTTCAAACTGCCATAAAAACCAATCTTCATAAATAGGGCACACGCTGAAATTTTTTAGGACAAACATGATGTTAAACCTTCACGAACATTAGAAAAACTCTTGGTCTATCATTAATGTTAATTTATTCATTACCTTCTTAGATTAACTTTTCCTTAAATTGGAAATCTTCATAAACAAGCCATTTCATGAGGGGACCACATATAACCACATGCACTAATATAACTTTTGAGAAATATGAAAGAGTCATTTACAACATACAATCTTCATATTTATACTAGAAATAAAAATAGGGATGATCTACTCACTTTTCTACAAGCGAGATCTTAGTTAGGGTTTGACTAGGTTTTCAAACCACTTTAACTTCTCAACGATTGTTCATAAAAATGTGACGATAAAGCCACCTCAATATTTTTTGAAAGCTACATAACTGACCTAAAAATATATTTCAAATATCTTAGGTAATAATGCAAATCATACAATCCACAATGAGCATTAGAAGGTCAAAGTTTGTAACAAAAACACATTGAAACTTACCAGTTTCACTAAAAGCATTATAACTTCCAATTACTTCATAATTTCGACTTGAAAATTGTCATGAAGCATCATGAAAACATCATTTAGCTTCTCAAACTCACAAAATATCCCAAATATCTCTCAAACTCTATCCAATCTCATTTTCATGTGTCTACCTACCTATTTCTCACTATTTACTTCCCAAAGACCTCATAGAAGTATCAAACCACTTTGAATCAGACCTAAAATTTCCATACACCTCAGATACACTGCCACCATGTTGCTATTATGCTCTAACAAGATTGATTTTTCCAAATCTCATATCTCTACCTCATTCTACATGCTTTAGGGCTAGAAACAATCCTAGAATGACTGACAAAACCATGACACAACATGAAATGAACATATAGACTAAATGAAAAAATTAGACACCTATAACATACCTCATGGACCATAAATTACATCATGACAACCTCCAATCAAATCGAGAGAGCTCAAACAGTGACCTAGCTCACTCAACCATGCACCAGGACCTCCTAAAACATCACCAAACTTGACACTACCAATCAACCTTCATGCTCTTGACATCCGAATGACATATGATAGAGACTTGTACCATGCCATGACACCATTTTCCATCAATGGAGTTGACATCAATGATAAAATAAACACACAAGTACCAACAATCTTCCCCTTTTCATTGATATAATCACTTTCGAAACATTGATGGAAACCAACATGACCAACACCTATATGACCTCTTTTCCATGTTTCTGATGCTTCTCTCCCCTTTACCATCTATAAAAATGATACAGTGACTATAAAACATGGAAAATGACAACACACAATGGAAATAATGCAAAAACATGACTTACTTGACACATGAGGCCCCATTAGGACTGAAATATCCCTTCTCGATTCCTTCAACAACATATGAAGATCCATGGACTTAGAAAGATTCTCAACACTACTCTCCCCGAGCTTATACTCCTCATTTTTTCCTTTATTCACACTCACTATCATCCTTTACATCAAATCCATTCTCAAGACTAAGGTTTCACATATCAAAGATATGTTTTTTCCTTTTTCAAGTTTGAAAACATTGTAGTATTCCCTTAATAAGTGTACACAAATCATACCACGTCTTTTGATCACGAAGAAACATAAAAAAATCATACTTACCTCTTATTCATCTATATCATGCTCAATAACACCATTTCTCCACCAATGCTATTATAGTCACAAAATCATGCACTTTAGACATTTATTTATCCCGGTCTCATACTACTATTTAGAAGGTTCTTGAGTGAAGAAAGTACTAATTAACCCCGTCCTTTTGGCCATCTTGTTTATTTTATTTCATAATTTGTGACCTATTGCACCCATATGCCCAGCCATTTCTAGACATCCCCGTTGTTTTAGCCTCAACTAGGGCACCCAAATTTATTTTGGTATGCCCATGGGTGTCCTGGTCTAACCCGAGGCCCCCGATCTCTTTTACACTTTCTCGCCACTTTTTGGGCCTCTTCTATCCATTTTTCATCTTTATATTTCTTGTGGTTGGCCTTTTCAGGGTTAATTACAAAATTAGAGCAAGAGAACCCTATAAATATAAAGTTATGAGACCATAATGAGGGACCTAACATCATATACTACTATCACTCCATCTAGAGTTGCATCCATCTATTGCATTAGCATCCACATAGCTCCATCATCAAGGCACAAGCTAGGAAATTTGCATCACACTTCATAGGGGGAGGGATTATATTCTATTCCATGCACACATTCTATTACATTTTCTACATTTATCTATTTCTCGTTATTTTACAAAGTGTGACTGACACAAGAGCACCTAGGGCATGACATGCACACACACACACACACACACACACACACACACGAACTACGTTTGGGTCAAAAATGTAGTACAATGCTTAGTTTAGTAGGCCCACTTTTGTCTCGGTTGAGGTCGGTCTAACCCATTCATTCTGAATTTTTATTTTTAGGGTTTTGATACTTTCTTTTGGTCTTTTGTAGGTCTTCACATCAACTGGAATTATTGGCTACATATTGCATGGGACAACGAATCTAACGCAACACACAAAAGGGCTTTGAACCACCTTCCGAAACTATAGGAACTAGTTTCACTGACTTTTTCATAAACTAGGGTGCCCAGATTGTAGACCGAGCACTTGTGGGCACCCCATTCCTCATCCAGTGCCCCAGTCCACTCGAGATCCCCCAAATCTAGTTTTTCGGAACCTCTATAGATTTTTACTACTCATGTTTTCTCTAGTCACCTCTCGTGACACTCTGCGCTTGATCCACAAGTTATCATCTAAGTTCTTTCCTATTCCCTCTTACACATTAGGTTTTTAATTTCATTAGTTTATTTACTCATCTCATTTACATGTTGTCTTACTACACTTTATTTTTTACGCTTATATGTCCTCCTAGATTAGATTAACTATACTTTACTACATTAGTCTAGCTAATTTTAGTTAATAATTTTAGTGAGACGACCTTCAAATCCACATTTTATCTAGGTATTTTCTTCTCTTTCTATCATGGCTTCTAATGTTTGTCAAGTCTCTTTTCTTCAATTGATTCAAATGCACCCATCTTGTAAAGACGCTCTTCAAAAAACCCTAGAGAATATGTGTCTTCCTATCAACATATTTCCTACCCAAGTCAATACTATTATTGGTCATCTTTTTGAGGACTCCCTTGATTCCAATTCTAATCAATCTATTTGCAAATCCATTCAAGCCTTACATACACTATTTCAAGATAAATTTGCAACCATGGAATGAACCATCACATATCTCAAATCTGAAATCCAACATCTTAGGGACACTTCTTAGGATCATGTTTGTTCTCCCTCTACATCTCCTCTTCAATCTATGTCCACTACATGTCATATAGTTGAACCTCGGGTCATGCCATTACCTGATCCTCTCATATTTGAGCGTAATACTAAGTAACATGACATATTTACTATTTTCCTTAGTCTTCAATTGATAACGTTTCCTCATACTCATTACTATCCTCCTTATCAACTAACAAAGTATTAGGGTCATCCATATTGCAATTATCATTGAATCAATGGACATAATGAAAATGATTGCTATGCCTTACAACGTAGATTCAAACATCTTGAGCGTCAAGGGTTTATCTCATTCACTACCCAATGTCATGTTACATCTCAATGGGATCCTAAGTCTGCTCCTTCTACATCTAATGAGCATCACCATACCGCTTCTCATGTGCATTCTTTGGTTAGTCAAGATTTGCCTAAGTAACCATCTATGACATCACCAAGTCAACATAAGCAAAAACCTCTCCAAATTAGTTCACCACCTCCTCCTACTTCGTCATCTACAACATTACCAAATCAAAACAAGCCATCACTTCTCAAGGTTTTCTCTAAATCATGTCCTCTTACTAAGTCATCAATTGTATTACCAAGTCAAGCTAAGAAACCTCCTCTTAAGGATGATCTCACTACTCCTCCATTAAAAGTATCTGCCACATCACCAAGTCATATGCAAAAATCACTACCTAAAGTTAAACTTGTTATTCCAACATCTGTTATAGACCCTACATATGTTGATGATTGGGACCTGAATGAAGCTTACTATGATGATGAACCATATGATGGTCACACTCCTCTATCACCTCTGTATCCCATCACTTTTGTTAAGGTAACTAATCCTTACATTGATCCACTTAGTGTCTTTTGACTAGCCTTCCATCACTCACACACTTGGGGGCATAATATTCCTACCCCTTCTAGCATCCTTACATAGTACTACATCACACTCTTAGCATTTGCACACACCTCATGTTAGCATCCTCTCATATTTCATAGTCATACATACGTTATAGCATTGACCATTACCCGATGAAACACTCTTTTTCTTCAGTTCACACTTATTTGTTGATGGATTACTACCACACGAGAACCCCACACACTACACTATAGGCATTACACATCATACTTCATCTTCATCACACATTACACACCATACATTCTACACCATTGGTCATTTACATCTTTATACCTCATACATCATGTTAGTTACATACCATACATACTACACCACATATTTTCACACATATTCTACTAGTCTTCATCATATAGGAGTCTAGCATTACATTCCTATTTTATCTACATACCTTACATATCGCTCTATGCATTACACCTTACACATTCTACATTTTTATTTTACACAAAGTGTATTTACACATTCTACACATTACATCCTTACATATACCACTCATCATATGGTCAACTTTTATCCTTACATATACTACATTGTCTTCTACATGCTGCACTCACTACCCAATGATGCAATTTAGTTCCTCGGTCTGTTAGGTTTTAAAATGGTACTTTAACAAAACCACAGTCATGGAATAACAAGTTCCTCCTCTTTATGGGATAGGTTCCCTTATTGAAAGCAAGAAAAAAATCTTATATACAAATGTACAACTTTCATCTTAAGGCTAGACCTCTGACATCTTGAAATTCTTTTTACCAAAATAGATTATCAATACAAACGAATGGAAGAACTAAAGAAAGGAAAGAGAAGAATATAATAGTACTTTCAAGAAATATAGATAGTAGATTATAACCCTATACATACTGATCGGGAGTGATACAAAACATAATCATTCACATTCACAATATAAGATATCATTCCTTAGACACAAATTTCTAGAAATCATATCAATAAAAACACAAAGTTTCATATCACGAGAAGATAAATGATCCATGATTTCGGGTAAGCAAGAAGGGACAATGGACGAAGATAAAGAAAAGGGGAAAATCCTTTTGTATTGATTTAATTTTGATTATAATTACACTTTAAAAGTATCAAAGTCCAACTTTTGAAATGAGCCAAGCTCTTACATTTATAGATGGAGAGAAAAAGAGGAGAAGAAGAGAAGGAAGAAAATCTGATTTGGAAGCTCAACCACTAACCATAAATGCCCCTGCAAATCCACGTACAATATTTCAAATCTGGTTCGCATGTCTTTGGCATGCTGCAGAAGGAAGGATGGAAGATTAGATAAAATTTGATCTAGTTGAGGCGGTTCGATCACATATTAACGGTACAAAAGATGTTTTCTAGATTTTCACCTAAATCAAGATATCCAATTGGTTCTCCATGTCTGTTTGTCATGTTGGGGAAGGAAGGATGGAAAATCATATCAGATCTAGGTAGTTAAAGCAATCAAATCATGTATTCATGGTGTGAAATTTTTTTCTAGATTTCTAGCCATCAAATCCTACTAAAAATAATATTTTATGCTTCCATGTCGTAGAGGATTTCAATATCTTTCCAACGGTACCAAATTTGTTGAATTTCAAGCACTGGATCGAAATTTATGCCCATTTGAATATTTGAATCGAATCCGTACAAAAATGGCGAAAAAACCAATTTTTGTAAAGCGAGACTGCTGAACTGAAATTACAACTTGCGCCTTTTGCACAAAAATTACAAAAGTGAAAAAGTTCCCCACAGCCCCGCAAGCCCGCAACTTCACATTTTGCATTTGGTGAACAAACCTCTCGGGCTTACGGGCCTACATTTGCAAACTGCACTTTTTGAGAAAGTTGCAAAAAATCCAAAGTTCCCCTCACGACCCACCTCTCCACTTTGACTTTCAATGCGGGCTTAATATTTGACTTTTTCCTTTTGGAAACAAAACCAAAATTTTTAAAGTGCACCGATGACCCGTCTTCTGCTTTGACCTAAAACATGGCCACGTGTCCCTTTGTAGGCCTATTCTATATTTTTTGTTTTGACTAAGTCCCTCTATTTGGAAAAGGCTTTATGTCTGACCCAAGACATGTGGAGGGTTCCCGATCATTGGAGACTCTGTTTGGATCCAAACTTTGGAGGTGTGCTTGATTAGACATGTGGAGAGTGGCGCTTGTTTAGGGAACCACCTTTGGCTTTGACCCTTGAAGGTGCGCCGATGAGACATGTGGTGCCATCTGCTAGCCTTAGAATTTTCAATGGCCGATTTAACTTTTTGAGGCTCTAACCATGTGGAGGGTGGCGCTCATTTAGGGTCTGTCCCTTGGGTCTCACTTCTGAAGTTACACCAATGAGGCACATGGAGGCTTCTACCGACCCTCTTATACTTAGTTGATTAAACAGTCGGCTCTATCCCTTTTCCAGGACCTTGGACATGTGGAGGGCGGCACAAGTTTGGGGTCTCTCTTTAGGCCGTGCCTTTTGAATTTGTGCCAATGAGACACGTGGCACCTTCCATGGGTTTGTTGATTTGAACTTGGCCTTTGGAGGTGTGCCATTGGGATGCATGGAGGCTTCCGTCACTCTTTATACTTAGCCGATTCAATGGTTGGCTTTGTCTTTTCGAATCTGACCACGTGGAGGGCTTGCACACGTTTGGGGTTTCCGCTTTTGTGCACCATACCAAAAGTGCGCTGAAGAGACACATGACACCTTCCATGGTCCTTTGCTTTGCCCTCGAGTTGACTCGCACGTGAAGTTTGAAAACTTTTATCCCTTTCTTCAATCTTCTCCTGCGCTCTCGATCTCTTTTGACGTCATTGGCCTCCTTTATCGACCCTACCCCTTCATTGTTGGATTTGGAATGTGGGCTCACATGACTGAACCACCCCTTCTGATTTTCTTCTGTGTGGGGTCATTTTTCTAGGGAAAAATTGGGATAATAGGTACCAACTCAAATTTTTGAAACTTGACTTCAAAAATGAGGGGAATTTTGAGGGTGACAACAGTCCATACTCGACTATAAAGGGTTTACAAATCAAATAGACCTTACAATCATCACATATTTACTACTTGACGGTTCATCATGTGACATTTCCAACCTAGTGACATATTTTTAGGCTAAATCATCACCTATTTTATCATTTTGTAGTGGTATACACCTTAGGTTAGATCACCACTCCCTCCTTTCATCTTGTAGTGACATACGCTTTAGGCTAAATCGTCACCTATTTTATCCTTTTGTAGTTGTATAAAACTAATATTACATCACCACTTCATCCTTTCATCTTGTAGTTACATACGCTTTAGGATAAATCGTCACCTATTTTATCATTTTCTAGTGATATGCATCTTAGGTTTCATCATCTCTCATCCAATCATCTTATAGTGATATATGCTTAAGCTAAATCATCACTTATACATTCATCTAGTCATGATA
>CM031237.1:927385652-927600050 GCA_018340775.1 Taxus wallichiana var. yunnanensis
TGAGGTTCCCATCATGACTTGGGTCACTGTAAAGTCTATAGGAGATAGATCTTTCTTTTCTTTGGTGGGATCTAGATATGTAATCTCCATGACTCTCTCCTCAAGTGATATTAGAAAAGTGAGTTATCACTTTGTTTTTCTTGGGTCCCTTCTTTGGAATAATGGAGAAGTCCATGGGTGTGATGGGAACCTTTCTCTTATGTTGGGTCGATGGTCGAAAGCTAGCCGGGACTGATGGGAGTGGGAGTAGAGGGAATAGAAGAGGAAATGGGGGTGAAAGGGGAAGCAAGTGAAGAGGCCATAGGGAAGAATGTTGAGATACTTGGTGGTGGCATCGAAAAGGAGTCCAACGCGCTCACTTGGGGGCGTGGAGTTACTACAGAGAAGAAAAATGTCATAAAATGGAAGGGATCTCAGAATTGGATGGAGGGAACACTAGGTGACAGATCCGTGAGAGTGGAGATAATGGAAGAGGTGGAAGATAGAAGGGAGGAAGGGTGAGAAGAAGACACATCCATAGGAATATACGCTTCAACAACAGGGGGAGGAGAAGGAGCGGAAGAAGGAATGGTGGGTACCTCAGTAGTGGTAGCTATGACCACATCCTGAGTGGATGTATCCATTGAAACTTTGGTGGTCTCTTCTTCTTTATGTGGAGACACCAAGTCGACCACTTGCTTCACAGAAGTAGTAGTAGGGATTTCAAGAGTTTCTTCCTGTTTGGTTAGTTCTCCCTCCTTGTCATTTCCTTTTCCTTTCGGTGCCTAGGCTAGTCTTGGAGGTGCTTTACCTGAAGGAGAAGTAGTGAAATCTACTTTGAGGTAGGTGAGGCCATTCTATTTGCACCAATTTTTGGTGTGCTGCAACGTGGGTTTAAACCTTTCTTGAATGGTCTTTAGAGCTTTTGCTCTATCGTCCTCTGAGAATGGCCAATCGTCCCCATCTATATCAAGGTAAACCTGATCAATTTATTGATCAGTCTCTTGGAATCCTTTTGGAACGATGGCAATGCCATAGTGGATAATTTCTGCCAGAGCTAGCCAGGAGTGATCCTTTCACCTAATGTATATTTCATGTGTCAGGTGGATGTAGATGTACTCGATCTCAGGAACAGGGATAGGATCATTTTTTTCCCTTGGGAGGAAAATCTTCCAATTGAAGGTGGGCCTTGTTGGGAAGTTGTGCTTCAAATTTAGCAATTCCAACTTAGGATACATCTCCTGTGCCTTGGCAAGTGTGGTATAAGTGTATCGGCCAACTGTAAGGGGGAATGGGGTTCCTCCTTTCTTTCTCTTCATGCACTTCTCGTGGTAAGTGATTAGTTTCCTCTACAACTCCAAGAGCATCAACTTGGGCCTTGCATACCTTAGTAGCTTTGTTGGTTCACCTTCAAAATTTATGGCCCTGAGATATGTGAATGTGGGGAATTACGTGAACAATGCTCCCAATTTTTTCATTGTAGCAATCACACTCAAGTTGGTCCGACCGTGTCTCATGTTTGACCTTAGCAAGTAGATCACCTCATAGAAGAAGGTGTCATTGACTTTAGAGAACTGGGGGATATTGTTCTTGAGCCTTAGCTCTGGGTAGAATTCATATATTTTGACCTAGGGCAATACCCCATTTTGAGCTAAGCTCGTGAAATCTCTTTTTGATGCTATGCATCATATACAACGTAGGAATTCATATAGAACTTCCTAGTTGTTAGGACTTGTTGAAGCTACTGGGAGATGGTGTCACCGATGATTTCACCCTGTAAAACGTTGATCAAGCGTATTCTTACTCATGGTCTCTAAGTACCTCAACATCCATTTATGGAAATAATGGGCATCAAGAAGCCCAAATACTCTATTTAGGAAGGTGATTGTATCACTCAATTCCTCATTGAAGTCACTACGGTGGATGGTATGTGGCCATCTGCTCATCGGCTTCTTGTTTTTCAAATAAATTTCGTTCATCATTTGCATGCATTTATCTTCATTATCGTCCCATGATTTCTTGGTAGTCTTTTAGACTTATGGCGACATATTACCTGTGATGAGGAATGCCTAGGGTCAGTTCAAAGTGATGGGTCTGTGAGGTTGATGATCATATTTCCTTCCTTATCTTCGACACATATAGTGTCCTTGTTATAGCACCTAGCCACCAATATGATGAACTCGTTGTTTACAACACTTACCTTGGCAAAATTTCACCTACAAAGTGCAATCCACCGCACACCAGCTTTGTTCATCCATGGACCATTGCTTGCCTAGTTGGTACTTGCCCAATAGTCATCCATATCGATATGCCCCAACTCAGAGTCTTTGATGTCGCGGTCACTCTTAGCATATGAGTCAGGCATCTTGACTTTTGGATATTTGTACTTCATCTCTTGTTATGATAGTTTAGCTTTACCTTTAGACTTTGTTGGTTTCTTTCTTGATGAAGACATGTGTGAGCTCAAGGATGGCTGATGTTGCTCTGCAAGAAGGATCAAGGAGGTCCAACACATAAGAGCCATGTCAACTATCATGTTATTCATAATGAAAGCTTTCAGAAAGAAGAACGAGCAATTATAAGGCTTAGGGCGCAAGGCACCGGTTCATAGCATGTTGTAGAGGCTTAAAAAGGTTGGGCACACTTTTGAGGATGCAACATGGAAAAGGTGTGCCAAAGTTGGTAGGAGAACAATTATTCTCATGTTAGAAAGGGTGCACTTTTGAAAGGTGTTACATAATAGAAGGCAACGCCAAAGGGTAAAGTGTAGGGCACATGTTTACAACATGCAACATCTCATGTTGATGTTAAGGGAAATGCACCTATGCTTTAGAGAATAACTACTTTGATTAGGCACTAAAAAGGAATGTGTTGTATAGGTTTTAAGTGTGCCCAAGTGCAATTTTGAAATATGTTGCAAAGGAGATCAATGCGCCAAGGGAAAAACACGTGGCGCAGTTTTTCAAGATATATAACATTTAATGTTGATGTTGCTCCAGCATGCATCTCACCTCTCAAAAAGCTGCTAAGTATTATTAAACTGGCACAGAAAAATTTCATGTTACCTGGTTGCACAAAGGCACCAAGGTGCAACTGTGGGAGGTGTAACATAAAAGAATAGTGTGCCAAGGGTCTAATGATTTTTGCAATTTATTAGATTTCTTCTCTCATTTGGTTTTGTCAAATAGTAAAGAGAGGGTTTCAACAAGATAGTAAGCAGGGAAACATGGCCTTAGGTTTCTTCGGAGGAGGGGTTCTTCCAGATTTGCAAATCCTGGGAGGAGAGGAGAAAGGATTTGTAGATTGTTAAGTTCTTCTTTTTAGATTTAAACTTTATAACAACCCTAAAATCTAACACAACCAAAAGTAAAACCACAATAACAAAAAGGAAGGCGAGTAAGCCACTTACCTAGTTTTATAAAAGATGAAGGACAATGTTGGGGTCCACAGCTCAAAAAATGACATGCAGGGGGTGACAAGGATAGCTGATAGGTGTAGAGGAAACACTTTTTTTAATTTTCAAATTGTGAAAATGACAGTTTCTGGTGCCTATATATAGAAAAATTAGCATTTATTATTTTACCAACCTTCTTTGGTGCACATTTAGGAGTGTTGACATGACAAAATGTGTGCCTAAGCGCAATCTTTAGGATGTCAACACAATTCTCCCAATGCCTAAGCGCACATATTTTGGTGTCAACATAAAATTTCCAGTGCTTTAGCACATATTTCATGGTGTCAACACACTATTTCCCATGCCTTAGCGCACATATTTGGTGCATGTTTTAGGATGTTAACAAGATAATTTCAGCACCAAAGGGGTGTAACTTCATTGATGTCGACACAACAATGAGTGCGCCAAAGGATTTCTAAGGTGGCACATTTTTAGGTATGTTGACATGACATTTCCTGTACAAATTCAAAAGGATGAAAATGGCTAAGTTATAAAAAACTTGATTTTTGAAAGGGAGTTTTAGGCCATTTTGAGCATTAGCAAACTTCTTTAAGGGGACCAAATATAATTTTGTATGGTTACTCATAAATTTCCCTTGTCAATTTGCAGGATAACACATTATAATAAGAATGAAAATGCTATCTTATATGGATTTTGTGATTCTAACCATACTGATGTTGTATTATAAAATATATACTAGATATGGGTAAGTGCACCAAGTTGGGGGAAAGGGGGTCTTAAGTGGACATATTTTTCTAAAAAAATAAAAACTTTAACTTGTACAAGTTTTTCAAATAGTTACACTCAAAATTGAAGGATGTTGTAGAAATATGAATCGTAGCATTTTGAGTCTATTTTCTAAGCTACTTAATTTTATTGAAAACAAATAAGTTTAAGTGGGTCAAACAACTAAAATACCAATAGATGCTCCTGTTTTTATTAAAAAACACAATAGAGTGACTTTTGTGCCCCCACATATTTTTGAGCACCATTTAGTATTTTTGAAAACCCTTTGGTAGAAAGATAGCTAGGAGCATCTAGTTTGGGCTTCAAAATTTTTAGATTTTTTTAGTGAATTTTTTTCATTTATAATTTTTCTAGTACAAAAATTTTTGTTTTGAAAAATGACAGAGCTCTACCGTGCCCCTCCCTAACTACCTCAAAAATATCAAAAATTAGATTTTTTTAAATATGTATAGAATTATGCCTAGTTTGGGCTAGTATAATTTTTTAAATTTTCAATCACCCAAAAAAAGATACACCATGAAAGATATACATATTAACACTTCAAAAATAGCTATAAAAAGGCATAGTTAGAAAATAAATAATATGGATATCTTATATTAGTCATAAAATTTGGAAAATTATACTTTAAGAAAGAAGAGACTCTACTCTACATCATGGTATAATATTTTAAAAACGGATCGATTGTTTTATTTTGATTTCTCATAGAGGAAGTGTCATTTTAACATTTTCTTATAAGAAATCACTGTTTGTTGTGTTTGTGCAGGTCCATGCCTCAGGCTTGGGGATCCAAACCGGATCCCAAGCCTTGAGACATGGCTTGGGAAAAGAGAAAACAAAAACATGTATGCGTTTTGATTTGTTTTATATCTTGTGGCCCCCCAACGTCCCTTTCATCTCTTTCATAGGAATTTTGCAAACATTCTATTTTGTCTACAATATTCTCTACATTCTTGCACGATTTTTTAGTATTTCATTTTGTCCCCTACCCCACTAGCTAATTTTTCTAATCATGGGAGATAAACTTCAAGCTAAGGATAAGAGGAAAGTCAAGAATAAGACACCTGGAGCAATTGGAAGAGAAGAGAATAAAGAAATTGAAGAGAATGTAAAAACTTTGAGCAGGGAAAGGTACATCCGCTATATCAAATGTAGCTAATGTATTAGAAAATTGGGATGAAATACATAATGAAAATGTAGAGAATAATGATATTGCAATGAATAATGATATTGAATTGAATGATAATGTTGGTATGGATGAAGAAATTGATATGAATCCAATTGTTGAACCCTTACTTGAGAATCCAAATGTTAACCCTGAAATTTGTATGAAAACAATGAATGAAGAAAGTAACCTTGTAAATGAATCTTCACCTCTAAGAACACCTCCTTCCATTTCATGAAGAAAACCAATTCACTTAATTGAAATTGATGAAAACATTATAAAACCAATGCCTAAAAAAAATTTCTGAAATAAATGCGAGAAGAGCTAGTGGAATTTGGGATAATTACTTTGAGAATTTAAATTATGCACAAAGATGTCATTTATTTGTTTCATTGATGAAGTTAATTAAGATGAGTCCTATAATGAAGACCACAAGGGTTAAGAACATCTAATGTTGTTGATCGAAATGTGTCAATTGTTGAAAACATACATAAAGCATACCAAGTCAGTAGGTGGAAAAAGATGCACCAAAGATAGTAATGCTACACGATGTGCACTAACTAATTGTATAGTAAGTGATAAAATAGTTAATAAACACTTGATTAGAAAAACAAACAACGATTTGAAGCTAAACATAAAAAAACTAATGAAAGCAATACAAAGACGTAACGTCTTGAGTTAGTCAATAACATTGACTATTGGGCTTTCTCTAGCAGAATTCCATGAAAAGACAAGAATACACCTGATATTCTACAAGAATTAATTGTAAAATTTTGGAATGAGAACACAAGGGTGTCACTGAATATAAGAGATACAAATAAAAGAATAATAGGTTCTTGTAATCATTAATCATGTGCAAAACATTTCTTAAATATGAATCAAATAGAAATGTTCTCTAAGTTTAAAAATGAAAATCCACAAATTAACATTAGCCAAATATTCTTTGAAATGAACAAACCCTTTTATGTGAAAATAAATCACTCACGTACCACTTGTAGTTGCGGGGCATCATGTTAAATTTCCAATGCATTGTGATGTTTTTGTCAAATATGTAGTTTTTGCATACTAACATCATGTTGCAGGAGTGTGGAATAAATGTCCCACAAAAATATTCAAGGGAATTTATTCCGACAATATTTTGTGAAAAATCAATAAGACAATTTTTTTATAACAAAGCATGTTTGGATGGAACGTGTAATGTATGCGGTGGCTTGCCAAATTTGAAAAGTTGTATCCACGAGGAGAGTACATTTTCAATAGGAAAAGAATTGGTTGATTTCACCAAATATAAAATGGTGGCATATCAATTAAAATATGGAAAAGAATCTAAGAGGTGTGAGCTTGTTACAAAACAATTACTTGTATCAGAATATATGGTCAAATTTAGAGAGGAAATTTTTATGAGTATACAAGGCACACATATAGAGCTCGATGGTTGGATGAACAATTCAAGTTAAGAAACGACACATTCCCACTTGGTACTATTTTTTTAGTAGTTGACTTCGCAGAGAATTACACATTGCAGCCACAAATGGAGGTTCAGTCTCAATATTATAACTCAATGCAAGTTTATATTTTCATGCATATAACATTTATGCACTCTCCTAAAAGCATTGAAAGCAAGACCAAAAATATTAAAAGAGTATCATTTCTACATCAGTGATGATCGGACACATTCTACAAAATATGTACAAGGGTGTTTCAAGGTGTTTTATGTGAACTTGGATGAGAGGAACATTAGTTTCGATCAACATTACATTTGGTCAGACAACTACACATCACAATTCAAGAATGCATGGATGTTTTATTGGCTAAGCAAGATGCACAAAGAAACAAATATAAAACATATCTGGATTTTTACTGTGGTAGAGCATGGAAAAGGAGAGCATGATGGTGCAGGATCATGTGTGAAAAGAGCACTTGCAAGAGAAGAGTTAAAGTTCAAGGATGGTGCTAAATTTACATATGCAAAAAGCATTGTTGATTGGTGTGTCAAGAATATGGGCCATGAATCTCAAGAGAGATCAACGGTTCCTAGATATTTTCAGTTGATAGAGCAACAAAATCTGACAAACTTTGAAGATTATATGATAGTTACAGATCAAGTGATATACACACATTCTCAGTTCAACAAGAAATGCTTGGACTATTTATACTAGGTGCGCATGACATGTTTTTTATATATCATGCATTGATTTTATGTGGAATAAATGTGAGTCACAATAGTGGGTGGATGAGTGGAATTTTAGACCTCTAATTCTACACGACACACAAGAAGTTCCATAAGCATTACAACTTGCAGGGTCTTCAGATCAAATGACAACATCACCTGACTTTGACCAAGTATCTGATTTAGTGCAACAAGGTACATACATATATGTACATGCCATGTTTTAGATTTATAAATTATTAAATGGTCAACTCTTAATGTATTTATAAATTGACTGAATAGTTTTACTTTATGATACATAGGGCACATTTTTGCAGTTATTGCGACGGAATTTAATGAAAAGGGAACATACTACTTCTTATCTTGTTGTGTAGAGGGGGAAAAAATTGAATTCCATAGTCATTGATGGTGAAGACCTTGAGTATCCCACTGGATCAGTGGTAGTCACTTGAACTTGGCTTTGATGATATCCTATCAAAAAATCAAACATTTGGTCATTTGAAGACTATGAAGTAAATTTGAAGATACTTCACTATTCACATTTGGTCCTTGCAACATATATTAAATTGATCAAATATCGAGGTTGGCCATCAAAAAAAATATTTGGAAGGTTCGTGAATTAGATCATGAAGAAAGTCTTACTACTGTTAAGAATAGAGTTGATCCTTACGGTTCTTTGGATTGAATGTGCAAAGGTATGTTATTCATGAATTTAATTTGAATATTTACTTAAATGATTTTGTTTAAATTTTGTATGATTTAAAATTCTATTTAATTTCTTACTAACATGTTTATGTAGGTTATTGTTATCCAAAATTCACCCCTCAAGGTAATTTTGATAACATGCATCAAATTCTTTAATCCCAAGCAATTATGTTGATTCAGAGTGAAAGGTCATGTTTCTAAGGTCCCATCATATTTTTCTAACTCCCCTGTCCAAGTAGAAGAGAGCAAGTTCTGAGGAAAGGTAAGAAAATTGCAAAAAACAGACTCGGGCCAGGAAAAATCACAAAAAATGGCTAAGTCCTAGACCAGGCAGCTTGGGACAGTTGGGACGAAAAGGCGCGAACCGGCCGAAATGAGCACAAACAGTCCAAATGCAAGTGGGACAGATGGGACATCCGGGCGCGAACCGCCGAAATTAGTCAAGGCGGCCCGAAAGCAAAAGGGACGCGCGGGCCAAAAGTACGCGAACCGGCGAATCGGCCGAAATGAGTCAAGGCGGCCCGAAAGCAAAAGGAACGCACGGGCCAAAAGTATGCGAACCGGCCGGATCGCCAAATGAGAACTTTTGTCCGGACAGCTTGGGACAAAGGCGCGAACCGCCGAACCAAGCTAATTTGTCCCAGACAGTCCAAAAGCAAATGGGACGCGCGGGCCAAAAGTACGCGAACCGGCCGGATCGGCCGAAATGGGAAATTTCAGCACTGTGCCAAATGGGACAAAGGGACATCCGGGACGCGAAAAGCCGAAATGGCCGAAGGCAGGGAAGAAAAGTCAACGTTTGGTCCGGAAACTTCAAACGGCCATAACTTTTGACTCCGAGCTCCGATTTTCATAAAATTGGACTTTCTGGAATGAGCACGACGTCCTCTACGCCACAAAAATTGGATTTCTTAATTTTAATGAGGGTAGATATATTTAAATAAAAGAAACATATTCGGCTCCAGTCAATCAATGCTCATTCCCGTCAAATGACAGAAAACGCCTGCCAGACCCAAAATAGCTGCCCACACTCAGAAGGCCATAACTTTTGCATTTCTCAACAAAATCGCACAAAATTGGTACCGTTGGAATCGTGGTTCCGAGCCCGATGCACAAAAATCAAGAAATTCTAGATTTGATCAGAAATTGATTGAGTTTTTAAGGAAACGTGGCCGGGTTCAGAACAGTGTTTTATTTGGTAGCTAGGAGTGCAATTAAGAGGCATGGTCATCATTCCTTCTCTGCTGCAGCACATGGGACAGTATGGGGAGCCTTTTACAAGTAATGTATACCCATTCCACTCAATTTAATGCCTCTTATAGGTGGTTGAAGGACAGATTTCGGGATTTCCATTTTTCCTTCTCTTTTCCTTCTCATTTTTCTATAAATTGGAGTGTTGGGCTCATTGTAAAAGGAGAGAGTTTTGGGGTAACAAAGCTCTATCAAAATTTCTTTGTGAAGCCAGTGTGTTGCAGGCCCTTGTAGTGGACTCCTTGCATGGTGATCCAGGCCCTTATCTTGTAATAGATTGAACTGTGCATACCAGGAAGCAATAAAATACAAGTTTGTGGATGTATCTTCCCCTGCTGTGTTTTCTTGTATTCTTCTTGCCCCTTTTATCTTTCTACAAGAATATTGTGTCTATTATTATGTTCTTGCAGGAATTCATTATTATTGTGTGTGCTTGGAATATTACTGTGAATGCATTTTGCTAGATTATGGAGAACTGTCATCACCTCTTCTAGTATGCACTTTGCCTCTGTATTTCACACATTTGGAGACTACTCTCCCATCCTCCTTTTCTGGTGTATCACCGCTTTAGTGTAGGCTTTCATTTTATGTATTCTCTCTCCCTAGTCTCTTGGAAATTTAGATTAGAACAGTTAGCTTATCCCGCATTAGAGTAGATTGTAGCAGGTAGTTTAGGAGCAAGAACCACTTTCTCTCTCGGAGAGGTTTGTCTCAAGTAGCAAGTCCCACAACTTGGAGATAGTACCCATGTTATCCAATCACACTGATGCTTAGAGTGATCAAACTAGAAATCGATCAACATCCGAGGTGCTTGTGATTTGGTGATAACAGCTTATTGGTGCCAAAAAAATTCCACCTTCACGTGGTTGGCACTGTTAATAGAGAATTTATTATTCTCGGCCAAGTGAAGCTAAGAAAAATTAAATATTAGAAAGGAACAAAAACAAAAATTATCATTTCACCACCTATATTGTATGAACCACCTATATTATTCAAGTGATTAGAAATGGAAAACCATACATTGACTCACGAATGGAGAAAGAGAAAACCACAAGAGGATTTTGTAGACTGGATGAGGTAGCCCAAAAGCACGGGGAGCGTAGGGAACAAAAATGCCACCCGACGTGTTGGCGTAGTTGGTTCGGTCCCATGAGATTCTGTTTGCAAACTACAAATTGACCTCCGATGCCCCAACACTCGACTCGAATGCACTATTTCTCATGTTTACAAACAATAAGATAATGAGAGAACTAGATGGGGAGGAGAAAACCCGAGATAATTTCGTAGAGGGTCCCTACATGGAGCTATCGGATCGATGAGATGTTTCTAGGTGCCACAGAGTCAAAAATCACATGTCAAAGATATGGTGTGTTTGGGCCTCACGACTCTTAAGTGACTACGCCCGACAGGTAGCTTGAGAGCATGGGGAGCGTAGGGAAAAAAAAAAATCCTCCACTAGTGTTCACTAGGGCATTTTGACATGTTAGCATAGTTGATTCGGTTCCACGAGCTTCTGTTTGCAAACTAAAGCCTCTGGCAGCCCTAAACTGACTCAGATTGCACTATTTCTCATGTTTACAAACAATAGGATAACGAGATAAATATATGGAGATGGAGAAAAATGTGAGAGGATTTCATAGATGGCCCCTCCATGGAGCTCTTGGTTCGATGAGACATCTCTAGGTGCCACAAAGTTTGATAAATCACCAAATAAGATATGGCATGTTTGGGCCTCAGGGCTCTTAAGTGACTACGCTAAGACGGGGTAGCCCGAGAGCATGGGGAGTGAAGGGAACAAAAAAAATCCTCCACTAGCATTCACTAGGCCATTTGGATGTGTTGATGTAGTTGGTTTGGTCCCACGAGCTTCCGTTTGCAAACTACATGCCTCTCGACAATGCCGTGACACCGATCGAAACTACACTATTTCTAGCATTTGCAAACAATAGGACATTGAGAGAACCAGATGGAGATGGAGAAAACCATGAGAGTCTTTCGTAGAGGGTCCCGACTTGAGCTCTTAGATCTAGAGAGATGTATCTAGGTGCCATGGAGTCCAAGAAATCACTCATCGAAGATATGGCGTGTTTGGGCCTCGGGGCTCTTTAGTGGCTATGTCCAGACGAGGTAGCCCGATGGCATAGGGAGTGTAGGGAATAAAAACAAAGCCTCCATTATTGTTCACCAGGCTACCCCGACATGTTTTCATAGTTGGTTTGGTCCCACAAGCTTCCATTTGCAAACTACAGACCTCTCCTGAGCACTTCTACACTTACTCGTACTTCACTATTTCTTACATTTGCAAACAACAGACAATGAGAGAACCGAATGGAGAGGGAGAAAACCACAAGATGATTTTGTATAGGGCCCTGACATGGAGCTCTTGGATCTGACAAGATGTCTCTAGGTGCCACAGAGTCCAAGAAAGCACATGTCGAAGATATGGCGTGTTTGGGCCTTAGGGCTCTTAAGCGACTACCCTCGGATGAGGTAGCCCGAGAGCACAGGAGCATAGGAAAAAAATGAAGCCTCCACTAGCATTCACCAGGCCACCCTAATGTGTTCGCGTAGTTGGTTTGGTACCACGAGCTTCACATTAAAACTACACCTCCGACATCCCTACACTGATTCATATTACACTATTTCTCGCATTTACAAACAATAGTACAACAAGAGAACTCGATGAAGAGGAGAAAACCACGTGATAATTTCATAGAGGGCCCTAATGTGGAGCTCTTGGATCTAATGATACATCTCTAGCTACCACAGAGTTTGAGAAATCACATGTCGAAGATATGCCATGTTTGGGCCTCAAGACTCTTAAGCGACTATGCCCGGACAAGGTAGCCCGAGAGCACGGGGAGCGTAGGGAACAAAAATGAAACCTCCACTAGCATTCACTAGCGACGTGTTGGTGTATTTGGTTCGGTCCCATGAGCTTCCGTTCACAAAATACAACATCTGGCAGTCCTACACTGACTCAGACTACACTATTTCTCATGTTTACAAACAATAGGACAACGAGAGAACATGATAGAGAAGGAGAAAACTGCAAGAGGATTTTGTAGAGGGCCCCGAGTTAGAGCTCTCAGATCTGATGAGACATCTCTAGGTTGCACAGAGTGCAAGAAATCACCTGTCAAATATATGGCGTGTTTGGGCCTCAGGGCTCTTAAGAGACTACGCCTGGACAGTAGTCCGAGAGCACAGGAGCGTAGATAACCAAAAATAAGCCTCCACTAGCATTCACTAGGCCATTTGGATGTGTTGGCATAGTTGGTTTAGTCCCACGAGCTTCCATTTGCAAACTATAGCCTCTGACAGCCCTACACTGACTCAGACTGCACTATTTCTCACGTTTACAAATAATAGGACAATGAGAGAACTAGATGGATAGCAAGAAAACCACAAGAGGCTTTCATATAGGGCTCCAACATGGAGCTATCAGATCTAACAAGACATCTCTAGGTGCCATGGAGTCTGAGAAATCACCTGTCAAAGATATGGCGTGTTTGGGCCTCAGGGCTCTTAAGTGACTATGCCCAGACGGGGTAGCTCGAGAGCACGAGGAGTGTAAGGAACAAAAACAAAGCCTCCATTAGTTCACCAGGCCACCTGATGTGTTGGCATAGTTGGATCAGTCCCTATAACTTCCATTTGCAAAATACAACATCCGGCAGCCCTCTACACTCGACTCAAACCGCACTATTTGTTACGTTTACAAACAATAGGACAACGAGAGAACCGGATGGAGATGGAGAAAACCGTGAGAGGATTTTGCATAGGGCCCTAACTTGGAGCTCTTGGATCTAACGAGACATCTCTAGGTGCCACAGAATCCGAGAAATCACCCATCAAATATATGGCATGTTTGGGCCTCAGGGCTCTTAAGAGACTACACTCGGATGGGGTAGCCTGAGTGCACGGGGAGCGTAGGGAACCAAATGAAGCCTCTTATAACATTCACCAAGCCATTTGGACATGTTGGCATAGTTGGTTCGGTCCCATGAGCTTCTGTTTGCAAACTACAACTTTGGCATCCCTACACTGACGAGACCGTGATCTATTTCTTGCGTTTACAAACAATAGGACAACAAGAGAACCGTATGGAGAGGGAGAAAACAAAGGAGAAAATTTCATAGAGGGCCCCGACATGGAGCTCTAAGATCTAACAAGACATCTCTAGGTGCCACGGAGTCTGAGAAATCACATGTTGAAGATATGGTGTGTTTGGGCCTCAGGACTCTTAAGCGACTACGCCCGGACGGGGTAGACCGAGAGCACGGGAGTGCGCGAAAAAAAAACCTCCACTAACATTCACCAAGACACTTGGACGTGCCTTTGCATAGTTGGTTTGGTCCCACGAGCTTCTATTTGCAAACTACACCTCGACAGCCCTACACCGACTTAGACTGCACTATTTCTTGCATTTACAAACAATAGAACAACGAGAAACCGGATGGAGACGGAGAAAACCATGAGAGGATTTTGTAAAGGGATCTGATATGGAACTCGAGATCTAACGATACATCTCTAGGTGCCATGAAGTCTTATAAATCACTTGTCAAAGATATGAGGTGTTTGGGCCTCGAGCTCTTAAATGAGTACGGCGAGACAGGGGTAGCTCGAGAGCATGGGAGCATAGGAACAAAAAAAAACCTCGACTAGTGTTCACTAGACCACTTTGACATGTTGGCATAGTTGGTTCGGTTCCACGAGCTTCTGTTTGCAAACTATAGCCTCCGGCAAGCAGCCCTATACTTGACCGAGACTACACTATTTCTTGCATTTACAAACAATAGGACAATGAGAGAACCAGATGGAGAGGAACAAAATCGCGAGAGGCTTTCGTAGAGGGCCTTGACGTGGAGCTCTTGGATCTCGACAAGATGTCTCTAGGTGCCATGGAGTGTGAGAAATATCGTCGAAGATATGGCGTGTTTGGGCCTCAGGGCTCTTAAGTGACTACACCCATACGAGGTAGCCTGAGAGCACGGGGAGCATAGGGAACCAATACAAAGCCTCCACTAGTATTCACCAAGCCACCCCGATATGTTGGCATAGTTGGTTCAGTCCCACGAGCTTCTATTTCCAAAGAGTACAAACATCTAAGTCGGTGTAGTCGCTTAAGAGCCCTGAGGCCCAAACAAACCATATCTTTGATGGGTGATTTCTCAAACTCCGTGGCACCTAGAGATGTCTCGTCTGATCTGATAGCTCCATGTTGAGGCCCTCTATGAAATCCTCTCGTGGTTTTATCCCTCTCTATCCAGCTTCTCTCATTGTCGATTGTTTGCAAATGTAATAAAAATGCATGCAGTCGGTGTAGGGATGTCGAGGCTATAGTTTGCAAACAAAAGCTTGTGGGACCAAAACAACTAATCCAACACGTCTAAATGGCCTGGTGAATGCTAGTGGAGGCTTCATTTTTGTTCCCTACACTCCCCGTGCTCTCGGGCTACCCCTGTCCCTGTCGTATTCACTTAAGATCCATGAGGCCCAAACATGCCATATCTTCGACATGTGATTTATAGGACTCCGTGGCACATAGATACATCTCATTAGTTTCAAGAGCTCCATGTCGGGGCCCTATACAAAAGCCTCTTGTGGTTTTCTCGCTCTCCGTTCAGTTCTCTCGCTGTCCTATTGTTTGTAAATGCGAGAAATAGTGCAGTCTGAGTCAGTGTAGGGCTGCCAGAGGCTGTAGTTTGCAAATGGAAGGTCATGAGACAAAAATAACTATGCCAACACATCTAAATGGCCTGTTGAATGCTAGTGGAGGCTTCATTTTGGTTCCCTATGCTCCCCGTGCTCTTGGGCTACCTCGTCCGGCATAGTCGCTTAAGAGCCCTGAGGCCCAAACACGCCATATATTCGATGGATGATTTCTTAGACTCCATGGAACCTAGAGATGTCTCATCAAATCTGAGAGCTCTATGTCGAGCCCTCTATGAAAGACTCTGTCGTGGGTTTTCTCTTTCTCCATCCAATTCTCTTATGTCCTATTGTTTGTAAACATGAGAAATAGTGCAATCTAAGTCGCCGTAGGTTCGCGATGCTATTATTTTCAAATGGAAGCTCATGTGACAAAACCAACTACGCCAACACGTCAAGGTGGCCTGGTGAATGCTAGTGGAGGATTTTTTTCTTCCCTACGCTCTCCGTGCTCTCAGGCTACCCTATCCGTGGCATAGTCGCTTAAGAGCCCCGAGTCCCAAAAATGCCATATCTTTGACATGTGATTTCTCATATTCCATGGCACCTAGAAATGTCTTGTTAGATCCAAGAGGTCCATGTCGGGGCCCTCTGCGAAAGCCTCTTGTTGTTTTCTCCTTCTCCATCCGGTTCTCTCGCTATCCTATTGTTTGTAAACACAAGAAATAGTGCAGTTTGAGTCAGTGTATGGCTACCAAAGGTTGTAGTTTGCAAACAGAAGCTTGTGGGACGAAACCAATTATGCCAACACATCCAAATGGCCCGTGAACACTAGTGGAGGCTTAGTTCTAGTTCCATACACTCCCCATGCTCTCGTGGATACCCCGTCTGGGCATACTCGCTTAAGAGTCTTGAGGCCCAAACATGACATATCTTCGACGGGTGATTTCTCAGACTCCTTCGCACCTAGATATGTCTCGTCAGATCTAAGAGCTCCATGTTGGGGCCCTCTACAAAATCCTCTCATGGTTTTCTCCCTTTTAATTTGATTCTCTCACTATCCTATTATTTGTAAATGTGAGAAATAGTGCAGTCTGAGTCAGTGTAGGGCTGCCAAAGGCTGTATTTTGCAAATGGAAGCTCGTGGGACCAAACCAACTATGCCAACATGTCGGGTGGCCTGGTGAACACTAGTGGAGGATTTTTTTTTTTCCTACACTCCCCGTGCTCTCGGGCTACCCCGTCCGGGCGTAGTCGCTTAAGAGCCCTAAGGCCCAAACACACCATATCTTCGACATGTGATTTCTTAGACTCCATGGCACCTAGAGACGTCTCATAAAATATGAGAGCTCCAAATGGGGCCCTTTACAAAATCCTCTCATGGTTTTATTTGTCTACATTTGGTTCTCTCACTATCCTATTGTTTTTAAACGCGATAAATAGTGTATTATGAGTCAATGTAGGGCTACCCCATCCAAGCGTAGTCGCTTAAGAGCGTTGAATGACTAGATTGGCTTAAGAATGAATTTGATGGGGTATGTCTAAGAATACATGGAGTTATCAATCACCTACTAAATCTTTCTTATTTAGTTACGGATGGGAGTCACTGGCCTACGACTTAGTGACCTTCCATTCATTGATAATTTATGTTATGATAAACCCATGGATGCTTTCAAAAGTGTCTTAAAAGGATATGGCTAGTCATCAAGCCTAGTGAAGGGTGTGATGATATTTCCAAATAACTTGAAATTCCTACAAATTTAAAGGTAGTAACACGAATTGAACAGGATTAGACAATCAAGAATCGTTGAGTGTCCGAATCGAATGTCATTGCATCCGAGACATTCTCAAGCATTGGAGTAATGTATATGGAGAGACATTCTCAAAATATCAATAAATGAAAGGCATCAAATTGTGATGTCTATCAGGTGTTTTAATAGGGATAAGACTACGAAGCATAGAAGAATGTAGTAAGTGTATGTTAAGTTAGGAACCAAGACAAAGAGACCATGAGCAAGAAGAAGCGCAAGTAAGGTAAATACACATATACACATCGATAAAGTGAATGAATAATCACTCAGTTTAGGTAAATCTTTATATACATATATTATATAAATATTAATTTTCAAAGTTTGATGCATATTATATATTGAAAATGCTATGACATATACATCACCAATAAATCAAAAAAATCCATAATGTCTTAAATATTGTCAAGTGCACATCATATTAGATTCATGCGAAAATAATCTCAAAAATATAAGGTCTCATACAAAATTATCAAGTTCCAAATAGTATTTTAATGTGCATAATAAATACAAAATTCCCAAATAGGTCATATACCATCAAGTTCAAATGCCATATAGGCTTACATATAATGTCATGCACATAGGCATACAAAAACAATGTCATGTAAGACATATATATTTCCTACTCATCAAAATCTATCCCTCTCTTGGCCTTGCTTGAAGAAGGCATTCTCTTAGGTGAAGATGGAGATCCATGAGGTGACTTTGGATCGATCGAGCCCATGCTTTGATTCCTCTTCCACCGATACTACTTTGTAGATTAGCATGTAAATGCAAACAATGTTTTTTTGTCAAAACATAACTTATATATGTTTTCAACATGTATTTAAGACAATGCTAGAATGAAATTATTTACATAAATACACAAACTTACCGCAATATTTTGATCACGCCGAATTTGCATCTCACACTCGGATGAGTCATTAGGAGCTCCTGCAAAGATGAATGGGGGTATGAAGACGACGAGATGGAGGAGTCTCATGCCCTCGAAGTCAAAATGGAGGGGTTGAAGTTCCCTACATACACATAAGATCAGAAAATCTAACATCGAATTAGTGAAAATAGAGATAAATACATGTATCTACATAATGACAATATTTTACTAATGTTATCAATATAGAACTATTTTTTTACCTCGCCACGCCCGTGAATCAAATGAACAAGGTTGCATACTGTCATGAGTAACTCTTGCATATACACAATGAAGGACATTATTAACATAATTTAATAATTCTACAATGAAATACATTAATAAAATGTAATTTAACATAATATGAATTACACGAGAAATTTAAAAAAATTGCGTGTTGTTTGAATACCTCGAGTGAGTTGTTGCATAGATGAAATTGCAAACGGAACACCTTTATCTACTTGTCGTAGAGATTGTAGGGTGTCTAGTGAAGTCAACATCTTTATCAAACATGTATATCACATGAGTTAGATGGACATATAGAACATACATATATTAGACTTCAAAACTAATATATATATATATATATACACACACACACACACACATGTATGTATGAAAATTTTTAGATAATTAACATTCTAAATTACCTCTGTGAATGTATGTGTATGCATGGTGCTCCCGCCTATGGTCGAATGTTGCATGAAGATGCGCCTCTCACGCACTATAATATCAATGCATGTACATGTACAAATATAATTATTTCAAAAATTTAACATATATAAGTAAATCAGGTAATCCAAAAATTTTGTAACACACATAACAAATTTACCTATGAAGGTGACGCCGATGAATGTAATCTAAATGTTTCACTCAAAAGGACATCTAACATAGTGACATTATTATGTTCATCCCTAGCACCAGGTGCACCAAAATCAGTACGCATGACAAGTATCATCCTCCTCGGGCCCCAAACATATGCTACCACATGACGAGAAAAAATGTGGCCTCATGTTAGTACTCCCTAAGGGAATGTTCTATGTACCTCCACAAGCATCTGGCTTAGAAATCTCCCTAGTATGTTGAACAAGGGTCATAAATATCCCCTGAAGCATGTGGAGTGTATCAATATCTAATGTCTCCTTCACTTCTTGAGGGACAATCTCGGGGTGGGGGCCTTACATGCGGGAATCTACCTGCCGAATAGTCCACATTGTGCACCTAGTCGATCTTGTGTAGATCCTTTTCCTTGGCCCTTGAAATCTCAGAAATCAAAATAATTTGGGATCTCATTGAGGATAAACTCACAATAGGGTTTCCTCCAAAAGTATGGTGGCACCTCGTTGTTATTACAAGGTGTAAAATCAAACACCATCCACCAACGGTCCCAAAAATTATTTCTAATCAAATTATTATTGCACCAATGGATGGGAAATCATTTACATGTCAACGTAATAGTAAGATTAGTGTGGGGGTTCATGAATAAGGCACATATGAGTTCTTTTTATTTTTATTTTTCTTTACATCCACATATGAAAATTTGTTAGAATAATAAACCCTACAACCTCTCTATAAGTTGTCCAATGATCAACTTTCCCCTTTGCTGCATCAATTTGAACAAGTAATGTCTCCAATGTGTTTGTAAGAGAGGTGTGGTGGGGGTTTGAGATTGTGCATCCCTCATTGTTTTGATTAATCCTCAATTTCAATTTTGTTTTCAACTATTTGGGCTGCTAAATCTTCTTGACTACCCAAGGGATGTTGCATGCAATTGTGGGAGTGTTGGGAGGGATGTCAGGCATAACACAGTTTGGTTTTGGTTGATTCCCTCGACATCTAACTGTAATAATAAAAAATATGTACTCAATTCAAATTTTAATCAATAATTATCATATTTCAATGCAATTTTGAGAAAAGAAATGTGCTTACCTCTTCTCCATGGCACCATCATCGATTTAGATCTTCCCAGTGATCCAGAAACGATCCTTTGAGCTTGAGATCCAACTGAATGGAAAAATGTGAGGGCATGAACAAGCTCTAAAACTCACGTTTGAGGGAGGAAAAATAATAGAGGCTTGGGCCTCTTTTTTGTTTATACTCAACATAACACGTACGCATTATGCATTAGTGATTTCCAAGCTAAACAAACTAAAACAAGAGCACATTTTGATTTTTCTCACATCTTTATCCACTTTTTGGCCCCCCAATTTCATGCACTTACCCATATGTATTCAAGTTTTTTGGTGTAGGAACCATTACTTGTAATAACAAATATAATCAACAGTCTCCATTTCTTCTAATGAGATAGAGAAGTACAATGGAAGAAATAAAGAAGCCATGTGGCTGCAACGACTATTGGTAGAGATACACATGAAAGTTAAAAGAAGTATTTCTCTTCCATGTGGTGGCCAAATTTATATTACTCTTGATTAAGAATCTAGTTCAAAATCGAGAGGATGAAGACAATTGAGATACATATACGCTTAACTCATGAGAAGGTGCAAAATGATGAGATAATTCTCAAGTTCATGTTGACTAAAGAGCAGGTTGTTGACATCTTCACAAAGTCCCTGAGTGCTACAAAGTTTTGTCACTTTTGTGAAAATCTTGGATTTTCGGAGTTTCCATTGAGGGGAGTGTGCATGACAATGTCACCTCCTAATGGAACTTGGTTTTTGTAAAAATACCTTCGGGCATTTATAAAATACCTTTGGGCAAGTGTAAAAAGACCTTCGAGGCAAGTGTAAAAAGACCTTCGGGCATGTATACCTCCTCAACTTATTTTTTAAAAATAAGTGTAGAAATATCTTAAAGGTGGTATTCAATAAACTCTTTAGTGCTATTGAGTTTACTGGTAAACATCTAGTATAAGCATATTGTTAAGGAGGTCCTTGGTTGTAAAAGGCTCTTATATGCTTGGGTTCAATAACCTTTTATGAGAACTTGTGAGAACATGTAAAACTCACAAATCATACTTAGCCATTGATCATGGGATGATCTTTGGGATTCCAAATCATTTTGTACCAAAAGGTAAATTGAGTATGATGAAGGTGTTATAATTTCTTCAACCGATATACTAGCCTAAAACCTATATGGTTTAAGGATTGTATAACTTTGTAGTGTACCACGGGTAGATAGTTTATTGGAATATGTTATGTTATCCCACTTAACATTAAGGGGATAGTTTTGGAACATAATGATTAAGTGGTCTCTGCAGCCCTTAATGTATATGGGTCCATCACTAATATATAGTTTAATATTTAATAATATGAAATATTTATATTTCTATTATTAAATATGCTAACCTAAGTATATACTTTAGGTTAAATATTTAATATCATGAAATTATTATATTTCTAATATTAAATTTATAAACCTAAGTGTATGTGTTAACCATTTCAGTTGAAAAGGTGGGTCGGAGACATACACGATCATCTTATATAAAAAGGACTTTAGGTCCTCATTTGATATATTCGAAATATATCAAAGGTGTGCAAATCAAGTGATTTAGTTTTACCCTTGGTAAATAGGGTTTTAAAGGAGGAGGTGATCTTCTTTGGATGTAAAATAAGTTCTCTAAAGTAAAAATTTATTTTCAAAGTGGTTTTCACCCTATTGGAGTTTTCCACTATAAATATTATGTCACCTATGTTATTTATTTTGTGTAAGTATTTCTTTATTTACTTATGTTATGATGGAACATTTATTTAAATATTTATTGTAACATTATATAATATGTAAGTTGATTAAATACTTATTTATTAGAATCATCAAATTCTAACATTTGCTTTCTTATGATAATAAATGCTATACATTAACTACCAACGTACTTAACATTAAATGCAGATTTTTCCACAAAGCCAACCTTAAGCACCCTTACCCATGTGCCCAATCCTACATGAAAAACCTTCTACAACCTATTGGTTCGTAAAAATCCATTCTAACCAAAGACTCTTACGTGCGTGTCTTACAATGACACAAAAGGCACTTCTTACATCCTTTACTTGATTTTTCCCTCACCTACCTCACATTTTCCCCGCGATTCTTCATCCTTGTCGTGGTATTTATTCTGACCTTCATGATACCATAATTCATTATCCACCATTTCCCAAGTAGTTTCTCAACCTTATGCACTTCCTGGCTCTTTGAGGCCACTCAACTTGTATTCAAGCCTATACTTTGCTTTTGCATTACTCCATTACTCCACCCCGCACTAAAAAAATGCACGGTCCTCTTCACATACCACACCTTGGAAAAATAATATGGTTATCGAGCACAATGAATAAAATGAAAAAAATAAGAAGGGGACAAGAAATGAGAAAGGAAACACAAGAAAATAAAAGCATAAAGGGAAATTCTAATCTAACTGAAACATTTCCTTATTTACAAACACCAAGAAGACTTATTTATAGTAGGGCTTGACTTACTTCCATTGAAATGACTGGTAATCTCATCCCATCTAGTGCTTGTAAGTGAAAAGTACCTCAATCAGGGAATGTACGAGATGGGTAGGGTCCCGATAAATGCAATTTCAACTACCTCAGGATGGTGAAAATACTTGGAATCATACAACAACACCATCTATCCAACCTCAAACGTGATTGTTCTTGATATGACAATCATGTCATGCCTTTTATTTTCCATCTCAGTATTGCTTTTTCTATCTTCTCCTCCATCTAGCAAGTGATTTTCTTTCATCTGCGATACTTGCGTCATCAAATTATCAATCCTTTCTTCTAGTGCTTGTTCAACATCCAACCCTCCTACACGTGCTATACACAATGATGGAAACATGAATTCAACCTTTATCCTGGTGGAAAACCCTCCACGCCAAACACCAATTGAAATGATGTGGCCTTGTTCAACCTCTTGTAGGTTATCTTGTATGCCTATAGAATGATTTATAACTTGTCATCCCAATCTTGTCTTCCAACATCATAAATCTTAGTCAAGGTGTGACTTAGTAGTTTGTTAAATTCCTTAGTGGTTCCATTCACTTGAGGGTGATAAGGGGTAGTCTTGTGATGGGCCACCATAAATTATGCTAACAAAATCCTGATTGTATCATTGATGAAGTGTGTGCCCCTATCACTATTTAAGATTAAAATACAACCATACCTCCTGATTATGTTCTCCCATAGAAATATAGTAGTTTTTGTTGTGGTAAAATCCTTCATAGGTGATGCATCTACCCATCATGTCAAGTAATTAGTGCTTTAGTAAGCTACTGTCAATGATATACCGTGAACTAGTCCTTCAAATGCGGATGGCGAAATTGGCCCTACAAATTCGATTTCCCATTTTTCAAATGGTTCAATGCTAGCTATTGGTCGTAGGGTAATTTCATCCCACTTCCCAAGTTTTCGAAGGCAACGTTTGATGGTCACAATCCTTGTAAAACTCAATACAATCCTGGTAGATGGTTTCCCTCTAAATCCTTACTAGTAAAATATTCCACATGGTAGCATTTCCTGCATAGTGTCCTCCTGCAATCCCACAATGCACTTCCTCCATAATTTCCATGCGCTCATGTTCCAATATGCATCAGCGTGGAACCTCATCATGATCTAACTTATATAGGTCTCCACTAATCAACATGTATTGTGCAACATGTATTACTAACTACTTTCTCTCCCGAGATCCTTCATCGCCGGCCCCACACCTATTTTCAAGAATACTACGATATCTTCCAAGTCTAAGGGCACATGCCATAACCTAAATAGTTACGCATCCAAATCCATTTCATGGTATCTTTAATGCTTTGCGGGTTCTCTCCTAAGTTAATCCTTGATAAGTGGTTAGGTCTGAATTACTCTTCCCTGGTTTCACAACTAATTAGAACTCAAACTCTTAGAATAACGGGACCCAATGGCATATGCACCCTTGTGAAATGGGCTTGTTCACTAAGTATTTCAATGCCACGTGGTCCATGTAGAATATGAGCGGTGTACCAAAAAGGTACTACCTAAACTTATGTAACGCGTAGATCATTGATAGTGCCTCACACTCAATAGTTGTGTAATTATGTTCTACCGGTGTTAACTTTATACTAGAAAAAAAAAAGGATGATAAAAAATCCCTTCACCTAGTTGTACTAGTACTACTCCTATAGCTATCCCCAGAGGCATCAACATGCACATAGAAAGGCTTATCCCAAGAGGGAAAACGTAGTATGGGCATTGTGACAAACCTATCCTTCTTAGTGTAAAACACCTTCTCATTTGTGCCTCTCCCCAATAAAAGACACTCTTATGTTTTAGCAATTCCTCCGAGAGCATGGTGATCTTGGCATACCCCTTGATGAATTTCCTATAGTACCCTGTGTTGGTGTCCATTTTGATCTTACACCACATTTTCCCTAATTCTCTTTTCACTTTGCATTTCCTAAAACATTTTCTATAGTTTTAATGGGTGAAATAAAGTTTATACCTCTGTTCCCATGCCTTAATCCATTTGAAAATCATTTGGCATGCCCCATTTTGCAAGAATACTCAAGTTTTCCCTAATTTTTTCCCTAAATTCTTCAAATTTGTGGGCTATGTCATTTTTTCCATTTTCCTGATCGTGAAAACTTAAAAATGATCATTTTATACCTATATTCCTTTGAAAATCTATCCCTGTGGTTGAGAAATTCTCATAATCATGCTTTATCTGGTTCTAATTGAAAAAATTTCTATCCTTGGTGGAAAAACTCGATTTTGGGCACAACCAAAAATAATATATGGTTATCAGCCAATGAATAAAATGAAAAAATGGAAAAATTCTATGTTTTTGATTGTCGAGACAGAGCATATTTTAGCCGTAAAATTATTCTACCGAGAAGTCATAGGGTACATGGCGGCATCTAATTAGGCGAGGAGAAGCGGGAAGTGTTATAACTTATCATTTTTGCCTTTTTGGCAAATGGGGCATTTTCGGGCCCAGGGCTCCACTTTTTCCAAATTTACCTACATGGCGTGTTTTGATTGGCTGAGGGATGGTGGGTGGTTGGATTTCCTTAGAGTTTTTAGACTTTATTTTGTAAAAAATTTAAAGTCAAAAAATGGTCCGAAGCTCATGACCATTCACAAGTGGACACATGTCCTAAAAATGAAAAAAAGTTTTTGTGAGGCAAGGAGAAGTGGGGTGATGGAGGACTTAGAGATTTTAGCTCTATTTTCTAAGGTTAAAAAATGAGATGTAGCCCCGCTCCAATCAAAGGAGGACACTTGGTATAAATTAAGGGTAGAGGAGATGCGGATGGCAGAGGTTTTTGAAGTTTTTTACCTTTGGAGGCAGAAAATGTTAAAGTGAAATTTTAAAGTGCAGCCTCGTGGCCAATCATAGGTGGACACGTGGCCTTGAAAAGGTAGAATGGGGGCAGATTTTGGGGTCACTTTGAAGTTTTAACTTCAAATGGATCAAAGTTAAAATATAGGATGAATCTCTGTAACCAATCAGGAATGGACACATGTCCTAAAAAAACCAAAAATGGAGAAGCGGGCCGATGGAAAATTTAATGATTTTTTAGCTTTGTTTTCTAAAGTTAAAAAATGGGATGCATCTCCACTCCAATCAATGATGGACATGTGGCAAAGGCAGAGCAGGTCGGCGGGCCAATGGAGGCAAAAGGAATTTTTTTCCTTTTGCAAAAAAGACTTAGAATGGAATATTTGAGGGTGGCTCCATGACAAATCAGAAGGAGACACATGGTAGGGAAAAATTGGAGCCGTGGGCCGTGGAAGAAAAAAATGGAAAATTTTCCCCTGGCAAAAATGGGTTAAAACATGAAATAAACCCATGGAATTTTAGCGATAGAAGTTTTTTTTTACCTTTGGAGGCAAGAAAATGTTAAAAGTGAAATTTACAAAGTGCATGAGAGCATTACACATGTCAAGGACAGAGGCGGACGTGCGGGCCCATGGGCAAAAAAAAAAAAGTGAATTTTTTCCAAATTCCAAAAAAGAGGAAAAATGTGCAGAATTGAGTCACGATCCCAATGGGACCCACCATATGCCACGTGTCATCACCAAAATTCAAGGGCGGAGGGGTAGAGAAAAAAGTCAATTTTTTCCAAAAATGTTAAAAAGTCAAAAAGTGAGCCCGAATTCATTCCCAATCATATTTTGACACGTGGAGGGCCCAGATTGAAGGAGAAAGAGAAGATCAAGGGTAACTTTACATTTTCATTTTTGGCCGCCATTTTTACTCCAGGAAGTGTGAAAATGTGAATTTTGCATCATTTTCAACAAATTTTTGGTGAATTTGTGTCCTTTGTGCCTGCAAAGATCAATGCAAGTTGTTTTAGGGATTAATTTGTAGATTTGAGGTGTTTTTGAAATAAATTTTTACTCAGGCCCCTGTAAAACGTGAAATATCAAATTATAAAGTTACAGAATCAAATTTTGGAATGATAAGGATAAAATGATGAAATGAAAGGGGTCTTCATGATTGGAGAATGAAAAACGTGCCTCCACAATGGATAATGATGATGGATTTGTAATGATTCGCCATTTTAGAAAGACACTGTAACTTTTGTTGCAAATTTGTTGAATGTCCTTATCTCATGAATTATGTTAGAATTTTGTAATATAGTTGATGTTGGGCATATTATTTTCTTGGGAAAGAAGGATCAAATGTAATTGAAAATTATATAATGCATGTTTTGAGACATGTAAAAGGTCAGAGAAACTTATAATTTCACGAGAAAAATCTGGGAAGAAGCCCATTCTCTGAGAAACTACCTGAGAACCATTTCTAATTCCTTTTGCATCAGATTTGTATCATGTTGAGTTGGTTTCAGTTGTAAAGCCATCAACAAGCTCTAAGATTGTTCTTATAACATTCCCTTGCTGATAAATTTGATCATTTCTAGATTATTTTGTGTTGTCTCTTGGCAAAATTTGCATGCACTTATGTTCCAGAATGTTTTTAATTTGTGTTTCTTGCTCCTGTTGCAGTCTTGTGTTTGAAAAATCTTTTGATCATACATGGTCTCATTTCTTGTTGATAGTTTAGTGGCATCTGCAGTCTCACATTTAGAAGATCTTTCATCTGATAAAGAGATAAACAGATTTAAAATCACTTTACCTTCCTTGAATTAAGATTGTTGTAAACCTTTGGGTGTTCCTTAGGTCATGATAAAATAGAGATTTCTAGATGTTTTTTTTCATCTCGCTTCAAGTTTTTGTGGCGGGTTATCAAATATTGTGTGGAAGAGTGCAGATTTTGGCGTCCATTTGGTGCACATATCCTAGTTGAAGGAGTATCTGAACCCTTTTTGAAGCATTTTGCTATGTGGGTCTTAGAAATTTCTTACAAAGGTCCTAAAATAATTTGGCAAATTCTGGTTAATCTTGTCTAAAATCTCCCATAAAAACTTCATTTAGAATAACTAATCTTACCCCATACTACCCCTACATTACATTGTGTGTCAAAAAAGAATACAATCCATTTACAAAAATGCACAAAGCAAATCAGGATCATACCATGTCTCTAGCAGCCTTAGCCTTGTCTTGAAATAATTTCCATCATTTAGTAGTGATAGCTCTATTGAGTTTGAATAATGTAAAATTGATCATGTTTTCCCAAGGCCATCTCCATACAATATGCACAGTATAAGGATATCTCCACCTCCTTCACAAAACAGAGGCTGCAATATAGGTTCTCTTACCTTGGTTGAAAGGAACAACCTAAAATAGTGAGGATTAGATCAAAATCCTTTCAAGGTGCTACCCACTTCTTCAATCTACTGCGTTCTAACAAGTTAGATAAATTGCTTCCCCGACTCCAAAATGACATATAAATCATTTATCTACCTCTCGAGTTTCTTGTAAAATCCATGATGTTGCTCAAGTTATGATGGAGATTAAATCTAGGTACCAACACCCCAGCTGTATGCCCAAAGAATTCATACACTTTGTGATTTGATTAGTAGGCTCCCCTAATCCCATAATAACTACAAATTTGGCGGGATCCACTAGTGAGCCTTCCTTGCATATAATGTGTCCTAACATGGTTCCAAATGGAGTAGAAAAGACACATTTCTTAATGTTTAGGGATAGCCTTAATTGTTGACATCTCTCAAACATCATCCTCAAATTTTCACAATGTTCTTTCACTAACCTATACACATTCGAGTCATCTAGTCAAACTTGAAGAAATTTATGGATGAAGTCCTGAAATGCTTGTACCAAGATGCACAAGAAAACAACAGGTTCATTCTTCAATCCAAAAGGCATAACCATGTAGGAAAAAATTCCCCATTAAGTGGAAAAAATTGTCTTTCTCTAGTCTTCCTTTGTAATCCTAACTTGGTGATACCCTGAGAACCCATCTGTGATGCGGCAGTAGACTTCACGCCTAGCTACTCCTTCTAAAATATCTTCAGTAAAGGGGGTTAGAAAAGAATCGATCACACATACTACATTCAAGTCCATATATTCCACATAGATCCTTATCCTTCCATCCTTCGATACTAATGACCATTGGGTTTATCCATTCGATTCTTCCTTGCACTCCTCAATAATACTTGATGCTATCATCTTGTCTATTTCTTCCTTGACCCGTAAGTGAAAATTTGGATTTATTTGATAAGGTATCTTCTGAATCGGGCATCACCTTCCTTCATCTTGATCTTCATCTTCCCTAAGGAATGGTGAAAGCCTTTAAGTTCATGATACCTATACGATAGAAAATTTACATGTGAGCATGAGAATCTACAAGAAACTTTTTTTTGTTCTGACCTCTCGAGGTCATGCCCAGTCACCGGTGAGAATGGAATATATATAGATACGAGAAAAACTAGTTGGGAAATCTTATATCCTCAACAGACGGGAAATAATGGAATCTATGAATCTAAGGCAAAGAAGGCTCTCCTAACTTGAATTGGTGTAATGGATTGTTCGGATATAATAGCTTCTCGGAGGCTCCAATCAATGTCGAGCTCTACCAAGATCCTATTTATTGGCTATTGGATACATGGAAAAAGACATGTAGGTGTTTCGTGTATATTTCCAAACAAGGTCATGGAAAATGGTGATGAGAGGTGTGGTGGATCCTCCCAGGAGTTTTATGGACAATTCACTAGTTTAGTCCGAAATCCCTAGCTTGATTAGATGCTATATTTAATATGGAGAATTGTGTAATGATATCTGGCGAAGTGGTGAGGATATGAATATTAGTGTGCATAAACCAACATCAATGTCTGATTGATCGGTAGGCCCATTGGGTTATGGGACCTATGGATCACAACTGTAAGTTTGTGGTTGTGGTAGACCTCCTATGGTCATATGAGGAGTCAATCTCTTCTCCCGACTATCCAATAGTCATAAGCTTTTTCAGCCTCTATGTTTAGAACTAGAAGTTGTGTAATTTTCTCATAATACCTTACAGTGTTTTGGAAACTTGAATACGTAAGCCAAGTATCTATGTCGATGAGGAGGTATCCTACATTGGGCTGTGGAACTAAAGGATTGCAACCAAATATTTGTTCTCTTTTGAGTTCTTGTATGGTCATGTGGATATCCTATCAAGGAAGTCTATAGTTGGGGTGATTTGACCAGAATGTGTATGCCTTGTTGTCCTCAATATTCAACTCTCTCAATTGTTCACTAACTGCTTGTAGGTTTATTGTTGTTTGAAAACCTAAATCCTAAGGTCTTGATCTATATCAACTAGTGTTGTGGGGAGATTTGGTTGAGGCACTATCGGTTCAAATACGTATTCTCTGGGCTCTCTAGGTCCCGTGATTGTCATGCAAAGATGATTCAATTTTAACTGAAATGAATAAGCTAATTATGAAAGATATATCTACACTATGCATATATTCTTTTATTTTTGTATTTTTGATGAAGTATTTTAATGAATTTAAAAGAGTATATATTCTAATATATTCAGAAAATGGACAATTAATCTAATAACAGAATCAAAACAAGCAATGTAGCCTGGTATAGCTATTTGCCTGTGTAGTTGCGATTTTATCCTAAATATTTAAATAACTAACTAATTTTAATTGAAAGACTCTCAATCCTACCTCAAATGTGAGGAATGAATCATAGTTTCTCGAAACTATCATTCCACAGAGCTTCCCTGACAATATTGAAGCGAGCTTTAACGAAATGAAATAATTTACTACTCTATTTGATATACTATAACTAGAACTTTGATACCTCAAACCCGGAGTTTACGCTGAACAATGGTAAATCTAGTTGTGTGTGACTTTGTCCCCTCAAAGTGTGATCTCCCCATTCCTTCATGTTCATGAGAATCCATAAAAGCATGTATATGAAAGCGTCGATAGAAGAAGATACTCAAACAATGGTAGCTTTGGATATAGGCCGAATACAATGCAAGTAAGAGAGGGATAGTGCAAGTGAGCCTATGTAATTCCTAACTTTGAGAATATGTTGGTCCGAAAATGCATCGCGTGGACCGGTTTATTGCTACTGTGCTACTTAGCCCCTCTTTGAGGCAACCTATGCAGTCTCACAGATTCTGCCTTCGGGGTTGGGATCTCATCCCGGTAGAGTGTTCTAGGCTGCGAAGAAAAGGAATAAAAGAAGGAGAAGAGAAAGAACAGATCCGAGAGGAAGAAAAGAAATGAGTTCCAAAGCGGAAGGGTCGGAAGATCTATGCTTTGGGCTTGGTAGTAAACGTGAGCCAAACCTACTTGCATAAATAAACAAAGCAATCTTGATAAACAAGTGACGGAAAAGTAGATATGAATTCAACGAGAATAAACACATGCGAGACCTAACATAAGAAAGATCTTAATGTATAACACGGTTATTGAGCACAAAGTCGAATAATTGTATTAATTGTTTTTATACATTCTGAAGAAAGCTCAAAGTCTTTCTCTCCTCACTTCTATTTCTATCTGAAAAATGTTCACCCCTTGAATACAACAAGTATTCTAGTATTTATAGAAAGTGAGGGAGAGAGAAGGCAAAATGGAGCCCACCACTTATTCACAAGATATTTACAAAATATCCAAAAGTCATGTTGACTTTGACAACTTGGATGGATGACATCATCCCATGATGCAACATGGATGATGTCATCGTTTGTGCCAACACACTTCAGATATTTCGAAGAGAAAGTCGGAGAATAGAGAGGAGAAGAAGAAGAAGAAGAAGAAGAAGCTATTCATCATCATCATCCTGTGGCCTAAAAGGGAGTGCTTTGTTTTGATCTTGATCGGGAGATGAGATGTGGGCCCAGCTCCTGCGAGAATCACTCAGGTGGATAGTTTGAGGCCACCGGTCACTTTCTTATTCTTGAGGTAGACCTCATTCATCGATGCATCAATTGTCTTCATTGTCCTCCCAAGCCTTGAGGCATTCTTCCGGCTATGACCACATAGTTTCGGTGGTGAGGATGCGAGCATCAACTCAAGCGACGGCGATGGTTTATAACTACCTCGCCCTTGCTATTCTCGACACATCTTGTGTCTTTGTTGAAGGATTGTGCAACAACAACCATCATAAACTCGTTATTAACAGCTTGCGGGAATCCCACCGGCGAAGTGCGGGCGCTTGCCTATCAATTTATCCATCCATGGACTCCTTGTCACTTTACGAGTCCTTACCCGAATTCCTCTATGTCATGTGGCCCATTCGAATCCACGACATCCATATTACACTCTGCTGTGATTCGGGCATCCTGACCCTCTGATATTTGTATTTCATTTCTTCTTCTGTTAGCTTTGCCTTCCCTCTTGGTTTGATGGGTCTCTTGCTTGACGTAGACATGTGTTCTTCAAGGCTTATCTGATGATCTGCACGTAGAAGGAGCGAAACCCAATCCAAGAAGCTTGAATTAGTCATTTGATCTTCCATGGGAATACTAGCAGAAGAAAGAGTTAGAACTTTTAAGGTTCGGGACGCAGGGCGCATGAAAAATGTATATAACAGGCTGAATAGTCAAGGCGCACAGGAAAAGGGTGCAACAGAGGTTAAGTTGGCGCCAAAGGCGCGTGGCGCATGGATGAAGCAGACTGCATTATATAAAGGGCGCACAGGAAATGCATGTTACATTGAGATTTGGTGCGCCCCTTGGCGCATGGGCAGATTGTGCAACAAAAAAAAGGCGCGCCAAAGGTATATGGCGCGGCGCATGGAGGGTCTACACAACATCATGTACTTGCAACGGAAGGTGCGCCCGCGCTTTTGGAGGTTTTACACGCGCAAATAACTCTTGCGTTGCATGGAAGCTGGGCGCGCCCTTTGGCGCATAGAAGAGGATGCAACGAGGGGGTAAAGGGTGCGCAAAGGTTTTTATGGAAGCGCGGGATTTAAACTTGCAGCATGTAAAAGGGCGCGCTTCGAGGGCGCATGAATTTAAACTGCAGCAGGATGGCCGGGTGCGCCCTAGGCGCGGGTCTTGAGCATGTTGCATAGGCGGGTAAAGCGCTTGCCGAGAAGCGCGGCTTGTCTTGATTATAACAAAGGCGCCCGGTCGCCATTTGAAAAAAGACTCTTCACTCAAATCATTCTTACTCATTTCCTCCACCTAAATAGTTACTTGGGCAAGTAAGGTTTTATAAAAGGTTTAATCAAGCCAAGCCATTCAAGAAAGCTCCCTTTACCAGCAGATCTGGAAAAAGGGAAGAAGAGGAGAGAAGAACCTAAACATACTCTTTTAAACACAGACCAGCAGACCAAACACAGACCAAAACACGAAAGCATGCAATGAAAAAGAGGATGAACCTCTTACCTTAAATATATGTTAAAATCGGAAAGCGGGTCCACAGGGCGAGATAATGACAGAGCAGAGCTGACAAATCCAGAGCGATCACGTGCTTGTCAAAATGAAATGAAAATGACATGGCGGGCACGGGTATATATAGAAAAACTTGTCATTAATGCGCCACCAACTTTTGAAATGGCGCATGGAAACAGCTGTCGACAGGGGAAAGCGTGCGCCCTTTGGCGCATGGAAGGAAATGACAACAGGAGAATGAGCGCGCCTTTGGCGCATCAAACGAGTTGTCGACACGAAGCTATGTGCGCCCTTTGGCGCACCAAAACTTGATGTAACAAAGATATTACGTGCGCCCTTTGGCGCACCAAAAACTTACTCAACATCCTTTGGCGCACCGAAAGACGTGCTAACATGGAAAACCATGCGCCAAAGGCTTTTAAGGAGGCGCATCAAAAATTGATGTTGCAAGGAAAAACCATGCGCCCAGCCAAAAAGGCTCAAAAAGACTAAGTTCAAAAACTGAATTTCCCGGAAAGGGATTTTACAATATTTTGAACGCGAAGGATCCCTAACGAGGGATCGAAACAAAATTTTCGGTAAGGTTATCGGTAAAATTGCCCTTGTCAATTTTACGGGATAACAGCTGGCTCTTTCTGGGGACTATCCCTGAGCAAACTCGGGGGTAGAGAATCCCAGATCACATGTGCCTATCCATTGGGTACGGAGTCAAAAACAAGGGGGACCGGGGGGAGAAAAAAGGAAACACACAAAAACCGAAAGCAAACACACGACTAAAGCAAACGCACAACTAAAATAAACTGTACAAAGAAGAGAGCAAGCTCTACTTCCTGAAGATCTTGAGATGTTGCCCGCTATAGGGAAGCGGGAGCTCAGCTCCATCCAGATATGAGAGATAGAAACTATTCTCTCCATTGAGTTGCTTGATTTTGAAGGGCCCTCTCCATAGGGAATCAAATTTTCCGTGCATACCCTTTGGCTCTCTTCGCTTGTCCCAGAGAAGGACGAGATCTCCCACTTCAAAATTCCTCTGCTTGGCCTTCTTGTCGAAAAGCTTCTTCACTTGATTCTGATGTTCAGTGATCCTGTCGACCACCCTTACTCTCTTTTCTTCAAGTTCCGCAAGGTACATGATTCTCTTTTCCAGAGAACTCTGAAAAGTTTCATCTTCGATTGCTCGTGCCAAGCGTAGAGCAGGAAGTTCCGCAGAAATGGGAAGTTCGGCATCAGTGCCATATAACACTTGAAAAGGTGACATGCCGAGGGATCTCTTGGGGGTAATGCGGTCCGCCCACAAAGCATCGTCTGAAGACTTGTGCCACATCCGCTGATTTTCATCTACTAATTTCCGTATGATGGTCACCAAGTTCTTATTACTGGATTCTGCCTGACCATTTCCCTGAGGATAATAATCTGAGGCATGTGCTAAAGTTATCCCATATTCATAGCAAAAACTAATAACTTCCCGGGAAGAGAAGTTAGAAGCATTATCAGCAACGATTTTATTTGGAATGCCAAACCTGACAATGATATTTTCCTTGATAAAACTGCAAACCACCTCAGAAGTGGCATGCTTGACAGGTATGGCCTCCACCCATTTAGTGAAGTAATCTGTTGCCGTGAGGACATAGCTATGTCCAGCACTCGATTGAGGATTGAGTGCACCAATAAAATCAATTCCCCATTGCCTGAATGGTTCATTGATAATGACCGGCCTTAGGGGGAGGGCAGCCAACTTGGGCTTGCCGACGAATTGCTGACAGGGTTCACATTTTGCCACCCAGGTAGCCGCATCTTGAAAGAGCGTCGGCCAGTAGTACCTGGCTCGAATGATTTTGTGCGCTGTCACGGAAGAAGAAAAATGGCCTCCACAGGCCGAGTTGTGAAAACTTTCCAGCAGTTTTACTTGCTGGGGCTTGTCAACACATCGCAGAAAGACACCGTCTATCCCGCGCTTATATAAACCGTCATCCCAGATGACATACTTAGCTGCCCTGAGCTTTACAGTACGCTTCTCCTTTACAGTTAGGTGCATCGGGCATTCGCCGTAGGTAAGGAAGAAAGCAATGTCGGAGTACCATTCGTCACTGGTTGAAACAAACAAAACCGAGAGCGAGAGAATCGGAGCCCTTACAGGGGTTTGCTCTTCATTGGTACAATTTTCTCTTTCATCAGGATTTTCTGAACCCTTGTTCTCAGCCATTAGCTGACACAGGCCTTTGCCCCTCACCAGCTTGGTGGGTTTAATATCTAGGTCATATTCCTGGACCTTTGCGATCCAATTCCCTCTCAAGCTTCCTAACTCCTGCTGAGTTAGAATTGACTTCACCGCGGTGTCGGGAACCAGCACCACCGTATGCGAGTTCAGAATATAATACCTAAAATTCTTCTTTGCTTTGACAACGGCAAAGGTGTGTTTTCAGTGAGTCATCTTGACTCGTGGGGCTTGAGGAGAACTCATGAATGCGATCGGGGATTGATATCCTCACGAATTCTTTTGCATTAGGATTGCGAGACACGAGTATGTTCGGAGGCGTAACTATACATAACGAAGTCTTTGGAGAAATCTGGACATACCAGGACCGGCGTATGAGCAACAGAAGTTTTTATCTCTTCAAACGACCTTTTCCCCTCTTCACTCCATCTGAAAGTGGGTGACCCTTTCATCATGTTCAGTATGTGGCGGGTCTTCTCAGCAAAATCAGGGACAAAACGCCTAAGAAAGTTCACCTTTCCGAAGAAAGAATGAACACCATTCTTGCTTGTAGGCAGAGTAAGGCTTTGGATAGCCTTAACTCTTTCGGCATCAATCTTCGTTCCTTCTTTGCTAACCACATGGCCTAGCAATTTCCCTTCAGTAACCCCAAAAACAGACTTTTTAGGATTTAGGGAAATCCCATGTTCTCGACACCTGGCCAATACTTGCTCCAAGTGATCACAATGATCACTTCGTCGTTTGGAGAACACGGTTAAGTCATCTAGATAAACTACAATGACTTTTCCCATCATGCCTTTAAATGCGAAATCCATGGCCCGCTGAAAAGTGGCACCAGCGTTGGTTAGGCCGAAAGGCATCCTGCTGTAGGCAAATGTACCCCATGGAGTAGTGAATGCTGTTTTGAATTGATCTTCAGGCGAGACTTCAATCTGATTATAGCCTGAAAAACCGTCAAGCATAGACAGCATCTCTGACCCAGTTACTGCTTGCAGAACTTGGTCCATTATGGGAAGAGGGTAGTTGTCTTTCGTGAAAGCTTGATTCAAGTTTGGAAGTCTACGAGATCGTATTTCACCGTTTTTCTTGCGTACCGGCACAATGTTTGCCACCCAAGTGCTGTGATGGATAGGGAAGATGATTCTTGCGTCTAGCATCTTCTGTATTTCGGCCTGAATGGTGCCCGAAATCTTAGGATTATAATGCCTCTGCTTCTGACGGAAGGCTTTGGCATCTTCTTTCAGCGGTATATCATGCTGAACGTCCTTTGGCTTGAAGGACTTTAAATCTGCATAGGACCATGCCAATACATCCATATATCTTTTCAGCAACTTGACAAATTTCCGCTTTTCTTCTGGCGTGCAACATTTCCCGATGTTCACGAATTGCGGATGTGCCTCAGAACCTATATTGACTGGTTCTGTCTCTGGAGATGAGCTAGGATCATCTCGCCTTTTCTTTTCACTGAAAGCGGTCATGCACAAAGCGAGGCGCTCCCGGAAAAACCAGGCCTTTTGGAATTTTATTTCCCTTAAGCTGACAAATGCCATCGTTCTCCTTTGTTTCGTGGTTTTGACTGTTGATGGATTCACGGCATGTAGAGGTGGATCCTTCGAAATACAACTCATCAAAATTTTCTGATTTTTCTAGAAAGGCAATGAGGTGATTATCATCGTTGAATACACCAATCTTGAGAGTTATGCAGCACGCTTGGCGGAAAACCACTTGATGGTGTATTTGTTTGTTTTCAAACCGGGTGCGGGAGCATGAGAGATGCTGAAACAGCCAACGAATCAGCCATGTCATTTTGAGCTCTTGGAATCGCTCCTATTGAAAAGGCATCAAATTCCTCAATGCTGTCCCATACTGCATTACGGTAGTGCCTGAGCCTTTCATTTTTTACTTGGTAAATCCTTTTGACCTGATTCTGACTAGCTCGGCATCACCTTGAACTTTTAGATTTTTATTCCTCTTTCCTTTGCGGCTTGCATCACCGAGTAAAGAGAGACTCATACTCGCGTATTGTTAGTGTTGAAAAACTGCAATTTGAAAGAGAGAGGAATGACCTCCTCCTCAGGAGATATTAGCACAACCCCAGCGCCACATCCACTAGTTGCGCAGCTGCCATCAAATTGCAAGGTCCAGACCTTATTAAGGTCCTTTTCTTGAATGAAAACTTCCTTTGTATCCGCCTCGGTGGATAAGTAGTTCCCCATCACGATGATTCGAAAAGGATTTGGGCTTTGGGGTCTTCAGAGTTAGTGACCAAGTATTTCTTTTGGGATTCCGGCTCCAAAGTTTGCATTACGCCTTTGTTTGGAATTCTAGCTTTAGACCATCCATATGAATTTCTCCACCAACTTGATTTGCAAAAAGCTCCTTCCCAGCCAAAATTCCATAGAGTGCCGGAATGTCGGCGACAAGGGCGGTCATTTTACCCTCTTTTCGGGGAATCTGCGACAGCAGTGCGCGTCTTTGATTTGACCAATCAATGGCACTTGCTTGGTTTCGATGAGTAGCATCTGCCGAAAGGCTTGGTAAGAGTGAGGCCCAAAGCATGGGCGACTTTCGCTGGCATGACGTTATCTGAAGCTCCGGAATCAATTATACAGTTGCTCAACTTATGGCCATTGATTAGGAGGGAGAGATAGAAAGGCTCTATCTTGCCTGATGCAGATGTTGAGGCAACATTTATATGGGATTCAGGAGGAGTGGAAAGGATTCCTTTAGGGGAAGCCTGATTAACTATAACAGCTTGGCTTTGGATATACTTAGTCAATCTTACAAGCTGTTCGGGGTTTGACTGAAGATACTCAGCTTCAGACATTTGGATCTTGGTCTTTTTTGCATGATCTATTATATCAAATGCGGCCAAGGGTTGCGTTGGTAAAGGAATGAGTCCTTCACCCCGCGATGATGGAATAGGGTTACTGATCTTGATAGGAATATGAGGGGGCTGACTCGGAGGAGAGATAGGTGGAAAAGACTTCTTTGCAAAAGATTTAACAGGGAGTTGAGCGGGAAGAGGATTACCTCTTTTAACAATGGTTGGAGGCGCGTTTGACACGGCCTTCTCTTTCTGCGTATGGGCAGCAACCGCTTCTTTTCCTTGCGGCGGGTAAAAGCAGCGTAGGATTGTCCGCTTGCATAGCCTTGCGTACTCTCTTCTTCATCGAGTTCGTCCTCATCAAATTCCATGTATCCAATTGTGGAGTCGCGGTCGGTTCACCGACATCTTGATCATCTTCGCCTTGGAGCGAAGGTTCTTCATAATCTTGCTCTTCTTCTTGATTTCGGCCAAAGCATTGGCCAGGAGGAGCTTGGCGCCAACCGTGGAGCGATTGCGAGTAAGCGCGGCCTTTGTGAAACGTTGTTAGGAACAAAATTCCTCCGCGGGATATCCGTCGAGGAACTAGGAGAGGCTGGGCATTGCTTTTTAGTGCAAGCGGATCGTTCGCCATCTTTTGGAATCTTTGGATCGGAGCGAAGTAGTAGGCGAGGGCCCAAGATTTGGACCTTGATGATTCCCTTCTCAACTCGCGAGATATTATCAAATTGTCTTCTATCGGATGGCGGCTGAGCGAGAGGTAGAGTAGCTACTCGCTCTTGAAGGAGTAAAGCTAACTTTTGAGCTCATGGCATTCACGAAAAACACTTGGTTCTCGGTGTTGGAAGCATGGCGGTAGGGACACGGTTGATTAGCGCATTGAACAGGCGACAAAATCGCGCATGGTCTCATTTGCCTCCTTCTTGAGATGAGTGATTCGTGACAATAAAGTAAATGCATCTTCGAAGGCTTATACTGTCTTGAAAAGCGTCCCATAAAGTTGCCCAACTAGTGATAGATCCGGTAGGCAAATCTGAAACCATTCAGTGCGAGGCCCTTGTAGGGTTTCTAGAAAAGGCGGATGACACATCTTCATGAGTCACATCCAAAATCTTTTGCATGACATAATGAAAGCGAAATGTGGGAATCCGTGCTTTGATTTCCGCTCCCGTCGAATTTAGGAAAATTCTTTCGATTTCCGTGAGGGAGTGCGTGAAGCTGGATGTGGTAAAGCCAACGGACCCATAGCGTTTCCCCATGGTACCGCCATCCATCGAAAAGCCGGAAAGAGAACACGAGTGGAAGTGTAGTTCACGTTTGAGTATGGCACACTCTGACAAAGGGATGTGGATGCTTACGGCAAAAGACTTTTTCTTCGTGAAGGCGAGACACTCTGGATGAGCGGCTGGTGAGCTTAAGCGGCTGAAAAAAACGTGCGGTGTTACGCTGAAATTGTGCCTCGAAGCGGATCGAAAGTAGGATCAGCTTCTCCACGGGCTCTTCTGCGCGTAAAGGTTCACTCGCCGAGTGTACCTTTCGGATCTGTAATATTACAGTAGATTTAAACTTTATTTTTGGGTGTACTTGCTGATTTTACTGGTTTTACGTCAAAAACCAGCGGCATACACTACGATATTTGAAAATTATCCTCTTCAGAAACCGATTGCGGTTAAATGACAAATAACGGCGAGGATAAGATGGCAGGGAAGATAGTAAGCTGATTTTCGGATCTGGTTTTTAATTTTCAGAGGGTTTAAAACATTTCAGAAAATAGTTAAAAACTCGAGATCTACGGAAAATGATGATTTTGATAAAAACTCAGCGAACTAAAGATATGTAACAGGCCCAGATCTATGATTCTCGGAAGAAAATTTTCAATTTAGTACTTTTGCAAATTTTAGGATTTTTAACAAAAAGGTTTAGATTTGCAAGCGGCGTGACTTTCTTGATTTTCTCGATTTTTATTTTACTACCCAGCGTAGATCGTGATTTATCTGTTTACATTGGCGAAATCATTAGAAAATCCGATCCCAGTGGAGTCGCCAAAAGCTGTTGGTCAGAAAATGCATCGCGTGGAAAGATCTATGGATAGGCAGACCCAGCGGTGTGCGGGGCTTAGCCCCTCTTTGAGGCAATGGCGGCGGTTTATTGCTACTTCTACTAGCGGGGAACCTATGCAAGTCTCACAGATTACGCCTTCGGGGTTGGGATCTCATCCCGGTAGAGTGTTCTAGGCTGCGAAGAAAAGGAATAAAAGAAGGAGAAGAGAAAGAACAGATCCGAAGGAAGAAAAGAAATGAGTTCCAAAGCGGAAGGGTCGGAAGATCTATGCTTTGGGCTTGGTAGTAAACAGCCAAACCTACTTGCATAAATAAACAAAGCAATCTTGATAAACAAGTGACGGAAAAGTAGATATGAATTCAACAGAATAAACACATGCAGACCTAACATAAGAAAGATCTTAATGTATAACACGGTTATTGAGCACAAAGTCGAATAATTGTATTAATTGTTTTTATCTGTATTCTGAAAGCTCAAAGTCTTTCTCTCCTCACTTCTATTTCTATCTGAAAAATGTTCACCCCTTGAATACAACAAGTATTCTAGTATTTATAGAAAGTGAGGGAGAGAGAAGGCAAAATGGAGCCCACCACTTATTCACAAGATATTTACAAAATATCCAAAAGTCATGTTGACTTTGACAACTTGGATGGATGACATCATCCCATGATGCAACATGGATGATGTCATCGTTTGTGCCAACACACTTCAGATATTTCGAAGAGAAAGTCGGAGAATAGAGAGGAGAAGAAGAAGAAGAAGAAGAAGAAGAAGCTATTCATCATCATCATCCTGTGGCCTAAAAGGGGTCGCCTGTTTTTGATGCTGATCAGGAGATGAGATGTGGAACTGAGCTCCTCTGAGAAATCACTCCGGTGGATAGTTTGAGGCCACCGGGTCACTACCTTCTTATTCTTGAGGTAGACCTCATTCATCAATTGCATGCAATTGTCTTCGTTGTCCTCCCAAGCCTTGAGGCATTCTTGCTGGCTAACAGCCACATAGTTTCGGTGGTGAGGGATGCCAAGCATCAACTCAAAGCGACGGGCAGTAAGGTTTATAACTACCTCGCCCTTGCTATTCTCGACACATCTTGTGTCTTTGTTGAAGGATTGTGCAACAACCATCATAAACTCGTTATGCACAGCAGCGCGGGAATCCCACCGGCGAAGTGCAGGGCGCTGCCTATCAATTTATCCATCCATGGACTCCTTGTCACTTTCTGAGTCCTTACCCAGAATTCCTCTATGTCAATGTGGCCCAATTCAGAATCCCTGACATCCATATTACACTCTGCCTGTGATTCGGGCATCCTGACCCTCTGATATTTGTATTTCATTTCTTCTTCTGTTAGCTTTGCCTTCCCTCTTGGTTTGATGGGTCTCTTGCTTGACGTAGACATGTGTTCTTCAAGGCTTATCTGATGATCTGCACGTAGAAGGAGCGAAACCCAATCCAAGAAGCTTGAATTAGTCATTTGATCTTCCATGGGAATACTAGCAGAAGAAAGAGTTAGAACTTTTAAGGTTCGGGACGCAGGGCGCATGAAAAATGTATATAACAGGCTGAATAGTCAAGGCGCACAGGAAAAGGGTGCAACAGAGGTTAAGTTGGCGCCAAAGGCGCATGGCGCATGGATGAAGCAGACTGCATTATATAGAAGGGCGCACAGGAAATGCATGTTACATTGAGATTTGGTGCGCCCCTTGGCGCATGGGCAGATTGTGCAACAAAAAAAGGCGCGCCAAAGGTATATGGCGCGGCGCATGGAGGGTCTACACAACATCATGTACTTGCAACGGAAGGTGCGCCCGCGCTTTTGGAGGTTTTACACGCGCAAATAACTCTTGCGTTGCATGGAAGCTGGGCGCGCCCTTTGGCGCATAGAAGAGGGATGCAACAGGGGTAAAGGGTGCGCCAAAGGTTTTATGGAAGCGCGGGATTTAAACTTGCAGCATGTAAAAGGGGCGCGCTTCGAGGGCGCATGAATTTAAACTGCAGCAGGATGGCCGGGTGCGCCCTAGGCGCGGGTCTTGAGCATGTTGCATGGCGGGTAAGCGCGCCGAGGGGCGCGACTGTCTTGATTGTAACAAGGCGCGCCAGTGCGCCATTTGAAAAAAGACTCTTCACTCAAATCATTCTTACTCATTTCCTCCACCTAAATAGTTACTTGGGCAAGTAAGGTTTTATAAAAGGTTTAATCAAGCCAAGCCATTCAAGAAAGCTCCCTTTACCAGCAGATCTGGAAAAAGGGAAGAAGAGGAGAGAAGAACCTAAACATACTCTTTTAAACACAGACCAGCAGACCAAACACAGACCAAAACACGAAAGCATGCAATGAAAAAGAGGATGAACCTCTTACCTTAAATATATGTTAAAATCGGAAAGCGGGTCCACAGGGCGAGATAATGACAGAAGCGGTAGCGACAAATCCGGAGCGATCACGTGCTTGTCAAAATGAAATGAAAATGACATGGCGGGCACGGGTATATATAGAAAAACTTGTCATTAATGCGCCACCAACTTTTGAAATGGCGCATGGAAACAGCTGTCGACAGGGGAAAGCGTGCGCCCTTTGGCGCATGGAAGGAAATGACAACAGGAGAATGAGCGCGCCTTTGGCGCATCAAACGAGTTGTCGACACGAAGCTATGTGCGCCCTTTGGCGCACCAAAACTTGATGTAACAAAGATATTACGTGCGCCCTTTGGCGCACCAAAAACTCAACATCCTTTGGCGCACGAAAAGACGTGCTAACATGGAAAACCATGCGCGAAAGGCTTTTAAGGAGCGCATCAAAATTGATGTTGCGAGGAAAAACCATGCGCCCAGCCAAAAAGGCTCAAAAAGACTAAGTTCAAAAAGCGAATTTCCCGAAAGGGATTTTACAATATTTTGAACGCGAAGGATCCCTAACGAGGATCGAAACAAAATTTTTAGTAAGGTTATCGGTAAAATTGCCCTTGTCAATTTTACGGGATAACAGAATACAACACAAATACACCAAGAATTCTAGAAACTATCTTTTGTGATAAAAAAACCACCTGTAACTCTAAGATGGATTTTAATTTAAAATGAAACTATCATATGCTAAACTGATTTTATGGAACAATAATGAAGTAATATGGAAATAAGAAGATCAAATGATCTCTAAACAACAAGGAAGACCGATAACTCGATGCAAAAATGAAACTATTGGAACTCTAAGAAAGAATTTCAAGAAAAATGAATAATTAAATAGAGAAGGAGAGGGGCCATTTGTTTGAAAACAAGTTGGATATTTAAAGCAATTACATTTACCAAATGGTAACTCCCAATTGATATCTTTTACTTAAAAAAAAGGAAAACACTATTTCTTGGGTGGCCAAAACATAAATGGAAGCTAAAGTGGTTGAAGAATGCGGGTGAAAGTCAAATTTTTACGTTTGACGCATTCGTCAAGTGTTTTGGAAAACGTGCATAGGACCGCCACCCTACATAGGATGGTGGTTACAGGACCACCGCCCATTCCTGGTGGTGGTCATGGAGCCCTCCCTGGGAAGGGTTGTAGTCATGGGACCGCCACCCAGGCAGGGTGGTGGTCCTAACACTTAAGACCAAAGTTCAAAGAAAAGAGAGATAGAGAACAAAACAAAGCACATGGATCTTGGATAAAGCATTTGGGATGCAAACATACAACTAGCAAGCTTTTCTAGATTCTAAACACCTTGCAAAGAGACCTAAATCATCATTGGGGTTTCCATAATCTCTTTCCGCAATACAATACCTACATTTTTGGGTATGTACATATTGCCCCCTCGAAGAAGTGTTTTAGCCATGAAGAGGCATAAAATGGTGGGTCTAAGTATGGTGGTCCCAAAATGGGGAGTTAGAAGTTATACACACATGCCGTATGTCGAAATGTCACCATTTGAATTCCCTTCTACCTATAAATGAAAAGAGGACTCAAGTGCAGATAGATAAAATAAAACAAAAATAGAATTAAATTAATATGAAATGAGGACTTACCATTTGCATAGGGATTAGAACTTACCTCTGTCGATGCTCCATTTCTGTGAAGAAAAACATTCAAAACCAAATTAGAATACTATATATATTTAAAACTAGCTCATTTTACTATTCATTTGCGTGTCAACTTGGTGGTTTTTGAGCTCTAGGACCCACGGTGACCATTTTCGATGAGAGTATAGTCAAAATGTCTGTTATGAGATCATGATCATGCCTCTCGAGAGTAGGACATCAGCCCATGAAGTCTCAGGTTAGTTCTTCTCAATTTATCATTTTTAAACCTAAAAATAGAAATGTAGAAATATTTGTCTTGGGGGGATTATTTTTGAAAATGCTAGTTTTAAATGAGTCTCTAGGGGGCACCCATAGGGTAGGTCTTTATTTCATCTAAAATGATGTATTTTTGCATTTTTAAAGTGTTTTAGGGCTTTCGAGCCGTTTGGCGATCGGGATAGGCCCGCCGCCGCCACCTGGGGTGGCGGTAAGGGGACCGCCGCCCTATGAAGGTGGTGGTTACAAGACCACCACCCTATAAGGTGGTGATTACAGGACCACTACCATAGAAGGCGGTGGTTATAAAAATGCTGCTCTGCATAGGGTGGCGGTTTTGAACAGAATGCAAAAAGAGATGTATTACTTGATTGTTTTTGCATTTTTAGCATTTTTATATGTTCCTGATGATTTTTCTAGTTGGATTATGTTACTAACTTACTCCTTTTTTGTGTTTTGGGTGGATGTAGAAGGAGGAGTATATTAGATGGAGTAGAGAGAGGGAGTGTGATTGGCTCCCGACAGTGTTGGATGCATTGACCCAGGCTGAGAGAGACACTTTGCAGTGGGCTGGCATCTTGCGATCTCTCGGGTTCCTCATGTTGCTCCTTCCAGTCACATACTATGTGACTTATTCTCATATTGGGATGCCAACCAGAATACCTTCCGGTTACCAGGTGCTAGGGGTGAGTGGACTATCACCCTTGAGGATGTCTACCGTATATTGGGGGTCCCAATTCTTGGGAGGTGGTGTCTCTTAAGACAACAGTATCCAGATCTCAGATGGTCTAGTGGGCCACATATATGGGAGATGTTGTTTCCATGGGGTCGAAGAAGGGGGTGAAGGTTCACTCCATTGTTGAGTCAGATATTCCTGTGCTCCGCAAGGCTATTATGGGCATCCTTGCCTTACGGTTGATTGGGGACAAGGGAGGGGATACTCTTTTATACTGTTGGGCTCCTATTATTGCATAGATTGAGGCACATGGCTGCATTTATGCTTGGGGAGCGGACATCCTTGGGACCACCTATCATGATTTGTATAGGGTGGTCAGATTACAGGGGCAGTCATTGAGTCACCCTACTCTAGTCATGAGTTGGGTGTATGAGCACATCATTCCCTATGGGAGAGGTGTATAGGTAGAGGATCCCAGGGTCATGTCGGGGGCGGTGAGATGGACAGGGGATGACCATACTTAGGATACCACACCAGCCAGTGGCTTCTTTGACTACTACAGACATGGAGGCCACTCCTTATCAGGCCATGGTAGGGTTATGGGGAGAGGAGACACTCACATTGATTGCTTGCCATACTACTAGTTAGCTGATAGACAAGATGGGGAAGTTGGAGATCCACCCCTTTGACAGAGTACCACAACAGTTTGGCCTCCCCTATATTGATATGTTTCCTCTAGTGGGGCCAGTATATAGATCTATTTATGAGGCCAGGGGAGGTCCTAGAGGCCGAGGTTGGACCACGATCACTCCTGGTATTCCCATTACAGCTAGGAGGGTGATTCATACCGAGGGGTAGCCAGTGCTCCTCGAGCACCTTTACTTCATATCGAACCAGTCCTGCTCATAGTTGAGATGAGCCCATTGATGTGGACTCAGAGTCTGAGGAGTTCATAGGGGAGGAGATAGAGGAGGAGACGGAGGAGGGTGAGACCAGGGCCGGCGGGATAGAGGAGGATGATAGTGATTCTGAGTGGCATGACACTCAGGATATCTTGTGCGCCGAGAGGGTGGAGGAGAGCATAGAAAAGGTGACCCTGATTTCGAGAGGATTTTCCTCTCAATATTTAGGGGATGATGACAATTCCATGCCGGGATGTCACTTTGTTCCGGATGTGGGAGATGCACGACAGTCGGCGACAACGTCGTAGTAGGCGCGATCCTAGAGATCCCACCGGATGCTGGAGATCCAGTGATTTACTACTCTTTTTTTTATTTTTGTTTTAGTTAGAAATGTTTAGTTGATATTTCCCTTTTGTTGTTTTGTTTATTTTTGAATTTATCATGGACAACTTTCTAACTTGTTTATTTCCCCTTTTTTATTGCAGTGACTGTTGAGGGATGGCGAGACTTGATTTTCAAGGTGTGCATGGAAACTCTACTACTCCCTTTGGAGAGTACACGGGTTAAGATGCTTACTGTAGTTATGGGAGATCCTTCATGGCAGCGGTAGAATACTTGACATGTTTTCCCCTATCTGGAAGGTGGCAAAGATTATGACTTCTCTCCATGCTGAGGTAGCTAGATGTAGGATTGTGGAGTGCTTGATGAGGAGGAGTCATTCTCATAGTGAGACCATAGCTACTGGGCATGATCATGAGCCCTCAGTTCATTCAGAGCGTTGCCGCAGCAGAGTCCTAGATGAGGTCATGCACCTTCTGAGGGATCTCACAGGGATTGAGAGATCATGGTGTCTTTTTGTAGTGATTTTTGGTCAGATATTTATACGAGTGTTTTTTTATTTTCCGGGCTCATTGAGCATTTTGACCATGCCTTAGTGCATGATGGCATTGTACATAAAATAGGATTCATATATATATATATATATATATATATATATATATTTTTGGATCTAGATCTTCTTGTGTCTAGAATTTTGTGATTCGTTTCCCATGTGTACACTAGATGTTTTTAGAGTATTTGTTTTTATATGCTTTTCGAGAATGTATGCAATGGATGACAAATGATAACAAATACTAAATAGAATGTTTTACTTTATTTTCTTTTATAATGCTGATACGTGATGATGTAAATATATTGTAGTGCTAAAATTTTGGCTTCTTCTTTGGGCAATATTCATCACTTCTTCTTTTTTGGAAAAACATGATGAATATGTAGTGATAATGAGATAAACTTGCCCCATTTCTAACTCCACAACTAGTAAGATGTGAGGGCTCAACACCAAGAGTTGGGAAGGGCACAAATTATATGAGTTTGACTGAATGGAATGATGAGAGATAGACAAACCAGTGATAAAAACCAAACTTAGACCCACACACTTACCCTACTCAAAATTACCACCAAGCTCAGAAGGAAACTTAGTTTCCAGTTTATCTAGACTTAGATCTATAAATGGAAACCTGGTTGACAAAATCTGGTTTTGAGGATTTGATCTCTTTGGAATTTGGACACTTATTTTCACTTAATATAATTTGATCTATATTTCTAAAATACCAAGATTTGTTAATTTGTGTGAATGGACCCCCCACACCCTGCCCCATGCCATGAATAAGAAGCATGGGTTTGTCACCAAAGGTAGGATATAGGTGAGTAAGGGCACTTCTTTCCTTTCCCAACCTCGCACCACCAGTAAGAGATGCGGGCTTATCACCGAAGGTTGGTGGGGTAAAGAAGTGTGTAAAATAAAATATTCTATTTGCTTGGTATTTTTGATTCTATTTGATTTTGACTCTTCTGATATGTGATTTTGGAATATCCTTGCTTCAAAGAGATGTAAGAGGGATAGATGTGACACCAAGAATCTTCTAGAATAGACCATAGGTAAGAACAACTTCACCTAGTAGAAAGAAAGAGCAAAAACAAGTATGTAGGCCTTGGTATGGTTTTCGTCAATATTTGTTTGTCGAACTTGATGAAAAGATTTTGAAACTATTTGATGATATTATGAAAACTAAGAGGTATGATTTTGAATGCTTTTTCCAACATTTTGAGAAATTTATAATAGATTACTTAAGAGTAAGTTCCTTGACTACAATTTTTACGGAATGAGTGAACAAAATGAAAAAACTAAGTGACTAATGTAATGCAAGTAGATATAATATACAAATGGTGGTTTGATCATTTATGCATAAAACTATTTAAGATGCAAGGAATTGACAATTTCATTGAATTCCTCACCTTCTAATGTACACAAGAGATACACACCATTTTCGTAGTCCTTCATGACTTGGTATGGGCCCAACCACTTAGGCCATAATTTCCTTCCTTCACCGGTTTTCTTATCAATCCAGTTATCTAGTCTTAGAACTAGATCTCCCTCATATATTTCTCATTCGTAGACTTTTTTGTTATATTTTTGGCACATCTAGTCAGCATAGGCTCTGTGTCGTTGTTTAGCATTTAGCCTGGCCTCATCAAGGATTTCTAGTTGAGAGAGGCATGCCTCTCTATAGGCATCTTCTCCCAGGATCCCTTGTAATGAGATGCGAGACTAGGTATTTTGACCTCAAGTGGGAGAACTACTTCTACCCCAAATACTAATGAGAAAGGGGTTGCTCTATTGGTGTTCTTATTGAGGTTCGATGGGCCCACAAGGCTAGATATAATTTTAGATGCCAATCTCGTTTGTTCTCCTTAAGTATTTTGAGGAGAATATCCTTTAATGTTTTGTTTATTGCTTCAGCTTGTCCATTGGCTTGAGGGTAGTAAAGAGAGGCCATATGATGGTTTATTTTGAATTTTCTACATAACTCACGGACCTCATCATTCTTAAAGGATGTTCCATTATCTGAGATAATGACTTGTGGGACACCGTACCTGCAAATGATCTGTTCAGAATGAACTTGGCGATTATAGAACCTGGTATGGTGGTGAGAGGCATGGCCTCTACCCATTTGGTAAAATATTTTGTGGCCGTAATTATAAATTTATGGCCATCTGTCGAAGAGGGAGAGAATTTCCTATCAAATCTAGACCCCACATGGAGAAAGGCCATGGGGTTGCTATTGGTTGTAGAGATTGTGCTAGCATGTGAATCTTATGGGAGAATTCTTGGCATTTGTGGCACTTACATACAAACTCTTGTATGTCATGTTCAAGAGTGGGCCAAAAATAGCCCATTCGATGTATTTTACGAGTAGTGGTGTGACCACCAAAGTGGCCTCCACATATCCCACTGTGGGATTCATAAAGAATCTTCTTGGATTCTTCTGTGTTGACACATCTTAAAAGCATGCCATCGAAGGCTTTACGATAGAGTACTTGTTCTAAAATAACGTATTTAGTAGCGATAATGCATAACCGCCTTCTTTGTTGTGATGTGGCACCTTCTAGGTACATATGGTCCATGATAAAATTGATGATGTCAGTATACCAGGGACATGTAGAGATGGGGGGCCTAGTTTTGATAAAGTATATACACTCATCGGGAAAGTCCAAATTTACCAGATCACCTCCATCTAATGGATTGTTAGCTAACCAGTCTATAATGATTTGTCCCTTAATGGATTTCTGGTTTACAAATGTTAATTCAAATTCACCCATTAAGGTTATGAAACGTCCAACCTTTTTAGATAAAGATCCTTGTGTGAGGAATGTTCATAAATGATCTGTCTTTACAATGACCCTTGTTTCTTGATTTAACATGTAGTGTCTTAAACGTTTTGTTACAAAGACTATGGCAAGGCATTCTCTCTCTACCTATGTATAACATGTTTCATAATCGAGCAACGTTCGGCTAATGAAATAGACTACACATTCTCATTTATCATTGTCTTCTTGAGCCAACATACAGGCTAGTGAGACATTAGTATCTCGTGAATACAGGATCAAAGGATGATCTGGTGTGTAGGAGGCATTAGCATGGGTGGAGACAACAAGAAGCATTTAACTGCTTCGAAGGCCTCGTTGCATTCTTCTCTAATCAATGTTATAATATTTCTTTAACAGATTGTTGATTGGATGAATAGAAAAACTTAAATCTAGAATGAACCTTGGATTCCACCAAGCTTCCCAAGAAATGATCTGATACCAGACTCATCTGATGGTGGAATCATTTCAAGAACAACCCATATTTTGGCTGGATCAACATCAATCCCTCGTGAGGATATAATGTAAACCAAAAGCTTGCCTCCTGTCACACCAAATACATATTTCTCTGGGTTCAATGTGACACCATATTCAATCAATCATGAGAGGATGATATAGAATACTTTTGGGTGATCACAATGCTTCTTGACCTTGGCCAACAATTCATCCACATAGGATTCCACGATTTTATGGATAAGATCATGGAATATGTATGTCATTTCTTACTGGTATGTAGCATCGACATTCTTAAGACCGAATGACATGACAACATAATAATAAGTTCCCAAGGAGTTATAAACATGGTTTTGGCTTGATCATGTTCAGATATTTTAATTTGATTATACCCTGAGAACCCATCCATGAGGGACAATAACTCAAATCTAGTTGTTGCATCAACAATAATGTCAATAGATGGTAACGAGGAAGTCATCTTTGGGACAAGCTTTGTTAATATCCCAAAAGTCTATGCAAATGCGTATCTTCCCATTCTTTTTTAGAACAGGGACAATATTAGATACCCATTGTGAATAGTCAACTAGTTTGATGAATCCCACTTGGAGAAGTTTCATTACTTCTTCTTTCACCATGAGAGCCACTTTTGGCTTCATTGGTCTTGACTTTTGTTTAATTGGCTTTGCATCTAGTTTGGTGACAAGATTATGTACTGTGATATGTGGTGCAATTCCTATCATTTCTTTGTAGTTAAACGTGAAATCCTTTTGATGCTCTTTGAGGATTTGGGTGTGTATTTCTATCTCCTCTGGAGTTAACGAGGATCCCAATTTCAAAAAATTTGGTTCTTCCTCCGTTCCAATGTTTATGTCAATTGTTTCTTCAATTAAAGAAGCATTTCCTTCTTCAAATTTAGGTGGGGCTAGAGGTAGTTCCAAAATCTCTCCATTCTCTACCTCGTAGATATCGAGATCCTTTTGTGGAGGAGAATCTATCATGGGATTTCCAAAGTAGGAAGAGGAATGTGGTATTAGGGAAAGATCCACTATGTGGTGAGCAAGATGTAGCTCTACATAGGTGTTTAGATATTCGAGAGTGACTCTATCACTATCAAAGTGATCCAAGATAGAAAAATCATTCTCAGCTTCGTTATGAGTTAGGAGTGGGTTTGTTGGTATTTTACGCACCAATGGTTCAGTACGAAGTGATACCGTAAAACTTGTGTTTTCCAACTCATTGTTTGGAGTGAAGCGGGAAGCTGAGGTTGCTATTGAATCGGTGAGGAGGTTCTATTCTCATGGGATTGCTTCAATTGATATGAAGTTGAATCCTTTGCTTATATCTAATACCGTTGTTTTGTAGAGTTGTAAATGTTTAGCTCTAGTCTCATATACCTCAAAGACTTGGTTTGCAACTAGTTGTGAGTCTCCTAGCACTCTAATGTTATCGACACCCATTCTTTTGGCTATGATGAGGCCAAGGAGGAGGGCTTCATACTCAGCCCCATTGTTTGTACACTCAAAGTTTAATTTAAAGGCAAAAGGTAGGATCTTTCCCTTGGGAGAAGTAAAGATCACACCTACCCCAGCTCCAAAGTGACATCTAGCTCCATCAAGTGGAGAGTCCAATATTTTCTTGGAAAAATGGATGTTGGGATATTTTTCATGTCTGTTTCTCCTACCTCGGTTACTTATACCATAAAAACATTCATTTTGATGGAAGAGAACCAATTCCTAGGGTGTATCCCATACCCATAGAATCAAATGGTAGGAGAATGGGTAGATCTTTCTCTAGCAACTCGACAATTTTTGCGGTAGTCCCTAATGACACCATTTCTATGACATTAGCCTCATTTTTGAGTGTTGGAATGCCCTCAACTAGATTTGTAATTTCTAATTCATGGTAGGTATCAACTTCTCTTCTGGTTTTGAATTAATTGGTTTGCTAAGTTGATTTGTTGGGAGTTCAAACTTGGAGTGAATGCTTGGTATTTTCTTCAGGTCAGCTAGGTGTATATCGAAGGGTTTTGGGTCACCTTGTGCCACAAATATTTTCCCTAAGTGCAAAAATCTTATTTCTTGGAATAACGTGGAAGGGATTGCCTTCATGCGGTGTATCCATGGTTGATCGAGAGGATCATATTATAGTTGGTTTCCCAATCTATAATATAAAATTTGGTGAGGACCGTCTTGGGTCCTAAGGTGACTAGTAAAATTATGGTTCCAATTGAAGTGGCCTTGAGGCTATCATAACCTCTTAGCATATTTTGTGTTGTGGAACAATTTGTTTCTCCATATCCTAGCTTTTGAAGAAAAGTGAAGGGGACTATGTTAATTTCTGCCCCATCATCAATCATTGCACGTTTAACATAATTATTATAGACCCATACTTGTAAATGTAAAGTTGGGTCACCTCTACACGTAATTTCAACATCTGTTGGCATTTTGCTTATATCAAATATAAACTCAGTATCCCTATCTGGCTGCCCTGGAGAGGGTAGACATCAAAGTCTACATGGTTTACTTGTGTTTCCGAAGGAGGAGTAATGTTAATTAAATGACCAAGGCCTAATGCTTCTAAGAGAGCAGCCCTATGGGTGGGAGAGTTCTTCAACAAATCCAAGAAGGAAATATGAGAGAAGGTTTTGTTAAGTCATTAATTAAATCATAAGTGCCTATGGGTTTTACCAATGTTTGTTGAATGTTGTCTAGCTCTAATGGATAACTTGGAACTGGTTGAGAAGAATAATCCCATGTTCTTGTTATGGTTTCTATGGGTAGCTCGGTGTCTAACTCTACCAGGACCAACTATCTTGGTTTGCGGTCGAGTTCCTAATTGGGGTGCGACTGGTGGATTTAATGAAGTTGAGGCTTCATGATCATTATTTCCTACCATAACACCCTTATTCATTCTACTCAGATCTAACCTATTATTGTTAGAATGATTTGGGAGTGGATCATTAAAGATCTTGAGGGGTGCATTTTGAGGGGAAACTGCCCCTATGTAAGTGTTTGGCATGGGTACTACAAAATTTTCTAAGAACATATCTATAAAGAGTTGTCTTTGGTCTTCTAGAAAATGTTGCATGAATTTATTGTAGTCACAAAAGTCCTAGTATCATGGCCTTGAATATTGTGGAAACCACAATACAAATTGGGATTATAATTTTGAGGTTGTTGATTTGAAACCTGATGTGGTCTAAATTCTAATAAGGTTGTTGTTGTTAGAGTTAAAATTTTGAGGCTATTGCCTTTGGTTTTGACTCTGATATCTAGTTGGGTTTCGATTTGGACCTTGTGTTTGGATTTTCCATTTTTTTTTGTGTTGTGTGGTGGTGGTGGTGGTTGTGGTGGATGATTAAAATCCACTGCATTGATTGTTGGAGTAAAATTGTTATTTCACTGATTGTTAATGGGTGGTGAAATATTTACAATGTTTACTCTTTTAACTTGGTTTGTTACTCCATCTATTATAACCCCATAGTTTTTGTTAAGGATTTTGGGTCCTTGATTGGTATTCCCGGCATTAGGATAGGTCATAGTGTTTTGATTGGGAATGATTAATTTCCCATTTGTTCCGTATGTCTTACGACCACTATCTATTGTTGCTTGATCTATTTGGAGAGCACTCTCGAGTACTTCATCATAAGTTCTTAGTGGGAACTTCTGGACTTCTTCCTTTATCTCTCTATTGAGGGAATGAAGGAATAAATCACATAGTTCCATCTGATCCATGTTTGGAGCACTTCTTTAATGAGTAGAGAACCGTATGCCATCTTTGGATAAAATGAGCAATAGATTCATTATGCTCTTGTTTAATATGCAAGAATTCCCTTATTCCTGTTCTTAATAATTTGTTCATGTCAAAAGATTTGATAAACTCTGACATGAGTTGTTTAAATGAGTGTATTGAGGCTTCAGGTATTCTAGTAGTACCAATCAAGGGAAATACCCTCTAAGGTTTTAGGGAATATCTTAGCAACAACCCCATCCCAAGGGAGTAGTTTTCGAATAGACATGGCATATGCCTTGATATGTGCATTTGGGTCTCCCTCCCCTTTGTATTTGGGTAAATTGGGAAGAGGCCTTGGAAGCATGACACTTCATATGGTGAAATCTAGGGGCTCTTTTAAATATTCTGAGTAAGTCCCTACCGCATAGGCTTTGACCATTGATGGTGCATCTTTGAGGGGTGGGGGTGGTGGCATGGGTTGTTGATATGGCATAGCATACATATTTACAGGGACATAAGGAAATCTACCTGTGGTTGAGTGAACATCCCAGGAGAGGAGAACATGTCTCCTTGTGGTGATTTTGAATAAATGTTTAAGTAGGGAGGAGCATTGCTTTGATATGGATTGTTTGGTGCTAAATCGGGAGGTATCATATTTTCAACTAGAGCGGCATTTGAAAATGCGGTCCTAGTTAGTGTTTGTTGTGGATAGTTATATGAATGTTGAGGAGGCATGCCTAACATGCATGTTCTTGTAAGGAGGTCAACCTGGATGGGATGATGCGAGAGGGTTGGGGATTCTGCTTGCTCAAATATGAATTTTGATTTTCTTGAGCAAGTTCCAATCCTCTAACTTTTTCAACTAAGGCTGAGATGACCTCGATTGGTGAAGACATAGTGTTTTTCCTTAATGGTGTTTGTTGTACACCTTGAGGCTGTAAAGGGGTATGATACCCTACTATGAATTGATCATTACCCTACCAAGCTTCACCGAGAGTATTTCCCATAGGTGGAGGAATGGGGGTGTTTTCTTGGAGTGGGATATCGGGTTGCATTTGCAAGCTTCCTATAGGTGGGTACATGTTTTGGAAGCATTGTTCACTTCTAGCATAGTGCGCTAAATACTCCTCATCCAAAAATGGGAGTGGATCTGACTGTCTACTGATTTGTGGTCTAAACAAAACCCGAGGAGATGAAATGGATTCTCTAGTAAACATCATATTGTTAGAGCCTGAGGGCTCTGGTTGTTGCGTTTGTGTAAGCTGATCCAACTCCTCAATTCGAATGAAGAACTAGAGCTAGTTCTTTGAGGGGAGTTTGTGATGACAAGTAATTACTTGAATAGTTTTCAGCCCATGCAGAAAGTGAGGGTGATGGTTGTCTATTTGTTTGACCATAATTTGCTTCGAGACCTGAGAGAGGTATTCCATATGCATCATATCCCGACATATTCGGGGGTATATGAATACCCACAGAATAATGGGAAAGAGCGAAGGTGGATGAGAAAATAAATGAAAATAAAAGGGGAACAATTGTTTGTTTCACATCAGGTTCACTAATTTTGTACGATAGAAAAGTGACATGCGAGCATGAGAATCTACAAGTGACTTTTCTTCGTACCCGACCTCCCGAGGTCATGCCGGGACATCGGTGAGAATGGAATATATATAGATATAGACAAACTAGTTGGGAAATCTTATATCTTTGACACACAATAATGGAATCTACGAATCTAAGGAAAAGAAGGCTCTCCTAACTTGAATTGGTGTAATGGATCATTCGGATATAATAGCTGCTCGGAGGCTCCAATCAATGTTGAGCTCTGTGAGATCCTATTTATTGGCTGTTGGATACGTGGAAAATACCTATAGGTAGGTGTTTCATGTATATTTCCAGACAAGGTCATGGAAAATGGTGATGAGAGGTGTGGTGGATCCTCCAGAGTTTTATGGATGATTCTCTGGTTTAGTCCAGAAATCCCTAGCTTGATTGGTTGATATATTTAATACGAAGAATTGTGTAATGATATCTAGCGGGAGAAGTGGTGAGGATCTGAATATTAGTGTGTGTAAACCAACATCAATGTCTGATTGATCGGTAGGCCCATTGGGTTGTGGGACCTATGGATCACAACCATAAGTTCATGGTTGTGGTAGACCTCCTATGGTCATATGAGGAGTCAATCTCTTCTCCCGACTATCCAATAGTCATAAGCTTTTCAGCCTCTATGTTTAGAACTAGAAGTTGTGTAATTTTCTCATAATACCTTACAGGTGTTCTGGAAACTTGAATACGTAAGCCAATATCTATGTCAATGAGGAGGTCTCCTACATTGGGTTGTGGAACTAAAGGATCACAACCAAATATTTGTTCTCTTTTGAGTTCTTGTACGGTCATGTGGATATCCTATCAAGGCAGTCTGTAGTTGGGGTGATTTGACCAGAATGTGTATGCCTTGTCATCCTCAATATTCAACTCTCTCAATTGTTCACTAACTACTCATAGGTTTACTTGTTGTTTGAAAAACCTGAATCCTAAGGTCTTGATCTATATCAGCTAGTGTTGTGGGGAGATTTGGTTGAGGCACTATCGGTTCAAATACATATTCTCTAGGCTCTCTAGGTCTGTGATTGTCATGCAAAGATGATTCAATTTTAACTAAAATGAATAAGCTAATTATGAAAGATATATCTACACTATGCATATATTCTTTTATTTTTGTATTTTTGATGAAGTATTTTAATGAATTTAAAAGAGAGCTATTCTAATATATTCATAAAATGGACAATTAATCTAATAATAGAATCAAAACAAACAACAACGTAGCCAGGTATAGCTATTTTCCTGTGTAGTTATGAGTTTATCCTAAATATTTAAATAACTAACTAATTTTAATCGAAAGACTCTCAATCCTACCTCAGAAGTGAGGAATGAATCATAGTTTCTCATAAACTATCATTCCCCACAACTTCCCTGGCAATATCGAAAGCGAGATTTAACTAAAATGAAATAATTTACTACTCTATTTGATATATTGTAATTAGAACTTTGATAGCTCAAACCTGGAGTTTACAAAACAGTGGTAAATCTGGTTGTGTGTGACTTTGTCCCCTCAGTGTGATCTCCTCATTCCTTCATGTTCACATGAATCCAAAAAAGCATGTATATGATAGCATCAATAGAAGAAGATACTCAAACAATGACAACTTTGGATATAGACAAATACAATGCAAGTAAGAGAGGGATAGTGCAAGTGAACAGAGCTTGACTATGCAATTCCTAGCAGGATTTATTGTGGGAATACAACACAAATATGCCAAGAATTCTAGAAACTATCTTTTGTGATAAACAAAACCTACAACTCTAAGATGGATTTTAATTTAAAATGAAACTATCCTATGCTAAACTGATTGTATGGAACAACAATGAAGTAAGATGGAAACAAGAAGATCAAATGATCTCTAAACAAGAAGGGAAGACTAATAACTAATGCAAAATATGAAACTATTGGAACTCTAAGCAAGAACTTCAAGAAAACTAAATAATTAAATAGAGAAGGAGAGGGGCCATTTGTTTGAAAACAAGTTGGCTATTTATAACAATTGCATTTACCAGAGGGTAACTCCCAATTGATCTCTTTTACTATAAACAAAGGGAAAACACTATTTACTTGGGTGGCCAAAACATAAATGCAAGCCAAAGTGGTTGAAGAATGTGGGTGAAAGTTAAATTTTTATGTTTGATGCATTCATCGAGTGTTTTGGAAAACATGCATAGGACCACCGCCTTGTCTCCTAGTGGGTCATGCAACCGCCGCCAGCTGGCGGCGATCTGTCACTTAAGATCAAAGTACAAAGAAAAGTGGGGCGAGAGAATAGAACAAATCACACGGAGCTTTGATAAATCATTTGGGATACAAACATACACCGGTGAGCTTTTTTGGATTCGAACACGTTGCGAAGAGACTGAAGCATCATTGGGGTTTCCGTAACCTCTTCTCGGTAGTACAAGACTCTACATTTTGGGGTACGTATAATAACCATGAGGAAAAAATAATGGAACTCGCACAACAAATCGGTGACCTTTGAAACCTCTTTTTCCAGCCAATAGTCCCCAATGATAGCTTCCTTAGGTTCTGTCTCTTTCCTAATGTTAACCTTCTTTATTTTCAAGGGTTCATGGTAGGTATGTGCTCACTCATCAGTTCTATCTATGACTTCACAAATACCTTCCTTCGTAATGGTTAACATTCAAAGTTTCTATCTCTTCACCGTCTACTATATAGACCATTTTTCCTTTTTTTTTTTTCCATGCATGCCTACTCAAACTGTAATTCCTCTAACTCTTCTTCATTGAGGCACGTCTCCAAATAAGGTTTACCTAGAAATCCTAGTAGCCTATCTTATGTAATTTCACTATCTCCCATAGTAAGGTGATTGATTAGTTGCAACACCTTATCCACTGATGGTTTGGTACTCCTATACTCAAAATATTAAATGAGATCAACCACTAACTCCTACCAATTGCTTATTTGACAACTCATCTCCGAATGAATATACCATGTGTGCACACAACCTCGTAAGGTGGAATACAAATTACGCACCCATAAAAAAGGTGGAAATGATTCTTTTCTTCCCATCCAGGCCTTCTCACATGCTTGGATATGAAATTATGTGGTCTCTTTACCATGGTAATCTTGTATGAAAATGGGTGCATTTATCGTAGAGAACCTTATAGAAAATTTGATTCTTAGCTCACGCCATTCTAGGAGGATCTCCCATGAGTTTCCCACCAATGCACTGTAGTTTCAAGCAATTTATAACTGAGCATTCCCCTTCTCTCATCCTCATTCTTCCACTGGGCCTCCATTTCTCACAAGAAAATTTTAGGGTATGCTCCTCCAGAGTAACTTGGAAACTTCTTCCCTCCTAGGTGCTTGAATGAGTGCACCTTTGTTACCCTTGTTACAAATCCTCTCAACTATCACCCAATCAACTCATAAGTCCCATGCACCCAATTTTCACATGCCATGCTAGTGGTATCACTCAAGGACTGAGCATATTCAAATTGGATAAATCCCTCTGTGGATGAATTATCTCAGGATCTCTAATAGAGCACACATATATCCTGTCAAGGACTTATTCTCCTAGGGGTTCAATATAAGGTACTAATTTCCCACTAGGTAAAGGGATAATCACCCTTTCTTCCTTGTTCTCAAAACTAATATATCCCTTGTTAAACCCCAGGTTGAAATTGTTCTCATAACACCATGGACGCCCAAGTAATGCAATAAATTTGTTTACCTTAGTGAGCACCAAGACTTGAAGTATCTAGTGAACTTTTCCCATTGAATGGTGATAACGCATCCTTCAGAATCCAATGGGCATTTTCATAGTCTTGTTTTCCAGATACAACACATTCGAAGATGGTTGTAATGTGGTCCTTCCGATTTGATGTCAGGCATCCAAGGTAAGAACATTGACCTCTACTCTCGTATCGATGAGGATATTACTCGAAGCCATCTGTCAACAACGCATTCAATGTAATTTCCTTATCATAGTCAAGGCTATGAGGAGGAAGGTTTGCATGCAAAACCTTCCTTTCACACTTTTCTCCAACACATGGTACCTTCTCCCTTAGCCATTATCCTAGCAAGGGAATAATATTCTCTTTCCTTAACATCCTACATACTTCCTTGACCTCATCCAGGTCATCCTTTGGAGCCTCATCATTCTTCCTTTGTTCCGACTATTTTGATTTCTCCTTTAGACATTGGATATCCCCTTACAAACTCTGAATCACATCCATAGTCTCTTGATACACCTCCTTGTGATGAGAAAGTTTTGGATACTTCCCATGTATAACTTCATCTCTTCGACTAGTGTCATTTGTCTTGGCATATCCCTAGCACACGCGGCCTCTACTCACATCGTCACCAATATAGGTTCTAGTCCTAACTCACGCACAACTCTTGGCATCTACTATGAATCAGATTTCTTGATGCTCACCATCCCAACACATTTTTCTTTCTAGTGCTACTAGTTCATATGCTCATAAAGCTCTGGACACTCTTCATACTTATGTTTCTTCCCACACCATGAGCATTGTAATATATCGGTGCACTCACATTTGTAATGCCTTGTATATCCGTAGTTATAACGAGTTCCTTGCGGGAACTTAATTTTTCCTCTATCATGCTTACTTGTGACCACGAAATCCTCCACAAAAACCTCTTCCACATGCTCCTCCATCTAGCACGGCCTTCATAGTGATGGTCATCATCCTTGGATATGCTTTCAAGACTCTTCTTGCACACACCAAGATCAATAAAATCATGAGTATGATTAATCAATCTGTAATCCTTTGTATCATAGGTCATAGAGGTACATATCTTACAATAGCAAGAAACATTCTTACGGATTACACATTGTAGTAGAGGAAAGTTACTTACATCATGATCCCCATGGAAAATCTCACAATATACCAGCATAGTGTGTACCGAATTTCAAGGGAAAATATCCTTTGCATGCCCCTCCACTTCACAATATCTACACCAAATCCCACTACAAACCTCATGCACCAAGTTTACTGCAATGCTTATCTAACTGCTTGGCTATTGCAGTAATTTAAGCCTCCAGAAAAGGACTAACACTAGTATCAACACTCCTAACAAATTCATCATGCAGGAAGCTTCCAATGCCTTGCACAGTCTCCATGAAAGTTTTTGTGACAAAGCTCTTCTAAATGGTGTCATTAATCCTACAACAAACTATTGAGCATGTTGAGAAGGGTGGATGTCATAGGATAATTTTGACAAGAGAGTCTTGAAATGCATGTCGTACTCCCAAACACTCTTTTCCATTCCTTGTTGGATCTCCTTCAAAGCATTGATTCTCTTTTGTTCAAATTACAGGATATGGAACTCTATTAGGAAGGAATTTTTCAATGTAGTGTAGTCTACCACCGTTTGATGGGGGTCATACTTTCGATAAACACTATGTGCGCATCCTTACAACATTGTTGCAAACTGACTTGCCTTCCACTCCGGGTAGTGATCCCTTTCACGTGCCATAGTAATTCACACTTTTGCACATGCTCTATGAAATATTCAATACCCTTATAGTATGGTAAGTGCAAAGACATCTCAAAGAATACTTGTGGAGGTGGTTGAGGCTCTTTTACTCCTAATCCAAAGCCTTGGTTTCCTCCGGTGTTTCCCCCTCCCCCAGATCCACTAGATCCACCAAGTCCCCATCCCTTATACCACCAAATTTTCCTCTTGTAGGTGGAAAATGGCCTGAAGTGGTTGCGCCCAATGTTCCAAACATCCCACTTAACTACACGCTGATGGTCTATGATATTGTCCCATTGCTAGTTTTGTGTCCTGTACCACTCCCAAATGCAATACCCAAACCTTGGGTACTTGCACCTTGTCCAAAACTTTCTCCAAATACCGAAATGGTTTCTGCAGCCATGGATGTTCCAAATGAGAAAGTATATCTCATGGGCACATATCTATTACTCCCACCAATACCAACCAAGTTAACAATACCTCTCCCTTGATCTCGAAAAACAAGCGCCGGGGTTGGTCACTAGGTGGGTTCATATGCACCTTGACAACTCTCCTTTATCCATGCAATGAAATCTCATCAAAAGCTAAAGGGGCTTCTCTCCCACACTTTCCAAGATGGGGTAGCACATATTGCTCAGGTTCCACATCCTCTGCATGAGCCTCAACTCCTTTCTACAACATTGGCCTCCGTAGATCCATCACACTTGCAACCTTGCATTTTCTAGTCATATCCCTTTCATGAGCTTAGATATACTTGAGTTGTCTCTCCTCCATTTCCTTTTCATCTATAATTTTTTCCATCTTCCTCCACCATAACTTCCTCTCCTAGCCCTCAAAGAATATTATTCACCATAGGAATGCCTCTAAACCGAGGGTAGTGACTAAGATCTTCATAGCCAAAGGAATAACATGAAAAAATGATCCTCTGGCTCCCTAAAAAAATCAAACTATAGTGCCCACTTCCCTTTGGCACCTTTTATTACTGATCATGATACTATAGACTATATGACAGACATTTTAATAGTTTTGATTTAGTATGGTGTTAGATGTCAGATCCTGGATTATTGTTGAATCTGATTATATATAATGCATGGTGATTATTAGAGACACTCACATGTGGATGATGATATACTATTGACATGGATGTTTAGTGGAAGTTATTCAGACATGTGATTTTGGAGATTATGAATAAACCTAGAAAAGGAAAATTATTTGATGATGACATAGTTGTCGATATAAATTGTAAATGATTTTGTTGATTGCCTTGATGACTGTCGTGATTCATATCTATAGATTATTTCATGATTATATTATTGTTTCACTCAGAATGTTTCGGCTTCTGGGAATAGAGTTGCTTCTATCCTTTCATTCCTTTTAGAAACAGATGAGGTTAGGGTTAGGAGGAATACCTGTTGAATGTCGAGATGGTGTGCGCGTACCGTAGAGAAAGATCAGGCTGACTGCAGAGACTCCTTTTTGTCTTGGAAGGACTACCTGCAAATAAGAACACAAGACCACAAGATTTTGATTAAACAATAAATGAGGAAACTGCCTTGGGCCCAGGAAATATAAAACTTCCTTTCGAAGGTGGTCAGTTCCCCTGCTAATATGAATTAACACAAAAGACTTGCAAAATATCAATTAAATTATTTCGTTAAACTGGGTAGGGGGAAAGGCTGGTTTTCTGGTTTTTGATCAGAGGAACCGATGGCGGTTACTGATAACCGATGCCGGTCACTGATAACCGATGCCGGTTACTGATAACCGATACCGGTGGGTTCTACGATCTTCTTGGTAGCTATGGTGTTTGTAATGGCTGGTTTTTGGATGGTATTAGGAAATGGGATGATTAGAAGCAAAAGAATGACAGTTAGATGCAATGGCACGTTGGGTAGTGGATTCAGAAACGGATTTAGGAGGACTAAGATTCAAGAAGCATAAGAAATGTTATAACAAAAGGACATGCAAGATGTGACTTACTGGTTTTGACCGAGATGCAAGTTGATCTCCTTGGTTGTAAACACTTCTGGTTTCTTTACTCGTCTCTGCTCTGTCAAGTGAAGATCTGGACTCTGTTCCTCGCTCGCAATGCTCTCTGTTGATCCAGAAATCCTTTGACTGATCTCCAAAATGAAATTCCGATCCGTTGTTTTGGTTTGGGGAGCCCATTTACAGGGAACCGATGGCGGTTGCGTAACCGATGGCGGTCGAGTAGGAACCGGCATCGGTAAGGAAAAAGTAGGCTATTTTTAGTAAAATAGCCCACCTTCCCTGCTTTTCTCCCGAGAGATCAGTTGCGGGCTTGGTCAAGTGGCTAGAAGGTCGGCTTTGGGTGCGAGTAAGGAGGCATTAGTTATGGATGTGAGTCTAGACCAAGTCATGGGTCCTAATTAGGTTAGTTTAGGGTTAGGGCTAGGTCATGATGAGGTGGCAAAGTGAGGTGGCGGGTAAGGTGATGTGGATTTATCAATTATAAGGTAATTAATAAATCCTTGTGTAAGGTTTAGGTGATGAGGTTAGATTGCGAGATGAGATGCGGGTCACAAGGGGTCGTAAGACACAAATTTGGTGTCTACAATTATATATTCATTTTGGATGTTTTGATATTCCCACGAGGCCGAAGGAGGTATTTGTGTTTTACAGGTTTAAAAATATCACAACAAAACATCGGGGGATCGGAGACCAACCAAAATGGAATTCTGGGTGAATTCAACATGGTCACCATGGCAACTTGTTTTATTGTGTTGTGTGTTGTTTGTTAGAGATTCCCATGGGGGGGAAATCATCTTTATATGTGACCATGGGTTTGTGTATTTTATTAATGTGTTTCTTTTATTTATTGTTGTATGTATTTTATTAGTAATGTGTTCCTTCTTTTATTTAATTAAAATTGTGTTAGATTTATGTGAGAATCATTTGATTAAAATTTAAATAAATTAAATTGGGATATGGGAAAGTAATTATAAGATTTTTTGGTTGTTTGTATTTAATTTTTAAGAGATGTGTAAGAGCTTGTGTAAGTCAATTTTAGAGTATGAAATACTCCACCTCCATGAAAAATTTGAATTTGTCCTTGGGAGCTGTTTTTGGAGGCTTGTGGGACAAGTAAAACTTGTCCCATGCCTCTAAATTTATGTTACCAACCATACTTATGGTTGGGGAAGTGATTGGTGACTTTTATAATGCATTTTATTCATCTTGTGCATGTTTTTAATTGCACTTTCTTACATTTCATTTATTTTGTTGTCCCTTGAGGTGTGGGCTCTTTTGTGTGTGCAAGTAACTTGTCATTTTTCACCCACCTCTTTATTGTGCTTGGGAGAATGAAATCTTGTCTTTTGTGTTTGAAATTGAGGATGTTTGAGGTGGCATCCTACATGGATCCACATCATCCTCTTCCTTCCCTCTTCTATATAATTCCAACTCTCTTCTTGTTTTGGGGTTGTTGAAACATTTGGTATGCAAGCTTGGGGCACATTTTTCTTATGATTAGAGCTCTTACTTTGGAGAAGCTTTGGAAAAGATGGTTGCTTGGTTGTTGAATGATTTTTACAAACTCTCTTGGGCGCATTTTTTTCTGTTTGGAGGTCTTGTGGATTGTGGAGGAATTTGGAGATAAATTCTTACTTGAGATTGCTATTTTGGACTGTGTTCTTGGATTTGAGAGCTTGATGTTGGAAACAAAAGCTACCATGGAAAGGTAGGAATTTATTTATTTATTATTGCTATTATTTTCTTGTTGTGTTGTGTGTACGGTGCATGCATTGTTTTATTTATTGGCTGGTTGGGTAGACCGCCTTAGGAATGGTGTACGAGAAGGCTATGGGGAATTGTTGTGGGGGCCATATAAGGGAAATGCCATGGGCATCAAAATTTTGTGGAGGGAGTTTTGGGTTTGGGATCCACCATGGAAAATAAATATCTTTCATTTCTTACTTGTGGGGTGGCATAAGGGAAAATTAGGCGAGGGGGACATAAGGAGGGGTTGGGAGGCATAAGGTTTATGGGATATGATTATAGGTGGATGCCCAATTCCCAATTAGGAGGCATAAGTAGCTTCCCCCATAGTCCTTGCTCCTTTGGCTTACAAGATAAAGCCTAAGTTCTCCTTTGAAATGTTGTTGCATGCATTGTGAACTATTATTTGCTTTTGGTGTTGCATTGTGTATTTAAAAAGAAATGTGTGTGTGAAAGAATGTTGTGTTGTGGAAGCCATTGTTGTTTTTTTAATATTGGTAAATAGTTTTTGAAAGGGACTATACCCTTGTGTACAAAAGAAGGCCTAAAAGCCGAATAAGAGAGAGGAGCGAGAGAAGTCATGTGAAAAGCACAAAAGTTACAAAGAAAGAACAACGAAGCCCGAACAGCTATACAATCGAGACTTAACAGAAAAACAACGGCAAAAAAACAGCAAGCCTACAGCCAAGAAGCAGTAATAAAAACAATAAGGACCAGCAAAAGTAGTCGGGACTACTTCTTGGCCGCTTGATCAATACTCATCTTTACTCTTTTCCAAGCATGATACATGCCCGGGCGGGTCATATGAGCAAAGCATCCGTCTTATCAAGCTCCTCTCTGGTTCTTTTGCTCTCTTTCTCATTGCCCCAAAGTGTAGCCGGGACACCGCTAAGTTGTGAAACACTTCTTGCATGACCTTGATGAACTCCTCGATGGCCCCAAGGCTGCAATATTATACTCATGCCTAGTCTTCATCTTCCCTAGGCGGGAGTCTAAGGAGGTCAGTTTTTTGTATATGTCATCCATCTGGCTATTGCCAATGCTCCCTTCCACCTCAATGCTTTGTTTGCCTTTTTGCTTAGCAAGGTTTTTAACCTCATCCTTCAGCAATTTAAGCTCAGCCTCTAAGGCCTCCAATCTCCTAGAAGGGTTATCCGTTGGTGCCGCCTGGGGACTGGCACTACTAATGTTCAGCAGATCACGAGCAATGTCCTCCAAAGGTTCAACCCCTCAGCAGAAGACTCAAGGTTGAGTCTCCTAGGCCCCGTGACACGTTTAGAGGTAGAGACAGGGTGGGTGGCAGGGGTAGCAACAGGAGGAATAGAAGGAGAAGCATGAGCAGCCGGCATGGGGGTAGCAGCACCGAATGCGGGGGCAGCAGCAGGGGCAGCAGGGGAGACAGGATCGGGGCAATGGCTGGACCCAACAAAGCCAGTAGGAGAGGAAGGGAGACCGGGGAATTTAACAAGGCAGTGCTTGTGAATAAGCAAAATAAGCCCTTGGTGTAAGGGAACCACCCGGGTATGCTTCTGGAACTCCAAAATGGAGCGTTCAAGAGAATTTAACAGATAGTGAGGGAAGCAAACCAACCTACTCCTACGAAAGTGATTCAAAAAGACAAGGTGCTTGGCAGGGACAGTAACAAACCTGCCTTCTAAGGATATGAAGCGAATCATCATGCGGGTGACTTCATCATACGGGGATGGAATTGAGTTAATAAGCAGACCCGCGGTGTTGAATATAAGCTTCTCCTCCTCCTCCACAAATCTTCTCTCTTCAACCTCTTTGATGACCCTCTTGTTGAAGAAGCGGTATCCTTCCAAGCTGAGGCGAGGCCGCTCGGCTATGAGTTCCTCATTAATAAGAATTTTCGCCCTCCATAGTCGAAGTCCTCTCATTCCACTTTGGCAAAGCGAACAAAATGCTTTGATCATGTCCTTGCACTCTTTCCACAAAGTTGGTGAATCATGCCGATGCTAAGAATGTTCCAGAGCTCAGTGTTTTCTTTCCAGTCAGGGTCCGCGCACGGCTCAATCTGGGAGGGAGGCCCTCCCATCTTCACAATGATGTGCTGGTTACAACAATTTTCAGAATACCTTTGGGCGTTGAGAGTGGTTCGTTTCTCACATTGGTCGCATAAAAATGGGAACTGTAGCCGTTGGTCCTCCCACGAACGGCTGTATGATTGCCGATCTGAGCCTGCGTGGAGTCGCGCGTGAAAACCCTTTCCCTGTCAGCTTTCACCTTGTAGTTATCTTCGGTTTTCGCGGAGCTAGGCATCCGAATATCAACAGCTATTGTACCTCCCGCGTGCACTGTTTTTAAATTTAGACCACTCCACTTGAAGTTCCTAAACAAAATCTTGCTATCATTTGAATTAGATATCATTTGCCACGCCAAATAAATTAAAACAGCACATGTGGAAGAATTTATGGATTTCCTCCAAAGATTAAGGCATGTCTCTAGAGATTGTTTGCGTGTGAAGGTCCGCATGTATGCTGTTGTGAAGCTGATTAGGGATACTATCATTATCCCAAATAGTGAAATTTATATTAATGCCATAATTGGCCAATGCATCGGCGAGTTTGTTTCCCTCCCTGTAAGAATGTATGATTCTGATGCTGTTGAAGGTATGACTGATGCTTATGGATTCGAGATAAAATCTTTGATATTCCAAATAGGAAGAGGGTGATTAAGCTTAATAATATTAAGGGAGTCCCCTTCAACAATGAGGTTCTGGATATTTTGGGCCCGTGCAACTCTCAATCCCCATAGAGCAGATAAAGCTTCTGCAAAATGATTGGTTTGGATTCCCATTTTTCCAGCATATGCAGCAATCAAATTACCTTTATGGTCCCGTATTGCACCTCCTCCAGCTGCTGTTCCTGGGTTCCCCTTAGAGGCTCCATCAAAGTTCAGCTTGAACCAATTGGATTCAGGGGGATGCCATTTAACCAAAGATCTATCCACACTATTCCCGGGGTTGCTCCAATATCCGATCTGCCAATTTGATAAGATGTGCTTTTCATTTTCAGGGTAACAATTGTTCTTGGGAGGTTTAAATCTGGCCATGTCCTCTTTGATGCCTTGGGAGATCTTGCCAGTAGTGAATTTAAAATTCTGCTTCTTATTTCTAAAAACGATATTATTTCTATCCTTCCAGATCCTCCAAATTAAATGCGGGATGGCTAATTTCCAGATTCTTTTGATAGCACAATGTCTGAATGGTGGGTTCCATTGATTCCATAGCTGAATGAGATCCTCCGGCATCACCCAGAGAGCTTCAAATTTGGAAAGGACAAAGTTCCAAGCTCTAAAGGCATAATCACAATGTATGAACAGATGGCTAATGTCTTCATAGTTATTCCTGCAAAGGTGGCACCAATTGGGAATGATAAATCCTCTTTTCATCAAATTGTTAGTGGTGAGAATTTTGCCTCTGATGGCCAGCCAAAGAAAAAAATTTATTTTGGGGGTTAACTCAGGCATCCAGATCAAGTTCCAGTTAAAATCTGATTGGTTACTGTGGAAAAGACTGGTATAACCAGATTTGACTGAGTATTTGCCATCGTGTGAATTGATCCAGATCAGCTCATCCTTGGAATCCAACTGACACAAAGGAAAGAGATCTAAAAGGTCTTGGAGGGAGGAGATAATTTGTTTCAGTTCAATACGCTCCACAGTAAGTTTTTTCCAATTCTTGTTGGTGCCATTTCCATCAATGTAGTCCTTGACTTTAGTTCCATACTTTCTTATAAGGCTGTCCTTAGCAATCCCAAATCTCTCCAAGAGATTATCATTGGACCAGTTATCCTCCCGTGTTTTATGTCGCTGCCATCCCCAACTTTCCATTTGCTTCCCTTCTTAATGAAGTTTCTACTCTTAACCAGATTATTCCAAAATATGGAACCATTGGGGAGTTGCTCATCATGCAGATAGGAGTAAACAGCTTGCTGATTCAAGTATTTTGTTTTAATAACATCAATCCAGGGTTGTTTCTCCGAAAGCAATCTCCAGCCCATCTTAGCAATGAGTGCCTCATTCATTTTCTCAATATTTTTTATTCCCAGCCCTCCCCTAGATTTTGGGGTGCAGACTTTATCCCAGGCCACAAGGTGAAATCTGAACTTTTCTTCCATGCCTTGCCATAAAATTTTTTTCTGAATCCTTTCCACTTTCTCTCTGAAGGAGGAAGGAATTTTGAATAGTGACATGATATATATGGGCAAACTTTGGAGTGTGCTTTTAATGAGAAGGCACTTACCAGCACTAGAGAGAGTGGTCCCTTTCCAACCGGCCATTTTTTTCTGAAATCTCGTCAATAAATCATCCCACACCGTGTGAGAGACTTTCTTCGTGCCAAGAGGAGGCCTAAGTATGTTGCTGGAAGAGTACCAATTTTACAGCCCAGAATTTTAGCAATCTTGAGCTGTCTTTCCCCAGGGGTGTTAAAGAAAAAAAGGATGCTTTTGTCGTAATTGATCTCTTGCCCGGAAGCAGATTCATATAGCTGCAGAAGAGCCTTGATAGCTTTAGCTTCTACAACTGAGGCCAGAAGAAGAAGGATGGTGTCGTCTGCAAACTGTTGATGAGAGACAGCTTGGCTGAGAGAAGTGGGTTTAGAACCATTTAAAAGGCCGACTTCCACCGCTCTGCTAATTGTTCTACTAAGGCTGTCAGCCAGAAGGATGAAGAGTAGGGGGGAGATGGGGTCTCCTGCTCGAGACCTCTGCACATCGCGAAGAATCCCACAGGCTCTCCATTAACAACCACAGAGAACCTGGCTGTAGATATACAAGACTTAACAATTTTTCTAAACTTTTCTGTGAACCCAAATTTAGATAAAATCCTGTCAAGGAAGACCCAAGAAACTTTGTCAAAAGCTTTATTCATATCAAGCTTAAGAATCATGTTTGCCTTTTTGTTATTTTCCATAGAATGCATAGTTTCGTGCACCATAATCACACCGTCTTGTATTATCCTGCCTTTAATGAATCCACTCTGCTGCCTTGAGATGAGATCCTTCATTATGAGCTGCAGCCTAGAAGCAATAATTTTGGTAAAGATTCGAAAAATAGCATTAACAAGACTGATAGGTCTGAAATCCTTGAAATCTTTTGCATCCATTTTCTTAGGTGCCAGCACAATGTGTGTGTTATTGAGTTCTTTTAGAAGATTTCCCGAGCTTGTTGCCATGGTTGAATTACATATTTTATTGTATCTTGTTGGGGCTCTGGGAGCCGATGATGAAGGAAGGCTTCTCCTTTCATTGGATGTCTTGGTTGGGTGGAGAGCATTGCCTTTCCCCCTCTTTTGTTGTGATCAACTTGGAGAAAAGAGAAAATGAACATGTTGTTGTTTTGAGCAAGAGGAATATACAATTTGACAGTCCCTTCTTGTGAGCAAGTTTATTGAAATCCTTTCCCAGTTTGAAGTGAATGATTTGTATAATTATTGTAAATGAGAAGATACTTGTATTTATTATGAAAAAATGAAATCAAAGTGAGAAATGTAAAGAGTTATATCCCATTCTCTATTTTGAAAAGGAATGTGAAAGAATGTTACATGTATTGTATATTGTATTTTGAAGTTAAAAGAAAGGAATAAGTTGTAAAGTTGTTGTTAGAAATCAATAAAGGAATACTCTACTTTCTCAAACTCACATTGTTGCTTTGGAATTGAATTTCTATTGTAAATGTAATCTTTGTTTAATTACAAGAAGAGGAAACACGTAGGTGGGAACTATACTGTATTGTTTCTCTTTAAAATATATTAAATTTGAAATCAGAACTTGTAATTTAACATGGAAATAAATTGTTTAGAATCAATCAATGTGATGGATTAGTATAGAAAGTAAATACCATACCTATATGATAAAAATGAATGAATAACTCCTTCAATGAAACTGATCTCTGGCATTGTGTATAATTTTTAAACTAGTAAAAGGAATGCAATCAAATTATATAGTCCAGACCTGCACTTGGTAATCAACTTTAAAATTTTACAAATTAGTATGCCAAGACGATAAGGAATTCAAATTGACAAAGGAAACTTAAGAAGATAAAGTGTACATTGCAAAAATTGAGCTTAATCTCTTCCTCAACCATATCCTGTCATTTGTTGGACAAATGCAATTTCAAATCAATTGAACAAATTAACTTTCCTAAAACACTCTAAACCCTCCCTAGATCAATCCTCCATGTCTATGTTTGACATGTTGAGTGAAGGAGGAGACCGAATTTAATCAATTTGAAAAGTTTGAAAACCTGCGGGTTCAATAATTATAGCCTCATAGATCCTTTTTACAAAATTTAACCTTAAAAACTTATCAAAAGTAAAATTTATGCTTCCCGTGTATTGAGGGCATCGATATATTTCCAAAAAGTCCTCATTTTTCCAAAACTAAGCTTTCTAGCTCAAGTTATGGCACTTTGAAGTTTTTGTGCCTTGGCGGGAAAATTGGGAAAATTTTCCTTGGCGGGCCTGCAACCCAAAAATTTCCGTCATTTTGCCTTAGAAAAGTTTTGTTTGAAAATTTTGACTTGGGAAATTTTTCACTTTTTCCTCCGTCAGCCTGCAACCAATCAGAGGGCACCACGTGTCCTCTTGGAGCTATATGGAGGCGCAGTTCCTTTTTTTCCTTAGCCTTTTTGAAAATTTTGGGGAAAAATTTCATTTTAGCCCTCTCGCCCGCAACCAATAAGAACATGCCACGTGGCACCTAGGGGTTTGGAAAATTTTGAAATTTTCCCCCTGGGCTCCATTTTCCCACCCTTGCCATGGGGTTTTTTCCTTCGCGGTTGCACGGACCCACACATCATTTTGTTTCTCTTTTTCCCCTTTGGCGAAAATCACCAACCTCTCCCACCGCTCCGCACTCCCCTTCTTCTCCCTTCTCCCGTGACAAACCGTGGAGTGCCATGTGTCCCCAAGTAGACCCACGGTATGGGAGCATTGTTTGGTTTTTCCTCTTCCATGGGCGATGTGCCCCAAATCCTTCTACCGCTCCACCCTTCCCTTCCTTGTTTCCGACAATGACTCAGAGGCCACCACGTGTCCTTGGAGGACTGTGGAGGCATGTGCGCAATTGGGAAATTTCTCCCATGCAAGGAAAATTTCCTTAAGCCACCCTGTGACCCGCCAACCCACCAAAAGGTTTCCCCCTCCTCTTGACACGTGTCCCCTTGGGGAAAATTTGACCTAAAACTCCACCTACTCATATCTTGAGTTATGTAAGGAGTTAGGAGGACTTCTTTATATCACCAGAAAGGTGAGAAAATTTCCTATCTATTGGGAATGGTTTAGGGAAATTTTGGAAGTGTTAAGTATGAGAAAAATCAAGTTGAAACTTTGAGCCTGTTAGAGAATGGGTATGGGAGTAAAATTTCTCCCTAAACCTAACTGAAACTTCTAGCCCTAAGTTTTGGACCTTATGACCTCTGAGAATTGTTTATAAAAGAGAAGTTTGTTTTGGTGGATTTGAGTTGCTCTAGAACCCATTAGTGGCAGTTTTTTCCTTGTAACCTAGTTGTAGACTCTCTCGATCAAGCTCTAGGAGTGGGTTAGTGAGACCTTACTCTGTTGTTTTAAATATGTATTCCCTTCCTCACTGTAATTAAATCCTACTCTTGAATTAAATACCTTGGGTATTTAATTGTTTAGGTCCCTTAACCCTAATTTTTATTTAGGGACTATTTAGCTAAAAGGTCATTGTAATCGGTGATTAATTTAATCCCTAGGAGATTTGAGCTAGGTGTGGACCGATTACATTTATTGCTTTATAATGTGAAATCAATAATTATTATAATGGGATAAGTTATCAGTTGAATTTAACTGTCATGAGACTTTGGTCAATAACTCCTAATTAAAAAAATTATTCCATAATTTTCTAACTATACCTAGGTTGTTCATGGGTCTCAAGTGGGTTTTTTTAACCGGACATCACACAAACTCAAGAACTTCTAGGTAAAAATATGTAGATATAGTGTATTCTAGAGTATAATTGGTCATCATTCCTTTCCACCAATGATAAATAGCATGCATCCAAGTCAGATCAACATCTTATAACCTTTGATAATCATCTTGGGTCCATACGCATGATCTATAGTACCACTTGATCTTGATGCATATCTTGATGTACCATTCATATAGTTCTACTAGAGAAACAATAGAATAATGTCTCATATAACTCATGGTATAGGTTTTATTCTACCCATCTACGTGCATCAAAATCAGGTCTAGTGTTGATTCTTTGATAAAGTTCATCCTCAGTGCTCTTGAACCATGTTTCAACACTTTCCAAGGTCATACGTTCTGTCATCATGCATCAAAAGGACAAATATGTATATCATTTCTCATAACAACTTTGAAAAGATGTCCCAGCAATGGAACCAAGATATAGTCATTTTTATACCCTTAGATTAACAGTAGAATCCCATGCGCATCATCCTATCATGCAGCAGGCACTGGGCGCTCACCTGAGGCATGCGTGGGTACCAAGTCTCTCTTCTATATTAGTCTTGTTATAATACATCATCTTATGATAGATAATCAAATGCAAAGGAATAGAAAATAACCATGCATCATTCTGGAGTACCTATGATGAGTTATCACATCAATGCATCCCTAGAAGAGAAATAACAAACAACATATAGAAATGGGTCATACACAAATGAAATACACTAAGATTATTCTCATGAACACATATATGATTTATAATAATGCTTTATATGCATATTGATGAGCTCAATAATCATAATACATTCCTTGAGGTCATAATAGATCCATATAACAATGCAGAGCGAAGTCGTGGATCGAGCTACACTATGTCCTTCACATTACAAAGATGAATACATACCCATCCCTCTAAATGTGCCATCACTCCTAGTTTTCACTAATCCCAATGCATAGAATCCTCTAGATTATTTCTGTAGAGCTTTACCCCTATTCCACCACCTCTGCTCTCTTAGGGTGATCCCATGCATATTTCTCTCTGGAGCCTCCTTTAAACTATCCACGCATCTCTATATATATCTTTTCTACCTTCACCACCATGCCTTTTGAGGTAACAGATCAGCTACCAAATGTCCAAGTGGTCCTCTAATGGAGCATGTCTCCTTTGATTCGAGCTCTCAACTCTGTGCAATGATGTTCTTCTGGAACCTTCCATCACATGCATGGAATACTCCTTTTTTATTATACAACCTCCGAATAGCATCTTATCCACTCCAAATGATAGATGAGTCATGTTTTTCTCATGTTTTTCCTGGGATTTCGAATATGGCTAAGTCCTAAAATCTATCTTGCCTTGCGCACGCGCGTTGTGTGTTCTACAAAACCCTGCTAGAACCCTTCCCTGCGTGCCTTCAACCCATGTGCCCTTCTACAAATAAGTACCACACACCTACACACCTTCTTTTACTTAGCCAATATTCTAGGTCCCAACACATGAGTTCCATGAAAACCCACCATACCCTTAATACAAAGGAAAGTCAACGCCCGACTCCCGAACGTCAAACGACCATAACTTTTGACCCGTAACTCGATTTTTACAAAATTTGACTTTATAGAAAGGGAACCACTTCCTCTACACCACAAAATGAATTTCAGAATTTTAATGAGGGTAGATATGTCAAAATAAAAGAAACATCTCCATCTCCAATAAATTAAATGCTCATTCCCATAAAATACAAGAAATCCTTGGTAAACTCAAAATAGCTGCTCACACTCAGAATGCCATATATTTTGCATTTCTCAACGAAATCACGCAATATTGGTACCGTTGGAATCATGAATCCAAGAAAATGTAAAAAAAAAAAAATTTGGGAATTCGATGAAAATATGATGGTGATTTCATATAAAATGTGGCCGGAGTTCATAACAATTTTTTATTAGTAGTTGGGATGCATTCAATAAAGAATGGGCAGACATTTTTCATTGTTGCAAGTTATGGGACAACATGGGGAACATTTTTCAAGAAACTTACCATCATTTCACTCCATTTATGACATATTTCAAGTGGTGGGAAGGAAGATTTTGGGATTTTCATCTCTCTCTCTCTCTCTCTCTCTCTCTTTCTCTCTCTCTCTCTTAGAACTCTATAAATAAGAGTGTTGAAATCATTGTAAAAAGGGGAAAGTTTTGAAGTAGAAAAACTCTATAATTTTTTTTTTTGTGAAGCCAATGTGATATAGAACCTTATAGTGGACTCCTTGCATGATGATCCAGGCCCTTATTTTGTAATAGATTGAACTTTGTAATAGATACAAGTTTGTGGATGTGTCTTCCCTGTTGTTTCTTTTTGAATTCTTCTTTCCTCTCTAACCTAATTACAAATATATTGTGTCTATTTTATGTTGTTGCAGGGATTCATTATCATTGTTTTTGCATGAAATATTGTTGTGAATGTAGTTACTAGATTGTGGATAATTGTTATCATCCCTTCTAATATGCACTTTGATATTATTTTTCACACATTGGATACTATTCTCACACCCTCCTTTTTTTTTGGTGTATCACCACTTTAGTGTAGGTTTTGTTTTCATGAATCTCTCTCCCGTGTCCCTTGGAAAGATATATTATGATAAGATATTTTTTCCTGCATTAGAGTAGATTATGGCAGGGTAGTCTAGGAGAAAGAACCATATTTCTCTGGATGTCTATCTCGTAAAGCAAGTCCCATAACTTGGTTATAGTACCCATGTTATCTAGTCACACCGTGAGATCAAGCATGCACACTTGTGAAAATCGTAGGGTGATGTGATTTGACGATAACAATTCCTAAACACCCACACATCCACAAATATAGCAACAAATTCATCTCGGCCAATTCTTACATGCAACCACCACCCTTCCTCCCCAAAACCTCTTCCGAATGATCCCATGCATGCTCTTTTGAATAGGATATCCAACCTCGAAGCTTCTACTTTAGTATCAAAATATTCATTATCATATGAACAAATCAGTAATGAGCATATTCACCCATCGGTTATATTTAAATCAAATCCTTTTCAATGGGAACTGTTAAAATTTGTCAAGATTAATAACAAAGAGGATCCACAACAACATCTTCATACATTTAGAAATGTGTGTTATGTTATTGCACATGGTCGAGACTTAATGCTTTGTACCTTCCCCATGTCCTTGGATGGTCCTCGCACTAGACTCGGTACAATAGTATCCAATAATATTCTATATTCTCATTAACCCAACTTGGGAAACTATTTTTAGAACATTTTTTTACTAACATCATGCACAATATAACTATCAATGATCTATATGCCATTTGAAAGTTTGAGGAAAAATCTTTCATAGATTTTTTTCATGCAAAGTGGCATGATATTATTAATTAGTTATCCTTCCCGCTTCTACAAATTGATCTCATTGAATTATTCTTATGTTTGTGTGTGAAGTATATATCTTCCACTTTACAAATCCAATCATTTTGAATCTTTGACGAAACCTTCACCATGGCCCATGAGATTGAAGCACGTGCTTTTGAGAAGGTTCATTTAAAATTAAAATCAAATAAACATAAACATGAATTTAATAAGTCCTCCATGCACAATGAAAAATCAAAGGTAATGGACAATGCCATGATCATAAATCTTCTTCCGCACCTACTCCTAGTGCATGGCATTAATGAATAGCCCCTAGACCAACGCCCAAATATACTTCTCTTAGATAATCGTATAGTTCAATATTTAAAAAAATGATGGTGGTTAACCTTATCACCCTTCCTCCTATCCAGTCACTTGATGAATCAAGACCAAAACCTATATGGTATCATGAATATCATTACTATAAATATCAGCAATTTTGAGGACACCATATAGAGGTGTCTAACCTTCAAAGATCTAGTCCAAAGAATCATTTATAGGGTGATCTTCAAGTGGACAATCATAATGCATCCCTAACCAACCACTTGACATCTTTAAAAACCATTCCCCAACCACACAAAGCAACAAGTCAAGCCATCACTTATTCTACATCCCAAGCACCTAACACTCATACTATAAACACTTTACAAATTGTAGATCAATATCTTATCTCATCCATAGATTCACCATCTTCATCAACCATCACATCCACCTTTTTAGATATTTTTCCTACATCCACAAGTTTATCAACACTTATTCCCATATACACATCAATCATACCTACATCTATCTCGCATCTATCTTTACAACCATACCTACTTTTACACATGTCATATCTTCCCCATCTACAACTATATCAATGATGCCCTTTGAATCATTTCTAAAAAACCATCCCCATCTCATTCTACACCCACCATTTATCTAACACCTATATCAACTCCTTTATCTATCACTCCTACTTCATCACTTTTCACATCCACTTTGTTAGGTTTGAATAATTTATCCACATCTATTCCACCTTTACCCATTGTATCATCCTTAACATCAGTCCGAGTTCCACTTTCCACACTCTTACCCATACCCACTACATCAACTATTGTGACCACATCTACATCGCCTTCTTCTTCTACATCACTTTCATTACTTGAAGAATTTTGGAAATTACTTCAAGTGATCCTCCCATATCTTCTACACAATCATATGCCTTCACATCAAACCAATATTCATTTCCTTTGACATCATCATGCAAAGACTACTCGTCCATTTGTATCAACCACAATACCATATTTGGACGCTCCAAAGAGAGATTATTATCATTCCCGCCAATGACACCTCTTCACAAACAAGATCTAGACCCCTTGGAAAATTTCCTCAATGTCCCGTTTCACATCCTCACTAAAAGGTTGAGATTCCTTCCCTTAAGAATAATCCTCCTAAAGCCAAGTCATCATCTTCTATTTTGGGACCCCTCCCCACATCATCTTCTTCTATTTTGCAACCACTCGCTTCATCATATTCTTCTATTTTGGGACCACTCCCTTCATCACCTTATACTATTTTGAGATCATCCCCTTCGTTGAAAACCTCCAATACTAATAAAACAACAAAACTATTATCTCTTTCTAAACCACCTCCCAAAAATGAGTCTAGGACATTCACATCATAACCCAATATTATGAAAAAGAAATAGTTGGCCCCATCCTATTTTAAATCTAAGATAGAACCAAAGGCTCCCATCCCAAAACCCTTCACCTATAACAACATCATACCCTATTCCCTTGGGATATTACACTACAATGTTTTACCAATTACTCCATGCCTTGGATATCACCCTACCACCAATTAAACCCTTCAAACCAAGTGCACTAAGACTCTCATGGTTTGAATCTAACCTTATTTGTGCATAACACCATGCACCAGGGCATGACACTAAACATTGTAGATCCATTCAAATAATCACACACAACTTCATTAATGAGAATGATCTCCTTGATGAGGGAGAACCAACTCTTCCACCAACCCAATCTAATCGCTCACCCTAACATGCATATGTCGAAAAAATGCAATCCCTTTAATCGAGGACTCTTACCACCCACCCACCACCAAAATAAGATACATATAAGGACATCACCAACCCGATATAAAAAAGGATGTTCCCAAGGATGGTCCCCCTCTTTTGATGAACATCGTTCGGATAACTACCCGTTATGGACCACATAACCCTAACTCCACCACACAACTTAAGAATACCTTTACTACTATCCCTCCTCCTAGGTAGCTTACCTCATCCACACCTAATAACAACCTAAAGTTGTCATTAACTTTCCCATGACTCATCCCCTATCAACTCCTCCATCTTCCTCTAAGGCCAAGGTATATATTTTTTTGCTCCTAATCTCGTTTCCATCAAACAGAACATTGTAAAACAACTTCACCAAGCCCCGCTTAAAATGTCACTTTATGATCTTATCTAAAATTATCCTAACCATAAACATGCTCTTATTAAATCTCTATAACATATCCCAAGTATCATCGATGAGCCTCAACCCCTCATAGCCCTAGATGATTCTCTTACAACATTCACTTTCTATGTCCTTCTAGGATTTGAAAATCCCCAACATGCCACCAAAAAAATATGATATTCCTCTCTTCATCACGGTCCGCATCAATGACACATGCAATCGACAAAATATGATTGATAATGGTGCTAGTATCAATATAATTTCTTCTCACACCTTCGACCAACTCAAACTACCTAACACAATTATTGTTGAATCTCCTACCATCCTCTGTGGTTTTAACAATGTTGTAACCCCTCCATTGGGTATAGTTGTCCTTCCCATTTACGTTGGCCATAAAATCCTCCATGATCTCTTCTACATTATAGAAGGATAATTTCAATATAATATTCTACTTGGACATCCTTGGATTCATGCCATGCACTTGCATCCCATCTACCCTCCATCATTACATTAAATATGAACATGAAGGGACCATTTCTAATCTCCCCGCCGATGCTCCTCCTTTCAAGACATGTCATATGACTTATCTACATAAAGATGTGTTTATCCCCAAATCCAGCTATTCTTCTAGCGCATCCACCAGTTCTTTTGTGTTTGCATCTACATAACTTCACAATAGATCCATGTCGATGCTAGAATGAAACACCTTGCCTTAGGAGAATATCAACTCCTCACTCTTAATTCTCTTCCTTCTCCCAATCACCTCATCCACCCTGATAAGGCCCCTATGTATCAATCAAATTTTGGGGAAATCATCTCATTTGGCCCATATTTTCTCCTAACCCATATGGTATACGGGGGCATCAATCACCCTTCTTCTCATGTCAGAGATCACCCACACACAAACCATATGATGGTGGTTTCAGCTTCCTTGTAAAACAATCCTTCACCTTCACATACCTCCACCATTTTTCATGGAAGGGGTTTGGTATGGGGCATTATGAACAATGTCACCATAACCATGTCTTCAAATAAACCCACGAACTATGTGAAAATTTTGTCTTGGGATAAAAAGATCCCTCCATCCCCCCTTTGGGAACTTTTGGATCCTCTCCCATCAATGTTGATTCACCTCCCTCCTCTCCATCTAGCTATCTCACCAATCCCGATGTTACTTGAATCTAGTCCCCCTAATGTTTTTAATTTCCACCATTTACCTCGGACCAATCACTTATCGGAAGGAAATGAAACCTAGTCCTTTCCTTTCAAGTATCTAGAGATGGTAGAGGAAGATTCCTCTACCATTGAAATTAATGATTGCAAAAATTATAATTTCATTCTTTCTTACATGGGGGCTGAGGATTATTGTATACAAAATTATCTTCCCTCTCGAAACTTTCACTCTCCTAAATGAGCCCACTATCAACATCAATATCATGACTCCTCAAGAGCCCCGCATCCTTAAGGTGGGCCAATCTCTGGAACCACAAGAACTCGAAGACTTCAACTCTTTCTTATCTACACGTAGTCGCCTTTGTATGGTCATAATCCAACATGCTAAGTCTTGACCTCTCCATCGTTGTCCATAACATTGTCACCATCCCCAACTCTAAACCCATTAGGAAGAAGCTTTGCCACATGCATCTGTAAGTTTCTCTTCTTGTTAAATACAAGTTGTAACATTTTCTTTATACCAATTTCATTATCCCCATTAACTATCCCCAATGGGTTTCTAACATCGTACCCATCACCAAAGCATCATACAAGCTTTTTATAAGCACCAAATTTTTGGATCGTAATCTCTCTTTCCCTAAAGATGACTGTCCTCTTCCCAACATCGATCAACTTGTGGAATTTACCACATGACATGAGATGCTTTCTCTTATGGAAAATTTTTATGGCTATAATTAGATCCTCATCGCACTAGAAGATAAACATAAAACCTCCTTCATCACCCCATGGGGGACATTTTTCTATCATGTCATGCCCTTTGGTTTGAAAAATGTTGGGGCCACTTATCAATGAGCCATGACCTATATATTTCATGATCTCATACATAAGACCATAGAAGACTATGTTGATGACCTCTTGGGAAAGTCCAAACATCAATGTGATCACCTCTTTGTCCTTGAAATCCTCTTTGAGCATCTTCTTCATTTCTCCCTTCACCTTAATCCCACAAAGTGTGTTTTTGGTGTGTTAACTAGAAAACTCCTTGGCTTCATCATTTTTATCAAGCATTTTGAGGTTGACCCCACCAAAATTAAGGCTATCCTTGTGATGCCTCCTCCTTCCATTCTTAAAAAATTCAAAGTATTAAAGGTTGGCTCCGGTCCATCCACCACTAGATCTCAAAACTTTTAGATCGTTTCCAACCCTTTCATCATCTTCTTCATAAAGACATCAACTTCCACTAGGATGATAACTACCAAAAATCCTTTGATGATATTAAACAGTATCTCCTATCTCCACCTATTCTTACACCTCCATGCGAGGGGGAGCCTTTTTACCTATATGTCTCTGCTACCAATCATGCATTAGGTGCTATATTGGAACATTGTGATGAACACAAAAGAAAGTGTGTTTTATATTACATCAGTCACACCCTAGATGAGTATGAAACTTTCTACACTAAAGTTGAAAAAGTTATGTTTTGATATTTTATTCACAACCTCCAAACTTCAACATTATATTCTCAATCATAAAATGTATGTAGTCACTAGATTTCACCTTCTCAAAACCATACATTCTAAACCTTACCACAATGATCTCATCACTTAATGGATCATGCTCATGACCAAATTCAACCTAGATTTCATCTCTCAAAAGTCTATTAAAGGCCAAGAGATCACATACCAATTAGCTGAAGCCCCTCTTCTTACCACTCATCTTCCTCATGAACAATTTCCTAAGGAATCCATTAACAATCTTCATTATGAGTCTTTTCCTATTCACATGACTCTCTTATTTGATGGATCTAAATGTCGGTAAGGGGATGCATTGGCATCATTCTCATTATTCCTTAGGACACTTTTACCCTATTGTCCAAAAACTTGACTTTGAATGCAAAAAAATATGACAGAGTATGAATCCCTTATCTTAGGCCTTGCAATTTTTGTCCTTTTGGGTGTTCAAATCCTTGAAATCTATGGGGATTTAGAGCTCATTATAAAATATATTACAAGAAATTATCAATGCAAAAATGAAGTTCTATAAAAATATCAAGATATCATCCTATTTCTCCTTGAGTCCTTCGATTCTTATACTATTCAATTCGTCCCTCACTCATCCAATTTTTTTCTCGACACAATGACTTTCCTTGCATCTCTCATGCCATGGAAAAATAATAAATTCAAACATTTGGTGGTTTTCATCATTGTGATCAACCATCTTACATGCATGGGTTACCTCATGTTAATGTTGTTGAACCCAACTCATTGGATCCTTAGTACTCTCAAATATATGATTATCTATCCAAATCCATCATTCCCTCGACCTCTCTAAAAATGGTAGAAGGTCATTTATTCAATGTGCTAATTGTTATGTGTTGGGTTTTAGATTAGCAATTGGGATGAAACCATAGTCAAGGAATAAGAAAGTCCCTCCTCTTTAATGGGAGTGGTTCCCTTATTGAAATCAGGGGCAAAACCTATGTATAAATGCATAATATTTCATTTAATGGTGGTTTCCCAATATCCTAAAATGTGTTTTAAGCATGGAAATTTATCGATACATGAGGATAGAAGACTTTGAAGAGAGGAGGGAGGTAGAAGAAGACAATACTTTCAAGGAAAAGAGATGGTAGAGAAAACCCTTATATGTATTGTGTAAATGAGATACAAAATGGAACCATCCACATTTATAACAGACACAATTCACAGACTCAAAGTTCTGGAGATTGTATAAACTAGAACACAAAGTTTCCAAGCACACAAGGATTATATGATTCATAGATCATAACTTGAGAAGGGAAGAGAAAGCGAGAAGAAAAAGGAAAAAACCTTTGTATTGATTTCTTCCAATTCAAAATTATAGTTCCAGAATAATCAAAATTCCAACCTCGACAATGAATTTTAAAACCCATAATAGAGCTTGTCCAGATATGGTTACAACTTCCTCGAGTAAGAAGAAACAATTACAACTTATTCCAATCACTCGTGTCCTTGTGAATTCTTAATTTGCAAAGAAACGTTAATGGTGGAAAAACCAGATTTTTAAATACACGACCGTTTCATTATTTTTCCAGTTAAAACATGGGCCATTTGATTCACTTTTACAAATTTAAATCACGGGTGACCCAAGTGGAAGGAATAGATTGCAACGGGCCTACAAACACCTTTACTATTTACCTTCTATTTGATGGGGCCGTATATCTAACCCTGGATGCATGGCGAGCCAATGCTCATTTGGAACCTACCTCTAGATTTTTTCTTTGAAGTTGTGCCAGGATGACACGTGGAGGCCTCTATCGATTCTTTAAACTTATTTTATCCAGGTTCTATTCCTATTTGAATCATGTTGACCCCTAGACATGTGGAGAGCTGGTGTTGATTTGAGTTTCCACTTTGGAAGTGCCTTCTAAAATTGCGCCAAGCTGATGCGTGGCTCCTTCCGTTAGGCTTAGAATTTTCAATGGCCAACTCTGTCTCTCTATTGACTTTGACCAAGTGGCGAGCTGGCACTCATTTGGAAATTGGCCCTTTTGTGTGACTTTCATAATTGCATCATTAAAACATGTGGAGTACTCTACCACCCGCCCATACTTATTCAATTTTAACGATGGGCTCTGTCCCTTTTGGACCAGGGATATGTGGAAGACTGGCGAAAGCTTGAGAACTTCCTCGACATTGATACTTGAAGTTTCACCGATGAGGCATATGTCGTTGTCTGCTGAGCCTTCCTTACTTAGCTGATTTTATCTTGTTTTTCCTTCATTTTGAACCTAGGACACGCAAAAGGCCTTCACTTATTTGAGGACTATCCCCTGGACCCTTCCCCTGGAGTTGCACCATTTGGACATGTGGGAGCCTTGACTGTTTCTTAAAAATGACCAAACCGCATCCAATCGTAGCTATCAACATACTACTCACGACATTGAGGTAAAATTTGATGAGGAGATTACACCTATCATTCCCGATCAGGGAAGAAATAAATAGAAGAAGAAGAAACTCCAACTATACACCTAAATTTCAAATTTTTCTCCATGAACTAGAAAATTACAAACAATACTAGGCTTGACATGATTCAATACTCCAAGGAATAGACTCAATTTTTTTGAAACTTGACTCCAAAAGAGGGGAATTTTGGGCCAACAACAGCTGGCTCTTTCTCGGGATGACTTGTCTTAGAATAAAGACACAAGGCAAGATCAAGAAATGTAGATAACTCATGGGAAAGAGGACCAATGGTTTAACCATTGGCCAAATAGAGTCAAAAGAAAAACCAATACAAGGCAACACACAACAAGGAACAGGAAAGAAAACAAGCCAAAACTGGGAAAGACCCAAAACAAAACACAAAAGAATGGCCAAAGCCAAAACACTATACAAAATATACAAAAGGACTTCCTAGTCACCTAGGACTTGAACAACTTAAGATATTTCCCACTATAAGGAAGTGGGAGAGGGGATCCATCTATGTAATCTAGATAAAAGATTTTTCTCCAGCAAAATGTTTGATTCTAAAAGGACCAAGCCAAAGAGAATCAAACTTACCATGACTTCCTCATGGCTCATATCTTTTGTCCCAAAGCAACACAATGTCTCCCACTTGGAAAAGTTTGGGTTTGGTTTTATTTTCAAACAAATACTTCACTTTCAACCGATGAGTGTTATCCTGTCCCATACTTATAATTTGTCTTCATCGAGCTTCTGAAGGTACAAAATTCTCTTATCCAAAGAGCTACTAAAACTTGAATCTTCAATGGTTTTCATCAGATGCAAGGAAGGAAATTCCACCATGACTGGAAATTGAGCTTCTACACCATACACCACTTGGAAAGGGGACATTCCAATTGCTCTCTTGGGTGTAATTCTATCATCCCAAAGTGCATCATATAGCCTCTTATGCCAATTCCTCTAAGAATCATTTACAAGCTTTCTAACTATAGTTACCAGATTCTTGTTTGTCGATTCTTCCTGTCCATTCCCTTGGGGGTAGTAATCTGAAGAGTGAGCAAGGGATATCCCATATCCATAGTATAATTCCATCATCTCAGCAGAAGAAAATTTAGAAGCATTGTCCATCACAATCTTATTTGGGATCCCAAACCTGATCAATATGTTTTCCTTAATGAAGTTGCAAACTACCTCAGAGGTAGTGCTCTTGACTGGGATGGCTTCCACCCACTTGGTGAAGTAATTTGTGGTAGTCAACACATGAGTATGTCTAGCAACGGAATATGGATTAAGTGATCCAATGAATTCTAAACCCCATTGTTTAAATGGCTCTTCAATCACTATAAGCTTGACAGTGCAAAGAAGCCAATTTCGGTCTTCCAAAAACATTTGGCATGCTTGACATTTACCAATCCATTTTTATGCATCCCTAAATAGAATGGGCCAATAATAACCAAGATACAAAGTATTTATGAGCTTTTACATCAAAGGATAAATGAACTCCACAAGTTTGGTCATGAAAATTAGAGAACAACCTCTTTTGTTGTTCCTTGTCTACACACCAAAAACTTTCCATCTATGCCTCATTTGAACAAAGAATTTTCCCATAGCGCATATTGTGCAGACCTCAGTTTGATGGCTCTCTTCTCTTTGGCACTCAAGTGAGATGTACATTCTCCATAGGTCAAAAAGTGAGCAATGTCAGCATACCATACATCATCGAGCTAAGGAACAAAACAATAGGGGCATCAACTTCATCTTTGGACAACTCTTTGGTAGCTCCCTCAACAATGAGTTCACACAAGCCCTTACCCCGAACTAGATTTGTTGGCCTGATATCAAGATCATACTCTTGGACCTTTGCTACCCAATTACCTCTCTTGGTTCCAAATTCTTGATGAGTAAGAATGGATTTGATTGTTTTATCAGGCACTAGCACCATAGAATGAGAATTAAGAATGTAAAACCTAAACTACTTGAAAACTTTGACAACTACAAAAGCATGTTTCTCCATCATGGTGTACTTCAGCTCATGGTTTTTCAAGACATAAATCATGAATGAAATTGGTAACTCGTGGTCTTCAGGATTCTTCTAGGCCAACACAATAGCTAGGGTGTTTTCAATGGCATAATAATAGATAATGAAATCTTTGTTAAAATTAGGACACGCCAAGATTGGAGTCTTTGCAATAGCTTTGTTTAATGTCCTTAAATTATTTCTTCCCTCGAGAGGACCAACCAAAAGTTTTCTTCCTTGCATCATGTGAACAATGCCTCATAGTAAGTTCTACAAAATCGGGGATGAATCTCCTTAAGATATTGATTTTACTAGAGAAATAATGGACACCTTTCTTACTTGATGGAAGAGGAATTTTGGATGGCCTGGACTCTTTCTCGGATAACTATTAATCCCTTCCTTTGAAACAACGTGTCCCAACAACTTTCCTTCTGTGACACAAAACACATAATTCTTAGGGTTTAAATAAATCCCATGCTCTCTACACTTCGCAATACTATTTCAAGGTGTTGGATGTGATCTGATTTTGCTTTAGAAAACACTATCAAATCATCCAAATACACCAAAATGCATTTCCCTTTCAAACTACCAAATGCTAAGTCCATGGCCCTATGGAAAGTATCACTATCATTGATGAGACCAAATGGCATCCTTTTGTATGCAAAGGTACTGAGGGTGTTGATCTGTAGTATTCACCTCTACTTGATTGTAACCGATAATCCATCTAACATAGATAACATCTCTTTTCCTGTAAAAACTTGTAAAATTTGGTCCATCATGGGGAGAGGGTAGTTTTCCTTCAAAGAACCTAATTTATATTTCTGAAGTCCACACAAATTCGGATCTCACCATTCTTCTTCCTGACAGGAACTATATTGGCAATCCAAGTTGAATGGTGGATGGGGAAGATGATCCTATCCTTCAAGCTTTTGAATTTCTTGAAAAATTGTATCAGCTATCTTTGGATTATATTTCCTCTACTTCTTTTTGAAGGGTTTGATCCCAGGATTAAGAGGAATGAAATGTTGCATTTCTTTAGGTTGAAAAGCCTTAAGATCATTATAAGAGTAAGAAAGAACATCAACATACCTCTTTAATATATTCACCACATTCTTTTTCTCTTCCTGAGTGTAGCATTTTCCAATGTTGACCATTTTGGGATCATCAAGACCCCCATGTACACTTTCTCAATCTTAGCAGACACGGAGCTCCTTGGGAAACTTTAGACTTCATATATCTATCATGTCTATAAAAAAAGATCCTCCAAACTCACCAGCCCTTTAGGGATTTTTTTACCTTTTAGTTTGATACATCCATCTTGATCCATCTCTTCTTTGACACCCTCTTCATTTGATGACACACACTCTCTAGGTAGATTGTCACTTCCTTCAAAGTATAGCTGATCAAATTTGTCTCTGAGCTCCAAGAAAAAAATCAAATGTTGGTCATCATTAAAAACTTTCCAATTATCTGCATTGTCAGGCACACTGGGTCTATGGATCATCTCAATGGTGAATTTTTCTTGAGTAAAATTAGGATGAGGAATTAACAAGGACCCCAAAACAACTAGAGAGTCAGCCCTAGTGTTCCTTTCCCTTGGCATAACTTCAATGGAAAAATCATCAAGGAATTCAATGGAATCCTAGACCAGATTCCTATAGTGCTTCAACCTTCTATTCTTTACCTGATAAATTTCTCTAACTTATTTTACAATTAGCTCTGCATCTCCATGAGCAAGAAGTTTCTTCACTCCCATTTCCTTTGCCATGCTCAACCTAAGAATGAGGGCCTCATACTCAATAGTATTGTTGGTATTTTCAAACTAAAACTTGAAGGAGAAAGGATGAACCTTACCCTCAAGAGAAATGAGCACTACACCAGCTCCAGAACCAGCTAAAGAGTAGCTCCCATCAAACTCCAAAGTCCACACACCATTAGGGTCAAGCAACACTCCCTTTGACAAACTTTTCTGCTCTTGTGACATGATCATGTAGTTCCCATGCCCAATGTCTTCATACAATATTTGTGCTTTAGGATCATTTGTCTTTTGCACAATATACTCTGCTTGTTTCTCAAGAAATAACTTCTTCATCTTCCCATTGATAGGGATCAAGGCATGTGACCAATCCATTTGAATTTCCCCTCTTACCTCCTTGCAGAAATTTCTACTCAGCAACAACCCATATGAAGGAGGAATATCAGCTACAAAAATAGTGTTAAAAACAAAAGCTACTTGTGCATCTTTAATTCTGCCAACCAAAGGTACTTTATTACTTTCCATGGAATAGTAAGAGTCATAAGTGTGGGTTAGGGTTAGACCCAAAGCATGGGCCAATTTTAGGCATTACATTATCTAAATCTCCTGAATCTATGATAGAGTTACTGAGTTTATGGCCAACTATGAAAAGTTTAACATAGAATGGTTCGATTTTCTCATTAGGGGACGTGGTAGCCACAAGGTTTGATTGAGGTAAGGAAGTGTTAGGTTGTGGAGCCTATTTTCATGTGTGAAAGTGTTAAAGACTATACAATAAGAGTACTGTACAATTTTCATGTATCCTCACTGGGTTCGGGGTCAAGCTAGGCCTCAACTAGGGGTCTAGGGGAACAGCCCCCAAAAAAAAAATTGGGCCTTAAAACATGCCCGATATATCAGGAAACGTGATTTTCTCATATGGGCGATATTTTGACCCATAGGTTTATGGGATGGTTTTTGCCCATGGTTTTGATACCCATGGTTTTGTAAAAATTCTTAAGCAGTTGTCTATTTATATGGTTTTATGCATATGATAGAAGTATGAAAAACATTGCATATGTGCTTTGAATTTGGGTGTGAATTTTGTAGAGTTTTTTTAGCATAGATCCAAATAGATTTGGGTATTGTATTGAGAGAGTGGTGGCTTGTAATAAAATATGAGCAAGTGATTCTTTTTGGACGTAGCCCAAATTGGGTGAACCACGTTAAATACTATCTCTTTGTGTTGTGTTATTTTATTCTGCACTTTTATTTGAGATCTGTAATAATTTTCTGCATATTAGTTTCTACTGTTGTGATTCTGTGAGGGATTATTCCACATATTTTATCCCTTATTTCCTAATAGGACGAGGGGGTGGGAAAAGGCCCTTAGAAGTACTAGATGAGACTTTAGATTTAGAATTTACAAAGTTAACCATTTTGGCAAAGGCTTTAGGATGGGTTTGATAGAACTCTGCCTCAGAAATCTGAATCTTGGTCTTCTTAAGATGGTCTATAATGTCAAAAGATCCAGATGTGGATGGGGAATCACTACTAGGAGTAGGAGGAGCTTTTGATCTATCAGCTTTATCATTTGTTGGACAAGAATTCTTAGAAGTAGAAGTAGAGGAAGAAGGACTAGCAGAGCTTACCTTTTGAGTGGAAGTAGTAGGAATAGGAGCTCCTCTTCTTGTAACCACCGAGATGGTAATGGGGTACTCCTTGGATCTTTTTGTAGGTTGCACCACTTTTTCCTTTTTTTTGGTCTACTCCCAGGTCATAACAACATATGACTCACTATTCATGTCAGCCACTACATCATCATAGTCATCTTCATCATCTACATATTCCTTGGTGAGAAAATGAACCTGAGAATCACTATGCTCCTCCAGCTATTCATCAGCTTCCTCTTCTTCTTCATCATAGAGACCATTTTATTCTTCATCATCGTGGCTCAAGAACCTCACAAGTAGTATTCATAGGAACCTTGAGGGGTGGACCTTCTGTTAGTACCCAAATTTGTTCTCCTTTTCAGTTTGAGTGGCATCGGAGATATGGCATGAAGCTTGAAGTCGAGATAGATCATGATGTGTGTAATTTTGTAGGAGGAGGTGATCTAACGACACTCGATTTGTGGAGAGATGGATAGAAATTTGAAAGGATTTGATCTGACCCTCACTATTTTAGGTTGTGCCTTTTCAACCAAGGTAACAGAACCTATATTATAACCCCTAAATTGTGAAGGAGATGAAGATATCCCTCAATTTATGCAAATAGTATGAAAAGGCCTTGGTAAAATATGATCAATACTCCAAATCTGACTTTCACAAGTTATCACTCCTAGATCATGGAGATATTTTCAATGCAAGGCAAGGGTTACTGAAGACATTGTATAATCCTTATTTTCCTTGTGCATTTTTGTAGATGGGTTAGATCCTTTTGTTGACACACAATGCAATACAGGGGTAGTATGGGTAGGATTAGTTTGTTTGAATGAATTTTTTGGTGGGGTGTTAACAAGAAAACTAGGATTTATCGATCTTTGACAACCTCTGCAATACTTGAACAACTATAAAAAAATGCTTCAAATAATCAAAATATTCTTTCAACCGAGAAGAGGCATAAATGGAAGCCCAAGTTGCACTCTTCACAAAATATTTGAGAATTCACCATGAAAACTTGAACTAAAGAACTCAATTAAACACAAAAATCCACGATCAAACCATGCTTAAGGTACCTCCAAAGGCTTACAAGCAATATCTACAGATCAAGGAAGGTAAAGTGATTTTAAATTTTTATCTCTTTATCGGATGAAGGCTATTCTAAACATGAGATTGTAAATTCCACTAAACTATCAACAAGAAATGGAGATTCTGTGTGATTTCTAAATACTTTCAATGTAAGATTGCAACAAGAACAATGAAAACTATTTACAGGCATCTAAAAATGATAACAGACATCATATTGCCCAAAAAAACATAGATTAACTCAAAATCTTGTTAGATTCATCAGCAAGGGAGAGTTTCATGAACAATCTCAAAGTTGTGTGATGGATATACACTTGTAACCAACTCACATACATGAAGATCCAACACAGAAGAAATTATTTTGGTTCTTTGGTGGGTTTTTTCAGAAAAATGATATTTATCTTAGAATTTTCTCGTGATTTTCAACTCATCCCCCTTTACAATTTCTCGAAAATGCAGTATATACCTTATGCCACATTGGAGCCTTCTTTAAGAAAATAATATGTCATGGGATAAAGTTTGTTACAAAACAATCCTCATGATTCAATGAAAATGGCATCAAACAAAAAACATTCACAACTTTCTAGGTGTGCCCAAAAAGATTAAATCATTACAAATATCTAGATCATTATCCATCCTGAAGGCACGTTTTTCATCATTGAGGCATGCAAACATGTTTTGCTCATCATTTTCACCTTTTTACCTTTTCAAATTACCTCTGTAACTTTTGATTTTGTCATTTCACATTTTTGCTTGGGCTAGGGAAAAAAATTACTTCAAAAACACCTCAAATCAAAGAATTAAGCCATGAAAGTGATGCCAATGATCCTGGAAGGCCAAGACAACACAAAATCACTATAAATTTGATGAATTTTGATGCAAAAATCATGATTCCAAGCTTCCTGGAGCTCCCATGGCAGTTAAAACAAATGGATGCACAACAACCATCAATCTTATCCATCTTTGTCCTTTAAACTGGGCCCTCCACATGTCAAAAAACAATTGGGACCGAAATTGGGATCATTTTTGACTTTTCCACATTTTTTGAAAAATGGAAAATTTTGACTTTTTCTCCACCCCTCCACCCTTGAAATTTGGAGCTGACACGTGGCATATGGTGGGTCCCATTGAAATCACACTTCAATTATGCACATTTTGACCTTTTTTGGAAATTGGGAAAATTTTCACTTTTTCCCCCATGGGCCCGCACACCCAATTTCTCTCTCGCCACGTGTCATTTCCTCTATCGCTAAAGTCTGCAGGGCCCAATTTTCATTTTAACTCCCTATTTTAAGGAAAATTTTTCAAATTTGTCTCTGTGGCCCTACGCCTCAAATTTATCCCCTGCCACGTGTCGCATGATAATTTGCTAGTGGGCCAGCGCTTAAAATTTTGATTTTAAGCTTTCTTTGCAAAAGGGAAAAAATTATCTTTGGCCTCCGCTAACCCGCCGACCTGCCTTGTTCACCACATGTTGCTCATTGATTTTCTTGCAGGCCCATGGCTTAAAATTTTGATTTTAAATCCTTTTACAAAAAATGGGAAAAATCCCCATTTCCCTCTATGGCCTGCACTTCCCTCTGACCCTGTTGGACACGTGTCCTCCTATCATTGGCCATGGGGCCACGCTCCAAACTTTTAATTTTAAGCCATCTTTTCAAAAAAGGGAAAAATTACCTTTTACCTCCGCCGGCCTACCGACCCACTCAAAATTGATGCCACATGTCCTCCTCTGATTAGAGAGGGGGAAAAACTGATTTTGAAACTTTAGAAAAATAAAGCTAAAAAATTCTAAGTCCCCATCGGCCCACTCCTCCCTTTTTGGTCTTTTAGGACACGTGTCCACTCCCGATTGGTTGTGGGGCTTTGGACCATTTTGTGACTTTAACATTTTTGTAAAATAAGGTCTAAAAACCTTAAGGGAATCTAACCACCCACCACCCAACACTCCGCCAATCGGAACATGCCACGTACGCAAATTTGTAAAAAGGGGTCCCTAGGCACGAAAATGCCCCATTTGTCAAAAAGGTGAAAAATGAATAGTTCTGATGCTTCCTTGCCGCACCTCGACCAATGAAAACCCGTCACATTGTCAATACCTTCGAGGATGAATTTGACAGGAAAATGATGCTTGTATGACCATCAAAACACAAAAATTCAAAGGATGCCCTAGAATTCAATTTTTCACCAAGGATGGCAGATTTTTTGATTCTGAATCAACTGAAGCATGATTTTCAAAAAATTTTAACCTTGGGATAGGATTTTCAATTGTAGACAAGTATGATTTGATCAATTTTGATTTTTCCATGATCTGGTAAAGGGAAAAATGACATAGCCCGCAAAATGGAAAAACTAGGGCACAGAAAAGGGCAAACTTGGATTATTCTTTCAAATTAGGGAAAAACAAGAAGTTTGTGAGAATTTTTAAAGCATTTCAACTGGAGGGGAAGAATTATAGACCATTAAATCAAAGGATAAAATGCTTTTTGTAGATATATATTTGAAAATTTTAGGAAAATATGGTACAAGCTCAAAAATGGCACCAACATCAACTCTTCCTTGGGGATGGGCACTCATGATGAGTGCCACAAGGACAAAACATAGACCAGGTGCCAAAATATCCATTGGGCAAAGGAGTCATGAGCCAAAATCACCAAAAACCAGCTGAGAACTTGACAAAAATGGCTTCCACATAGTAAAGCAAACCACAAAACCGACAAAACAACAAAAACAAAGCGAAAAACAAAGAGTATACAATCAGAAAATTGGTGCATACCTTAGATTTGGGGATTAATCCAAGAAATGCTTCAAATGTCTGTCATTAATAGGTAGCTCCACCAATTCCCCATCTAATTACTTGAGAAAGAAGGTATGTTCACCAATTCTGATATCAATGGCATAAGGGCCCATTCATAATGCATCAAATTTTCCATGCTTGCCCTTGTCTTCATGTCTACTATCCCACAATAAAACCAAATCTCCAACATTGAAGGCTCTAGGAGTGACCTTCTTGTCAAACAATCTCTTCAATTTTTCCCTAAATCGACATGCCTTTGATGGGATGCTCTTCTCCCTTCATCAAGCTCAATAATCTGATTGATCCTTGATTCGGAGATGGGCCAAGCTCTTGATCTTCCAACTATTGAGAAAACTAAAATGAAGATAATTACATGTGCAAGGGCAGAAAAGCCGGAGTTCCATACACTAATTCAAATGGAATTTTACTAGTAGCTCTTTTAGGAGTTATCCTATCGAGCCAAACTACAAATTTCAATTGTTCACCCCATTTCTTCTTGTTTTGCTCCAAGGTTCTTCTAATGATATTCAACAAATTCTTATTGCTAGACTCAGCTTGTCCATTCCCTTGGGGATTATAGTTTGAAGAATAACTCAAATTTATTCCATATTCATTGCACATTGCCATTAAAGGTTTGGCTCTAAAGCACATGACATTATCAGCTATAATCTTGACTAGGACTCCAAATCTGCATATGATGTGATTCAACAAGAAGTCCATTACCACTTGGTGTGTTGCCTTCTTAGATGGGATTGCTTCAACCCACTTTGTAAAATAATTAGTGGCTACAAGAATCCACTTATGGCCAGCACTAGAAGGATATGAAATCTCACCAATGAAGTCCAGGGCCCCATTACTTGAAAGGAGATTCAATTGATATAGGATACAAAGGAAGGGAGCTTGAAGCTTTCAGTCTTCTAGAGAAATGTTGGAAACTATCACATTTTCTAACCAGCTGGGTTGCATCTTTGAAGAGAGTAGGCCACCAATAACCAGCTCTCAAAATCTTATGTGACGTTACTCTTCCGAGAAAAGTGTCCTCCACAAACTCCCCATGGAAATCAGTAATTACTTTGGGAGCTTCGTCTTGATTACACACTTTAAGAGGACACCTTCAGGTTCTTCCAAGCCAACCCAAAGTCAATGATGATGTATTTATGAGAATCCAGCTTGAGGGCTACTTTCTAATTTTTATTTAAATGATCAGGACAACAAAGGTATCTAAGGTAAAATATTATATCCTTGTACCACTTAGAAATTACCAACTTTGTAAGAACATCTACCCTTTCTTCCTCTAGCTAATTCAATTCCACATTCTGTAAGTTGCTCTCAGCCATGAGCTTAGCAAGACCCAAACCTCTTACCAAATTTTTGGTTTAGATGTCCATATCATACTCTTGTAACTTATTCACCCACCTACATATTTTTCTTGAGATATCCATCTCTGATAAGATGTCTTTCACCATGGTGTGGGGAATATAAGCAACAACTTTTGAACTCAATATATAAGGCCTAAAAACTTTTGTTTCTTTCACCAAGGCAAATGCTTCTTTTTCCATGATTGTATACTTCAGCTCATCTACTTGTAAAGCCTTAATAAATAAGGCAATAGGCCTCTCAACCCCATTCTCATCCTTTTTAGAAAAACAGAAGCAATGGTATACTCATAGGAAAATGAAAAGATTTAGAAAGGCCTCTTATAGTTTGGGGTTGCTAAAACAGGTGCATGTTTAAGTGCATCCTTAATTCCTTCAAAATCTTGAATGGGAGCCTCCTCCCATTTGATAACTTGGTCCTTCTTTAGCATGCTTGTGATTGGAAGAGTTAACTCAGCAAAGTTGGAAACAAACCTTCTAATAAAATTAATTTGACCAAAGAAAGATTGGATTCCTTTCTTGGTTCTTAGGATAGGTACTTTGCTGATTTCTTCCACTCTCTCAGGGTCTATCATAACACCATATTTTGACACAATGTGACCAAGCATATTGGCCTTTTTCACACCAAAATGACACTTCTTTGGGTTAAGAGAAATGCCATACTCCCTACATTCGATCAGCATCTTCTCTAAGTGCTGCAAATGATCACCTATCTCGCTTGAAAACATAGTCACATCATCTTGGTAAACTGCAATGAACTCATTGATGTAACCAGCAAAAGCAAAATCCATTGCTCTTTAAAAAGTAGCACCACCATTCATCAAACCAAAGGGCATCCTAACAAAAACATATGTTCCCCAAGGAGTAGTGAATGATGTCTTAATTCTTTCGATTCCTTGAAAACAACTTGATTGTATCCAGAGAAACCATCCAATGTAGAAATAAACTCAGACCCTGTCACAAGCTGCAACATATTTTCCATATTTGGCAAGGGATAGTTGTCCTTCAGTGAAGCTCTATTCATATTTCTAAAGTCTACATAAATTTTTATATCTCCATTTTTCTTTCTGACTGGCACAAGGTTTGCAACCCATGATGAATACCTTGTGGGCTGAATGATCCCTCCCTCCTTCAGTTTCTTCAATTCATCTTGCATTTTCATGGATAGGAGTGGATTGATTGGCCTTTTCTTCTATCTAAATGGTTTTTCATTTGTTTAAATAGGAATCTCATGTTAAAACAAGTCTTCTCTATATGCTTTTAGCTCATAATAGGACCAAGCAAGGCGAGTCTTGATATTTTTTAAGTGTTGGGCATAAGACTATTTTTCCTCTTTACTTAAATTGCTGCCCAACCAAACTTTTATTTGTTTTTCCTCTATTCCCAAGTCATGCTCTTCCACATCCCTTGAGGTAGACATGTTTCTATTGTTGAAGCAATCAACATTGTTAAAATTAGACTCAAGAGCAACAAGGCCTCTAGGAATAGTGTTAGTTTTCAATTGGATAATATCTTTTCAAACAAAGTCTCTCTTCCTTTAGTCACACACACCATTGGTTCCCAATGAATATGTTGATCTAAAAAATCACCTTGATTTTTCAAGAACCTTTTCACTTGAGCATCATAATCAAATACTTACCAATGTTTGATATTATTAGGGACAACTAGCCTAGTCAACACTTCAACATTGTACTCATAATAAGGTCAAATGGTGCAAAATCTAAATCTTGACCCCAACACTTTGTCAACTTGTTAGCATCAACATTCAAACTTCTGTCATGGTGCATAATATTTAAGGAATCAAACATCTCAACTAGATCCCAAACTGCATGCTTATCTTTGCTTCATTCGCTGATTTTTGTAGCATAAAATTTTCTTATTTGTTTGACAACTAGCTTTGAATCTCCTTTTCAATGATGTCCCTAACACCATACTTCCATGCAATTCTCAAACCCAACAACAAGGCTTCATACTCAGCAATGTTGTTAGTACATTCAAAGTTAAGCTTAAAGGAAAAAACAAATATCATAATTACACCAGCACCATTTCCAAATTTGGAGCAAGCTCCATCAAATAGCAATGTCCATGGAGAACCTACCATATCAAGGCACTTTCATTTTTCCATCTTATTTTATTTTCCATCAACAAAACCAATGAAATTCTTAGCATCTACATTAGCAAACAACATTTCATAGGAAGCATTGTTGGGATCTTCAATTAGGTGTAACATTTTCTTTTCTCCATAGAGCTTGACAAGGCTTCCCTCAATGGGAATGTTGGTAAATTACATGCCCATTTGGACACTCCCTCCAACACTTATAGCCCACTTTCTTGACAAAATAATACCCCATTTGGCAAGGAAATCAACAATCACAACATCCAATTTTAAATTCCTCCCTGGATAAGATGCAAGCTGCACTACCAAACCTTTCACACAACCAACAACTAGGACTTCTCTTGAGTCCATGGCAGTACACTTTCCATAGGTTGTTGTCACTTTGATGTCCAACTCATTCATGACTTCTAGAGGCATGACATTACATGATGCACCAGAATCAAACATACAATTGTGAAGTAGCTTATCCTTTATGATCAAAGTTGTGAAGAATGGATCAACATTCAATTGGGAATCAACCAAAGATGTCCCCAAATATACCTCAAGTGTCTCTCCAAGATCTTCTACTGCTGGTGGTGTTTCAAGGTCAACAATGATCTGAGGTGGAGTTTTAACAACATTTACATTTCTACCTGGAGTAACCTTCTCTTCTTTCAATCCCAAGTACTCAAATGCTCTCTTCTTATGCTCAAGAATTCTAAGCAACTCAATGATTAGAACACTCACTTTAATTTGACTTAATACTTGGGCTATGTCATAGGGGAAATTCTTTGGAAAAACAACATTGGAAGGGAGACAAGAAGATTCATTAGATGGTAGTGGATTCTTGGCAGCTTGGGCATGAGGAGGACTGTAATTTTTGTTTGGGACAACAGAACTTCTAACAGGTGCTTCTCTCCTAGGAGCTTCTTTTGGAATGCTTGTGAGCAAGGGTGTTTTAGGTTTGGCTTGAGGCCCAACTCCCTTAACAACCTTTCTTCTAGTGTTATAATATTTATCTTGAGCTACAACAACATTCATCAACAATTTTCTATCTTCCTCCAAAGGGATACCACCATCATACTTCTTAATCATCAAATCTCTTAAGTATTCAAAGTCATTGTTAGGAATTTCAAAAGATTGCACTACATCAACTTCAAGAGCATGAGGGGAAGAAATATTTGTACCCGTTTGATGTAATCCCAAAAGGTAGCAGTAGTCCAAGCACTTATTACTTTAGTAGATTTTGCTTCTCCTTGTGAGCTTGAAGAACAACCCACCATGTAAATATCATCATCAGTTCCATCCTCATTATTAGCTTCATCAACCTATTGGTCCACTTCATATGGAGGATGAGGAAGAAAACATCTATCACACCAATCAATATCAGCAACCTCTTCAACAATAGTAACCCTAGCAGTTAAGGGATCAGGAAACACTCTTCCTTCATGTGCTTGAGGATGTCTATTTATAGATCCAATAGGCCCTTTACCTTTGTCATCAAACCTCTGCTCATTCCTATGGTGATTGCCAAATCTATCTTGTGCTTACTGCCTAGGATGACCTTGTGAAGTCTACCTAATTCCCTTCTCAGCTCTTGCCAACTTTTATGAGATTTATTTGATAGCCCCTACCAAAGTTTTCACAACCTCTTCTAAATCAACACCTTTGCTAGCTTGAGGTTTTTCAAGGTTTATCAATTTTACACCATCTCTCTTGAGAGGTTTCCCAATTGCTTTGATATTGTTCTCAATTTGAAGTGCCATGGTGAAAGCTTGTCTTAGATTGGTAGGGTTCTTGTCTCTTAGGTAATAGGCTACCTTCTTATCAAATGCATCTACATATTTGATTAAACAAGATTCATCACAAGGCCTCAGATTAACTGGAAGCCTTCTCAAATTTTTGTTAAACCTTGTGTTGAAGTCATGAACTAACTCATTGGGGTTCTTCTTGATATTCTCAAATTCAGAAAAGAGAAACCTAGGATCAGTCCTATCACCATATTGTAACCTAAATGCATTCTTCATTTCAGTCCAAGAGTCAATAGAATTATCAGGAAGATCCTTGTACCAATCCCTAGCATCCTCTTCTAGTGTATGAATAAAATTTTTGACATAAACATCCTCAAACTCTATCTCAAAATATTCCATCATATTATCAAAAAGTTTGAGATGCTAATCACCAGTAATAGCATTGTTACCATGGAATTTTGGCAACCTATTTCTGACATCTTGTGGGACAACATTTGGGTAACCATCCATTCCTCTAAAATTTATAGGAACAAAGGTGTTAACAACAAATGGAGGTCTAGGTTAAGCCATATTGTTTCGTGGGGGTGATCTTGGAGGTGAAACAAGTTGATGAGGAGTGAGAGGTCTTTGGGGAATGGGAATGAAATATTCAAAATATATCTCTCTTAAGGGCTGTCCTTCTTGATGATCTCTAGAAAATTTAGAAAATACGGGATCAGATTCGGGAGAAAGCTTTTTAAAAACACAAGAAGGTCCCTTACCCGATGGGGAATTCAAATTAGCAATAGGATTGTCTAAATCAGATCCACTTGAATAAGAATTATAGTCCTCAATAATAGGTTGCTCACTTTCAAACTCAACAATGGGGATCTCCTTTCTTACATCCAAGTCTCCAATAACCTTCCACACCTTTCTCGCCTCTAGCTCTAAGTTTATTGAATCTGTAAACAACTTCTTAGCAGAGTCATTGAGGAAGAGAGATCTTCTTCCTTCTAGTTTTGCAGGGATTAACAACATAAAAGTAAATGACAGAAAGGTAAGACACTGGTATTTATCAATATTAGAACAACATGGAGTCACCACTAAGTATTTTCACCCTAGTTGCGCAAATGCACTAATGTACTCTATCAAATAATTATCAACACTTTGAAAATCTTGCTAGAATTTATAGATTAGACCTTCCTCTATTGAATCAATCAACCACAAATGTAAATAGGGTGCAACCACTACTAGAAACTAATAAAATTATAGGTAGAACTTGTAACCTTCATTTAATCCTTACAAATCTGATTATAAAATAATGCTTCAACAACGTATTTGCATGCAGAATTTGCAAAAAGGACTTTACCGAGTTTGATATGTATTCATATATCTCAAATATGCATGCACATGGATCAGATTGAACTTAAGAGAATATCAAACTCAGAGCTCTACTTTTTATTCCAATCTTCTAAATGTGATAAGAAGATGATACTCAGATTTGTAGTTGCACATAAATCACACAAGAAGTATTATAAGGGATCTAAAATCTTGAAATACCGAAGAATCTCCCGACAATGCAGCACACCGAAAGTGTTGGTTCCTAAATTTGTTCTCCTTTTTAGTTTGAGCAGCATCAGAGATATGGCATGAAGCTTGAATTCAAATAGATCATGTTGTGTGTCATTTTGTAGCCGAGGAGGTGATCTAACTGGCACTCAGTTTATGGAGAGATGGATAGCACTTTGAAATGATTTGATCGACCCTCACTATTTTAGGTTGTGCCTTTTCAACCAAGGTAAGAGAACCTATATTGTAACCCCCAAATGGTGAAGAAGATGAAGATATCCCTCAATTTATGCAAATAGTATGAAAATTCCTTGGTAAAATATGATCAATAGTCTAAATTTGACTTTCACAAGTTATCACTCCCAAATCATGGAGATATTTTCAATGCAAGGCAAGGGTTCTCAAGACACTTTGTATAATCCTGATTTTCCTTGTGAATTTTTGTAGATGGGTTAGATCCTTTTGTTGAAAAAAAATGCAATGCGGGGGTAGTATGGGTAGGATTACTTTGTTTGAATGATTTTTTTGGTGGGGTGTTAACAAGACAAATCGGGATATATCGATCTTTGACAACCTCTGCAATACTTGAACAACTATCGATAAAATGCTTCAAAGAATCGGGATATTCTTTCAACTAGAAGAGGCATAAATGGAAGCCCAAGTTACACTCTTCACACAATCTTTGAGAATTCACCACAAAAGCTTGAAGCAAAGAACTCAATTAAACACAAAAATCCATGATCAAAACACACCTAAGGTACCCCAAAGGCTTGCATAAAATCTCTACAATCAAGGAAGGTAAAGTCATTTGAAATTTGTTTATCTCTTTATCAAATGAAGGCTCTTCAAGATGAGATTGCAATTCCACTAAACTATCAACAAGAAATGGAGATTATGTGTGATTTCTAAAGACTTTCAATGCAAGATTGCAACAAGAACAATGAAAACCATTTACGAGGCATCTAAAAATGATAACAGACATCATATTGCCTAGAAAAACATAGATTAACTCAAAAGCTTGTTAGATTCATCAGCAGGGAGAGTTTCATGAACAATCTCAGAGTTGTGTGATGGATATACACTTGTAACCAACTCACATACATGAAGATCCAACACGGAAGAAATTTTTACGGTTCTTTAGTGGGTTTTTTCGTAAAAAAATGATATTTCTCTTAGAATTTTCTTGTGATTTTCAACTTCCCTCCCTTTACAATTCCTCCAAAATGCATTATATACCTTATGCCACATTGGATCCTTCTTTCCCAAGCAAAGAATATGCCATGGGATCAAGATTGTTACAAAAAAATCCTCATGATTCAATGAAAATGACATCAAATAGAAAAACATTTACAGGTTGTTAGGTGTGCCCAAAAAGATTAAATCATTACAAATATTTAGATCATTATCCATCCTGGAGGCATGTTTTTCATCATTGAGGCATGTAAACACCTTTTGCTCATCATTTTCACCTTTTTACCTTTTCAAATTACCTCTGCAACTTTTGATTTTGTCATTTCACATTTTTTCTCGGGATGGGGAAAAAAATTACTTCAAAAACATCTAAAATAAAAGAATTAACCCATGAAAGTGATGCCAATGATCTTGGAAGGCCAAGACGACACAAAATCACTATAAATTTGATGAATTTTGATGCAAAAATCATGATTCCAAGCTTCCTGGAGTTCCCATGGATGGTCAAAACAAATGGATGCATAGCAACCATCGATCTTATCCATCTTTTTCCTTTAAACTGGGCCCTCCATGTGTCAAAAAACAATTGGGACCGAAATTGGGATCATTTTTGACTTTTCCACATTTTTTGGAAAAATGGAAAATTTTGACTTTTTCTCTCCCCTCTCTACCCTTGAAATTTTGAGCTGACACGTGGCATATGGTGGGTCCCATTGAAATCATGCTTCAATTCTATGCATTTTGACCCTTTTTGGAAATTGGGAAAATTTTCACTTTTTGCCCCACGGGCCCGCACACCCGATTTCTCCCTCGCCACGTGTCGCTTTCTCTATCACTAAAATCTGTGGGCCCAATTTTCATTTTAACTCCCTTTTTTGCTAAGGGAAAATTTTCAACTTTTTCTCCATGGGCCTGTGCCTCCGATTTCTCCCCTACCACATGTCGCTCAATGATTTTCTAGTGGGATAGTGCTTAAAATTTTGATTTTAAGCTTTCTTTGCAAAAGGAAAAAATTCTCTCCTACCTCTGCCGACCCACCTTGTTTGCCACGTGTCGCTCATTGATTTGCTTGCGGGCTGTGGCTTAAAATTTTATTTGAACTCCTTTTACGAAAAATGGGAAAATACCCATTTCCTTCGTGACCCACACTTCCCTCTGACCTGTTGGACATGTGTCCACCTATGATTGGCCACGGGGCTACGCTCCAAACTTTTAATTTTAAGCCTTCTTTTCGCAAAAGGGAAACAATTCCCTTTTTCCTCCATTGCCCAAAGACCCACTCAAAATTGATTCCACATGTTCTCCTCTAATTGGAGTGAGGAAAAATGATTTTAAAACTTTAGAAAAATAGAGCTAAAAAATTATAAGTCCCCCATCGGCCCACTCCTCCCTTTTTGGTCTTTTAGGACACGTGTCCACTCTCGATTGGCTGTGGGGCTTGGACCATTTTATGACTTTAACATTTTTGCAAAATAAGGTCTAAAAACCTTAAGGGAATCAAACCACCCATTATCCCACCTTCTAATCAGAACATGCCACGTAGGCAAATTTGGAAAAAACAAAACCATGGGCCCGAAAATGCCCCATTTGTCAAAAAGGTGAAAAATGAAAAGTTACAATGCTTCCCCGTGACACCTCGGCCAATGAAAACCCACCACATTTCCAATACCTTATGAGGATGAATTTGATGGAAAAATGACGCTCGTATGGCTGTCAAAACGCAAAAAATTCAAAGGATGCCCTAAAATTCAATTTTTTCACCAAGGATGGTAGATTTTTCAATTCTGAATCAACTGAAGCATGATTTCTGAACATTTTCGACCTTGGGATAGGATTTTAAATTGCACAAAAGTATGATTTGATAAATTTCAATTTTTCCACAATCTGGAAAAGGGAAAAATGACATAGCCCACAAAAATGGAAAAATTAGGGCACAAAAAGGCAAACTTGGATTATTCTTTCAAATTAGGGCAAAACAAGAAGTTTGTGAGCATTTTTAAAGCATTTCAATTGGAGGGGAAGAATTATAGACCATCAAATCAAAGGATAAAATGTTTTTGAGAAGATATAGATTTGAAAATTTTAGGGCAACATGGTGCAAGCTCAAAAATGGCACCAACACCTTTAATAGCCAATTTAGTCCGAGGGGAAGGAAGGTGGTTCTTAGGCTAAAAATTCTTCCTTAGAACATCTTGATATGGATCTTACTTGAGCCAATTGTTTCTTAATGGCACTAAGGTCATTAAAAATCTTTTGCACCAACCGATCTGCATTACCTCTAGGAGAAGGAGATGAAGAAGATGCTTTGGATTTGAAAGAATCCCTTTCCAGCTTGCCGACATGATCAAGTCATCTTCCAAACTGACATCCAATCTCTAATTAGCATCCAAAGTTGCAATATTTTCTCTCCTTAGGGCATAGCTCACTTCGGAAATTAAGAATTCAAGGAAAAACACTTCTGAATATGATCGGTGGTCTAGTATTTTTGGAATCTTGTTAATCAACTTGTTGAACTTGGCCACAAATTATCTCATAGGATCATGTGATTCCTTCGTGATTTGAGAAATCTAAGCTAACAAAGCATGCACCTCTTTAGTAGGTTTGAAACGTTGCTTAAAATAATTTGTCATAGTATCCCAATAAGTGATGGTCCTGGCGAAAGATGGTAAAACCAATCTACAACATTGTCTTGCAAGGTCTCCACAAACAACCTAACATAGAAATCTTCATGTTCAACTCCCAGGACCCCACATGCAATAATGAAGGATGCAATGTGTTCATCAAGGTGTACCTAGCCATCACCTGTAAATTTTGGAAAATTCTTCCTATTACCCCTAGGTAACTCATGCAATGGTTGAGGAAGAGCCAGAGGCCCAAATATTTGTCCCCAAGGCCAAGGTGCTACCATCCTTGGAAAGATTGCTTGAAGTGGAATTGAGACACCAACAAGAATTAAGGCACAAATATTAGGGCTAAGTTGTGCTTGAGGAATGATACTACTAGAAGCTTTGTCTTCAATAGGAGGTGTACTTATGGAATGAGCTCTTCTATTTCTTCTTGTTGGAGGAAGTTGAAAATCTTGTTGATCCAGGAGTTGAAATTGGGGATCTTCAATTCCAAGAGCCCTTCTACCATGATTATATCTTAGAGTTTCCAGAATAAAGGAATGATCAAATTAGTTGTTATTTTAGAAGGGAAATTTGTTGAACAAATTCCCCAGTAAAGTCACCAAAAACTATTGGGTTTCATATTAGCACTTGGGATGAAACCACAGTTAGGGGACAAGCAAGTCCCTCCTCTTTAATGGGAGAGGTTCCCTTATTGAAAGCAGGGGCAAAACCTATGTACAAATGCACAAGTGTTTCATCCAATGATAGTTTCCTGATATCCTGAAATGTGTTTTAAGCTTGGAAAGTTATCAATACATGAGGATAGAAGACTTTGAAGAGAAAGGGAGGCATAAGAAGAAAATACTTTTAGGGAAAAGAGATGGCATAGAAAAACCTTATATGAATTATGGAAATGAGATAAAAAATGGAACCATCCACATTTATAATAGACACAATTCACAGACTCAAAGTTATGGAGATTGTACAAACTAGAACACAAAGTTTCCAAGCATGCAAGGATTACATGATTCACAAGATCAAAACCATAAGGAAAGAGAAAGTAGAAGAAAAAGGGAAAAACCTTTGTATTGATTTCTTCCAATTCAAAATTACAATTCCAGAATAATCAAAATTCCAACCCTAACAATGAATTTTAAAACCCATAATAATGCTTTCCAGAGAGACGGTTCAAATTCCTCGAGCAAGCAAGAAATAGTTAAAACTTATTCCAATCAATCAAGTCCTTGTGAATTCTTGATTTGCAAAGAAATGTTAATGGTGGAAAAATGAGATTTTTAAATACACAAGCTGTTTCAATATTTTTCCAATTAAAACATGGGCCTACGAGACGCCTTAACTTCATGTCTACCTTCTATTTTGTGGGGTGTATATCGACCCTAGATGCATGGCTAGCCAAAGTGCTCATTTAGAACCTGCATCTAGATTTTGTCTTTGAAGTTGCACTAGGATGACACATGGAGGCCTCCGATGATTCTTTAAACTTATCTGATCCGAGTTCTATTCCTATTTGACTCATGTTGACCCCTAGACATGTGGAGAGCTAGTGCTGATTTGAGTTTTGACTTTGGAAGTGCCTTCAAATTGTGCCAAGATGACGCGTGGCTCCTTACGCCAAAGCTATTACTTTTCAATGGCCAACTTTGTCTCTCTATTGACTCGACCATGTGGCGGCCAGCTGCATTCATTTTGAAATTGGCCCTTTGTGTCTCTTTTAGAATTGCATCGTTGCAGGCACATGGAGGCCTCCACCGACCCGCCCTTAGTCAATTTTAACAATTAGTTCTATCCCATTTTGACACAGGACACGTGGAAGACTGGTAAAAGCTTAAGAACTACCCTTGGCTTTGACCCTTGAATCTACACCGATGAGGCACGTGTCGTTTTCCATTGAGCCTTCCATACTTAGCCGATTTTAGCTTGTTTTGCCTTCATTTTGAACCCAATACATGTGGAAGGCCTGCACTTATTTGAGGATTGTCCCCTGGACCTTGCCTTTCGAGTCACACCATTTGGACACATGGGGGCCTCTGCTGTCACTTGAAAAATGACCAAACCGCATCCAATCAGAGATGCCCACATATTACTTGTGGATGCTGAGGTGAAAATTGATGAGGAGGATACGACTATCATTCCCGATTGTGGGAAGAAATAAAAGAAGAAGAAACTCTAACTGTACACTGAATCTCAAATTGTTCTCTATGAACTAGAAAATTACAAACAATACTAAGCTCAAGCAATTCAATAATCCAAGGAATAGACTCAAAATTCTTGAAACTTGACTCCAAAAGATGGGAATTTCGAGTGGTCGACAACACTATGTAATTTTTGGAGGTATCCTCTATAAATGTGGGTTCGATGGCATTTTCCTTTGATGTTATCCAAGAATTCCCGACGTAACTTATGGTGGAAATCTTATTAGATTGGCCGTCACTAAACACATCCTTATCCTTGGATATTATTGGCTATCTCTCTATCAAGACTACATGTGAATATGTTAGGAAATTTGTCAAGTGTTAGCAACATTCCAATCTTGTCTACATTCCTAGCCGGACCTTACAACCATCTCGGGACCTTTGGCACTTTTTTTCAATGGGGCCTCGATCTCATTAGTAATATCAATCCTCATTATCCTTAGTGTGCATTGAAGGTGAATCACAACACCCCCAATGTCTGCAACTTGATGGGTTGAGACTCTCGGTGTGATTGCATAACATGGAGCTTTTCCCAAGTGTGCGACCTTGCGAAATCGGGAAAGCTCTCTCGATGAAGGCTGGTTCCTATTCCTCTGTTCAAATGAATTGCGTAAAAATATAGAGGGTTTGCTCAAAAACTAACCTAACTTACTAAGGAGACAGGGTAGAAGATGCATAAAAATAAAACCTAAACTACAAAGGTGATGCAGAGGAATGAAGAACACTGTCTTGCCAATAAACACAAACCATAAAAATGCGCAATGCAAGGTCATGCACGAGATAACTTGATTCACGGTGAAATATTAGGAGGATGCAAATAAACACGAGAGAGGGTTGAGAATCATCCATAGACATGCATTATTTTCTCCAAAGATTGATACAATACACTACAAATGCCAAGAGGTGAATTTGCATTACAGGTTTTAAATGGGAGGTTTGAACTTCCACAAATTCACTGCCGCCAAAGAGAAGAAGGAGGGGAAAAAAAGAATGTCCAACCTTTAGAAAGAATCCCATCCTTAAAATTTATAGGAAGAATGAGAGAGGGAAGAGAGAGGAAATCAAAATCTACCCCAACCACCTCCAGGTTGCATTTAATTTATCTCATTATGGTGGTAGGTGAGAACCCTAGCAAACTTAAAAAGTGGCGAACTATATTTTGCAATTTTAAGAACTTGTTCCCACCCAATTAAATATATCTAGTCATAGTTGGATAGAGGACCATGTAAGCTTTCCAAAAATTCCAATCTTGCATGAATCCAAGCTCCCTGTGAAAAGTTATGGCCGTCTGAATATCTAGGTCGAGTGCAGCTTCTGTCGGCGCTCGAGAATGTTGCGCCTCCTGAAGATGTGTCATAGGCACATCCATATTCATGTCAACATACCCTTACATGTGCCAAGGTGAAATTTCTTTCATGTCGACATTCTGTGTCATGCGCCCTTTACGTGCACCAAGGCGCAACTTCTGCCATGTCGACACTCTCCTACCTACGCCAAGGGCGTGTTCATTTCGTGTCGACACCTTACATGTGCCGTGCGCCTCTTACTGTACCAAGGGTGCATCCATTTTCATGTCGACACCTTCTATCATGTGCCTCTTACATGTACCAAGGGGACATCCATTTTCATGTCGACACCTTCGTCATGCGCCTCTTACCTGCACTGAGGGTGCATCCATTTTCATGTCGACATCTTTTGTCGTGCATCTCTTACCTACACCTAGGGCTGTTGGTGATGCAATAAAAAATTAGGCTCTGAGTTTCTTTGATTTCCATATTCTTCTGTTTGTCTATATCTACCCGGGGAGATATTTACAACAATTTGGTGACTCAACGGGATCACCTGCCTGCTAGGTAGAAGATCAGTGGCCTTTTAGCAATCCATTGGGCATGGAGTCATAAGTAATAACCTGAAACCAACTTGATCTCTGATCCCGAGCCTGGTATCGTAACTCCTTCTTTGAGAGCATGCTGAACTATAGAAATTCAACCTGAGAGCAACAAAACTTGTGCCAAAGCACTTAGGGAAATTGAAACCTAACTACAACAAGATGATGTGCATACACACTTAGAGGAATTTTAAACCTAGGCTAATATTTACAAGGGTAAACCTTTTCCTTTTAGTAGCAATGTTTAAGATAGATTCCGTTAACCGGAATCAGGAGTTCTTCTCCATCCAATGTAGACAATTGGAAGGCATTACTACTTTTGCATTCCGTGACCATATAGGGGCCACTCCAAATGGCATCAAACTTGGAATGCTTTCCTAGTTTTGCCCGATCTGCATCCCATTTCAGGACTAGGTCCCCTTCCTGGAAGGTCCTTGCTCTTGCCTTCTTATCAAACCATCTTTTTACTAAGGCCTGATCCTTCTCAATCTGAACTGCATGCTCTCTGATTTCCTCCAATTCCATCAACTCTGCATACCTAGCCTCCATTGGTTTGAACTCAGACAACTCCAACTACTTCATGAGCTCCAATGCTGGCAATTCTAATGATATAGGCAATACTGCCTCTTTCCCATAGACCAACTTGTAGGGAGAATTACCAGTAGACCTCTTTGGTTATTATTACCGTCATTACCACAATGCTGATCTTAGCTTGGTATGCCATGTCCTTTGGTTTTCATCCAGAGTCCTTCTGATGATCCTTAGCAAATTCTTGTTCATGGACTCTGCCTGTCCATTACCCTGCGGGTAATAATTTGAAGAGGTGCTCAAATAGATTCCATTCTTGATAGCCCATTCTATAATATTGGAACCTATGAATGCTAATGAATTTTACGATATGATAGTGGCTACACACAAACCCGGTCACTATTCCTTCATAAAAGTCTAGTATGTTAGACTCATTTGCTTCTTTGAGCACTACTTGCTTCGGTCCACTTGGTGAAATAGTCCGTTGCCGTGAGAATCCACTTGTGGCCTTGGCTTGAGTTAGGATTTATGACCCCAATGAAGTCCAATCCCCATTGCATAAATGGTTGGTCAACCAAAATTGGGTGCAATGGAAGTGCTGCTAGTCTTTCTTTTCCTATGAAGAGTGCACATTTCTTGCACTTTCTTATCCATGTATAGCAGTCACTGAACACTGTCGGCCAATAATATCCTGCCTTCATTATCTTGAGAGCTATTACTCGTGGGGCGAAATGTCCTCCGGAATCTCCATCATGAAAATCTTGTAACACCCTCTCAATTTGACCCGTCCCAATGCACCTCAATAAAACTCCATTGATGTCCTTTTTAAACAAAACACCATCAACAAGCACATATTGAATGGCTTGTAATCTGAAGTATCTCCTCTTTTCTTTGCTCATTTCTGGAGGGCATAGGCCTATCTGTAGGAAGTTTATCATACTCTGAGTCCAACAAGGAGTAGGCACATCATCATTTTCCTATTCTTGACCACCCTGTAATACCAAGACAGTCTCTTTTTCATCACCTACTTCAACTTGTTGACTCAAGGCTAGTTGTTTGCATAGTCCCTTCCCACGTACTAGTTTGGTGACCTTGATCTTGATGTCATATTCCATGACACGAGTTATCCATCCTGCACGTTTCTCATTCAGATCCTTGTTTAGAAGGAAGTCCTTGACTCCCGCATGAGAGACCAATAATTGGATCTTGTTGTTTGAGACTAGGTGCTTGAATTTCTTTAAACTCCTGATCACTGCAAGGACATGCTTTTCAATGAAAGAGTACCTAGTTTTGTATTCCTCCAAGCCTTGACTGAAGAAAGCAACTGGTTGTTCTAATCCTTCTTTGTTTTGTTGTGCCAGGATTGCAGAAATTGTGTCTCCACCACCAAAGGCATATAACATGAAATCCTTGGAGAAGTCTGGATTGACGAGAGTTGGAGCTTGAGATATAGCCTCTTTTATTGCCTCAAAACTTGCCTTGCCTTCAGATGTCCACTTAAATGCCATGCTCTTCTTCAACATCAGTGTTATTGGCTTTACGAGAGCTGCAAAGTTTGGAACAAACCTGCAGACAAAATTGATCCTTCCTAAGAAGCTTTGAAGAGCCTTCTTATGACTTGGCAATGGCAACGCTCGAATTGCTTCAACTCTTTCTGGGTCAATCATCAATCCCTCCTTTGAAACAATATGGCCTAGAAGTTTTCCTTCGTGAGCCAAGAATATGCATTTTTTGGGATTCAATGATACCCCAAATCTTCTACACCTCTGAAATACCTACCTCAGATGAAAGAGGTGATCCACTGCATTTTTGGAGAATATAGTGATGTCATCAAGATATATCAGAACTATTTTATTGATCAACCCCTTGAATGCCATATCCATTGCCCTTTGGAAAGTGGCTCCAGCATTTGATAGGCCAAATGGCATCTTCTTGTAGGCATATGTGCCCCATTTGGTGGTGAAAGCCATCTTGAACTGGTCATCTTCCTTCACCATTACCTGATTATACCCTGAGTAGCCATCTAAGAGAGAGAATCTCTCCGAACCGGATACCACTTGCAATATTTGTTCCATTGAAGGAAGTGGGTAATGGTCTTTAAGAGATGCCCTGTTGAGGTCTCGGAAGTCTACACATAGCCTGATTTCTCCTCTTCTTCTGGCCGAGGAACCAAGTTTGCAACCCAGCTTGAGTGCTTGATCGGGAATATAATGCTTGCCTCTATTAACTTGTTTAGCTCTTTCTTCATTAGAGGCTCAATGTGAGGGTTGACTGGTCTTTGCTTCTGCCTGATGGGTTTAGCATCTGGATCCAATTCTATGGTATGTTGTGCCAACTTTGATTGAAACCTCTCAAGTCTTCATAGCTCCAAGCGAAGGCATCTGGAAATTCTTGGCAAAGTTGTATGAAATCTGATTTCTCCTACTCAGTGGCCACTTTGCCAATTTGAAGTGTTTTGCCTTCCCCAACCGGAATTGGCTCTGAATCTTCTCTCTTGACCTGTATGTTAGCCTTTTCCTTACGGAACTGGTCATTAGGGTTGAAGATAGACTCCAATGTTACTAAACCCTTGGGAAGCTTGTTTGTCCGCAACTGCACTACTTGATCCCCATACTGCTGCTCTAATCTATCTTGATTCCTAGCTGAGAATTCAGCCTCTTCTTGTAAGAAATTGACGATCTGTTGATCGTTCTCAAACACCTACCAGCTTGTGTTATTATCTGGAACTGCTTGGCCTCACAATCACATGGATATGTGGCTGTGTTTTTCCCTTTTGATGTTGTCAACCACATCAAACATTGCTCCAACAGCTGCGAGCCTATCCGCGGCTTCATTTTTCTTCCTAGGTATGGACACGATGTTGAAAGCTTTGAAATCCTCAATGAGGTCCCATACCCTGTTCTTGTAGTTCTTTAGCAGTTCATTCTTTGTAGCATGTTGTCCCCTGACTTGATTGACAATCAGCTCGCTATCCCCGAACACCTGCAAGTTCTTTATGCCCTTTTTCTTAGCCTAATGAAGTCCATGAATCAAGGCCTCATATTCAGCTGTGTTGTTTGAACAAGAAAACTGGAAATGAAAAGCTGAATAATATTTGATGCCTTGAGGTGAAACAAGCATAGCTCCTCCTCCTGCACCTTACCTACTCCTTGATCCATCGAAAAATAATTTCCATACCTCATTGTCATCCTTATGGTTTTGTTTGGTGATGCTAGGAATAGGCTGGTTTTCTTCATGTATGCAATAGACTCCTAGCTCAGATTCTTCTACTTCTTGGTAGGGATCAAAAGCATGTACCTTGCTTGCCCATTCGTCAAGAGTTAAATCTGGGATGCTTCCAACTTTGGTGTCAGCTTCATCTGTGCTTTGATAATCTTCTTGATCAAATGCTGAACAGTTGGCATTGATTTGGCTTGGAGTATGAGGCTCAATATGAAAGTTTGCAATTGGTTCAGATCTGATTGTGACCTTAGTACCATATCTTGTTCTGAACAACATGTGTGACCAATCAGCAGATAAGTAGCCTCTAATTCTAGCTGTGAAATCCCTTGATAAGCATAGGGCAAATAGTGGTGGCAAATCTATCACTGACACATCTTACAAAATGGTAACATTGGGGCATGCATGCAAGGTAAGATTCAAACTTTTAATCACTCCCACCATTGCTACTGCTGTCCCATCCAATTGCACTACCCCTTTGATATTACTTCATATTGGAGACCCAGCTGATCAGCTATTTGCTTAGGCATGACAGAACTACTTGCCCTAGAATCAATCATGCAATTGTGTACTAGTTTATTGCCAATGATTAATGAAACATAGAATGGAGGGGTTTTAAAACTTTACCTTGTTGTCCTCCATGATTTCCATCAGGCCGAGCAGCATTTGTGAGGACATTCTCTTGTATATGGACCTGCTGGTTCGAAGTTGACCAATTTTTCATGGCAGCTTGTAGAAGATCTCTTTGGCCTGGGATGGATAAAGATTCCCACATTGATATATTCACATTTGTCTTCTTCATTTGATCAATGATGTTAAATGGGGATGAAAGATCTCTTTGCTATCCTTTAGTCTGTGCATTCTTTTCTTGTGCATGGGCAGCAATAGCTAGCATGTGAATTGGTTTAGAAGGTGGTTTGGGCTGTCCTTGCATGTTTGGAGCTGCATTTTTCTTACCGACAACTTGTGGAGTGATGGAAGGTTGTAGATCACTTGGAGCCAATGACTAACCTTCACCAATATTCCTCTTCTTTGATCTTGTGTTAGCTACTACACTCTGAGAAATTGTTTGATTCATGCCACAAAAATCCTCAGCTTTCCAATTCGCAAGTGCGGTATCATTTGTAGCTGTGTTTTGCTAAGATGTCCCTTGTTGCTGATTTGTTTCTTGACTCACTTCACCCTCAACACCAGTATTTTTCACCATCAAGGCTTGGTTCAAAGCACCATTAAAGCACATAGATTGGTTGTGAGGTTCATTGCATGGGAAACACCAATCATACTCTTGAACTATGTTGTTTTGGACTGGCACTAATGCTTTAGAAGTAGATGCAACATTGGGGTTATAGGGCTGAAATGGTCTATTAGCGGGAGGCCTTACTTGGCTTTGATTTTGATTTGCAGCCTGAGCTGGTGACCTATTTTGTTGGTATGGGGGCCTAGCACAGTGCTCTTTGCTTGAGGCTGATATGGTCTAGCACTTTGAGCTTGCTTGTCTTTTGATAGTCACCAGCTCATTTCCAAGGTTCTGCAATTGTTTCATAACCTCCTGGAGTTCATTTGAAGCACTAGAGGATGAAGTAGAAGTTTCATTTGAACTTTGATTTCTAGGAGTGGGAATAGGAGCCAAAGTGGGTGCTTGACTAGTGCTTGGATTTTCTAAGTTTGGATACAAGGGCATGGGAGGCCTAGGAGCCAACTTACCAGCTTGAATAAGACAGTTTTCAGCCCTAATGGCAATGCTATAAGTAGCAGGTAAGGTTGTGCCTCCCATAGATTGAATTAACATAGAAATATCATAATTCAAAGCCTTAAGATAGTATAGAAAATCACCTTGCATTGTGTTGGCCTAGCCCACTAGAATCCTATCCCAAGACATTTGAAATCTGAAGTTGAAGTCAATCAATTTGCTCATTGGGAGCTCTCTTGATAGTTGTCAATTGTTCTAGTAGAGACAAATTGTCTCCCTTTTCTCCAAACTGCTCATGGAGAACTATGCATAACTGATTCCAATTTTGGATAGTACCAGCTCCAAGGCTCCTAAACCATTGCAATGCCCTCCCTTTGAATGAAGATGCTAGCAATTTGACAGCAACATCCATTTCATTTATCTCATGGATTGCACAAATGTTAGCAATGTCTTTGACATGATCACCAGGAGTGGTATGATTTTCTCCAGTGAAAAATGGAATGTTCTTCAATGCTGCAATTGGAACTGGATTCTATGCATTGAGGGCAAGTGGAATGCTTGCCAGTGAAATTGACAAAGGGATTCGGTGGTTGCGCCATTCTGATTGGCCTGAGAACCCTTGTTGATGTGAGAAAAGGTCTACCAGGTGGAGGTGTAGACAAAGTCCGGTTAGGTGGAGATGGTGATCTTCGTGGTCTTCTTCCTCTCCTTCCTCCTCCTGGTGATAGTTGTAAGTGGAAAAATAGCCCCTCTTCTCAAGTATTAGACCTGGTTTGAATTCTTCTCATATTCCTGGGCAAATTTTTCTACTATACCACTGAATTCTACCCCTTCGGAGATGCCAGATGTGTTAGATAATGAGCCTCAAAAGGCTAGTTTATGCCAAGTTACACACCAAACCTGACAATATTAAAAATAGAATTTATAATTTTAAGGACCCAGAAGATACAGCTCTTCAATTTGGTTATGGTGGTATTATTTTGCAGCTACTAATCTCTGAAAGGTACAGGTGAAAACTCAGGTCATGCAAGGCAACTGGGAAAACCTAAAATACCAAAAACCATGAAATTTTGAAAGTCAAAATCTCAAAAATATAAGAATACCCTTTTGAAGATTATCCCCTGATCTATCAACTGGTGAAATTTTTACTTGTTTTGAGCAAGTTAAGCCCTTGAAAATTGATTTCAAAGTTCAGCCTGGAAGGTAAAAAAATTGAAATTGTAAAACCTGTAATTTTTAGTCCAAATTTCTTGAAAATTCCTTCAAATCTTTTGGAATGACCTCTTGGTCCCATTGGGCATGCCAAAACTGTTGATGGTGAATCACAACACCCATGAATGTCTATAACTCGATGGGTTGAGACTCTCAGTGCGATTGCATAACATGGAGCTTTTCCCAAGTGTGGGACCTTGCGAAATTGGGAAAGCTCTCCGGATGAAGGCCAGTTCCTATTCCTCTGTTCAGATGAATCACGTAAAAATACAAAGGGTTTTCTCAAAACCTAACCTAACTTTCCAAGGAGACAGGGTAGAAGATGCATAAAAATAAAACCTAAACTACAAAGGTGATGCAGAGGAATGAAGAACACTGTCTTGCCAATAAACACAAACCATAAAAACACAATGCAAGATCATGCACAGATAACCAGATTTGTAGTGAAATATTAGGAGGATGCAAATAAACACGAGAGAGGGTTGAGAATCATCCATAGACATGCATTATTTTCTCCAAAGATTGATCTGACACACTCTGAGAATGCCAAGAGGCAAATTTACATTACGATTTTAAATGGGAGATTTGAACTCCACAAATTCACTTGCCAAAGAGAAGAAGGGAGGGGAAAAAAAGAATGTCCAACCTTTAGAAAGAAGCCCCTCCTTACAATTTATAGGAAGAATGAGAGAGGGAAGAGAGAGGAAATCCAAATCTACCCCAACCACCTCTAGGTTGCATTTAATTTATCTCATTATGGTGGTAGGTGAGAACCCTAGCAAACTTAAAAAGTGGAAAACTGTATTTTTATTTTTAAGAACTTTTTCCCACCCAATTAAATATATCTAGTCATAGTTGGATAGAGGACCTCGTAAGCTTTCCAAAAAGTCCAACCTTGCGTGAATCCGAGCTCCCTGTGAAAAGTTATGGCCGTCTGAATATCTGGGTCAGGGTCTGCTTCCTATCAGCACTTAGAATGTTGCGCCTCCTAAAGGTGCACCATAGGCACATCCATATTCATGTCGACATACCCTTACATGTTCCAAGGTGAAAATTATTTCATGTCGACATTCTGTGTCATGCACCCTTTACGTGCGCTAAGGCGCAACTTCTGCCATGTCGACACTCTCCTACCTACGCTAAGGGCGCGTCCATTTTCATGTCGACACCTTCTGTCATGTGCCTCTTACCTGCACCAAGGGCACATCCATTTTCATGTCGACACCTTCTATCATGTGCCTCTTACCTGCACCAAGGGCACATCCATTTTCATGTCGACACCTTCTATCATGCACCTCTTACCTGCGCCAAGGGCGCATCCATTTTCATGTCGACACCTTTTGTCGTGTGCCTCTTACCTGTGCCTAGGGCTGTTGGTGATGCAATAAAAAATCAGGCTCTGAGTTTCTTTGATTTCCATATTCTTCTATTTGTCTATATCTACCCAGGGGGAGATATTTACAACAATTTGGTGACTCAACGGGATCACCTACCTGCTAGGTAGAAGATCAGTGGCCTTTTAGCAATCCATTGGGCATGGAGTCATAAGTAATAACTTGAAACCAACTTGATCTCTGATCCCGAGCCTGGTATCACAACTCCTTCTTCGAGAGCATGCTGAACTGTAGAAATTCAACCTGAGAGCAACAAAACTTGTGCCAAAGCACTTAGGGAAATTGAAACCTAACTACAACAAGATGATGTGCATACGCACTTAGAGGAATTTTAAGTGTCATGTGCCCTTTATGTGTGCCAAGGCACAACTTCTACCATGTCGAAACTCTCCTACCTAGGCCAAGGCGCGTCCATTTTCGTGTCGACACCTTCTAGTGTGCCTCTTACGTGCGCCAAAGACGCATCCATTTTCATGTCGACACCTTCTATCGTGTACCTCTTACCATGCCAAGGAGCATCCATTTTCATGTCGACACCTTTTGTCATGCGCCTCTTACCTACACCGGGCGCATCCATTTTCATGTCGACATCTTTTGTTGTGTGGCTCTTACTGTGCCAAGGGCGCATCCATTTTCATGTCAACACCTTCTATCATGTGCCTCTTACTGCGCCAAGGGCACATCCATTTTTGTGTCGACACCTTCAGTCGTGCGCCTCTTACTCGCGCCTAGGGCTGTTGGTGATGCAATAAAAATTAGACTCTAAGTTTCTTTGATTTCCATATTCTTCTATTTTTCTATATCTACCCGGGGGGAGATATTTACAACATGATGTCATCATTATATTATCATTGCAAACTGAATATTTCACCAAGTGGGTGGAAGCTATTCCACTCACCTCAACTAAATCCAATCAGATTGTTAACTTCATCAAGCAAAACATAATTTTTTTCTTCGACGTTCATCACAAGATCGTCAATAACAATGGGAAGTCCTTCAAAAAAAAATATGTTTAGAAAATCTATGACTCATTCAATATCAATCTTAGTTTCTCATCTCCTTTTTATCATCAAGGTAATAGCCAAGCCAAAGCAAACAATAAGACCTTGCATAACATCCTTGTTAAAACCATTAATAAAGAAGTCGTTACTGATCTATTCAACTTCCCTTCGATCTTTGGGATTACGAGACCAACATCTCTACCTCCATGGGCACTAACCTATTTTATCTCGTATATGGTTCTCAAGTCGTTCTTCCCTAGAATTTCAAATTTCATCCTTACGTGTGTCTCTTTGTGAATTCATTTCTAATGAAGATTATCACCAAGAGCGTCCTAACCCAAGTGGAGTTGTTAGAATATTGTTGCCTCCTTACTCTTGAGAATCATCATGTTTATCAAATGAGATTCCAGTGTGCTTATAATAAGGATAGCAAAGAATGTGACTTCAAAATAGGTGACCTTGTCTTAAAATAAAATCAGAATTTCACCACTTTAGAAAGAAGCAAATGGGGAAAGTTTTCTTCCAACTGGATTTGAATGTACATTAGCACACATAATTATGGGTCTAGGCATATCTTTTGGCTTCCTTGATGATAAACCAAAGACTGAACCTCTTAAAGCATTGAAGTTACAATCATTATATTGTTAGTATATATAACCATGAGCAGAGATAGTCATATTTTTAGATCATTCCTCCATCATCAGCCCCTTCCATCTATCAACGTAATGATATGAAACTATGTGTTCTACTATCACTTCCTTGACATGACCATAAATATGGGCACCATGGTTATACCCATAGTATTTTCCTTATGGTTTGGTTCTCCCCTTTTTTGAGAACTCCATGATCATTACACCCACCACCTTCTTGTTTACCTATTAGAACCACACTAAGGGACCAAGATTGTCACTTGTGTAATCATCATCCCATCCGAAGTGGTCTACCTAGCTATACCAAGCTCTTCCCCATCAAATACAAAAACAAAAGAAAATAAAGTAAAAGTAATGGATAATCCTATCTCATGGTATCTTGTCCAAAAACAAACCGATCACGTGAAAGAAAATTGTTCCTAAAAATCATATAATGAAAGTAGACAGATCCTTAGAGGGACAACTATCATGCATATCTTATCCTATAATCTAAAACAAATGTCAAAAATTCCAAATGCAAAATGAAAAAGTATACCATACCCTCAAAGGATGGCTACTCTATTCTATCATGACAACGAAGGATTTCCACATTGATCAACCTTCTATATATCATAGCATTCTAAGAAATTTTCTTGCATCAATCAAATTTCTCATATACATTACTAACTTCCCACATTGAATAGTTTTCATATTCCCTCTTCACGAGAGATGGGGCATAGTCCTAGGAATAACCATCTATGGAGAATCCTCTTGCTGCATACAAGTTACATCTCAAACCCCTTTATCGTTTTGACATTAGGTTTATGAGATTATTGCATCCATTTTCTTCCCTCATGATCTTTTGGAATAAGTAATTGTCATTGGTTATGTATTAACTTCTGCTATTGGCGAGTAAGTGTAATGCATTATGTGGTACCCTTTCTTGTTTACCTCAAATTTTTCTTCAAGCATGGTTTCTTTGTATGCTCTTTGCTACGATTATCTATCATTTAACATCACCTTTTATCAAAATAGAATTCCTCCATATCAAATTTCAAACCATGAATTCTATATCTATATGTTTCTCTTTAAGGATGACATATCTTACAATCATCCATAATTCCATGAATTTTGATAATATATATGAATGTTCCCGATAATACAATTTTTGGTTTGGGAGTTCTACTTGATCTCCATTACGCTTTTGAATCCTACTTGAGAATATTTCTCAAGTTGCATTCACTATCCAAGTAACTCCTTATCCTCCACCATAGTCACCATGTGTTTGATCCATTCATCCTTGCTCCTAATTTCTACTCATCCGTCACTTATCCCCAGATAATTCTTGTCCATTTTAATCTCTCACGTTCTTTCATTTCACTCTTCTACTTCTAGTTGATGATCTTACTTAATCACCCCTTCCACGTGGGTATCTTGGTTGAGATATACCCTCTTCCTAAGATCTTCTCGCTATAGAATTTTCTTCAACATCTCCTCTTTCATAAGACAATAATCACCACCACACACATCTTTCCACTCCACCCCTTTTACTCATCGCTTCGACTTATCACTCTCACCATGTGGGCATCTCAATTAAGTATTCCCCTCACACTCTTTATCCTACACTACATATATTCCTACATCCATTCATATTACAATCCTTTATTTCCTTCTTTCCTTTTTATCACTTCCTATGACCTCTTGTTCCACTCGGTGTACACCACTCACTCTTTTCTCATCCTCCTTTGTCTCATGCTTGGTAATATTACTTACACACTCTCACAATATGGAAAATTTACTTGAGGGTTCCCCTCCCATCCATCTCATCATGTCTTCATCCCATCAACTACGTCAATCACTTACTTCTTATCATCATTTTTTTCCTCTTCACTTGGCGATCCTACTTAACCATTCCCTGATCCATGAAAATATTACTTAAGACTCCATTTTAAGGTTTATCTACCATATATCCTTCCCCCATACCATCATATTTCTATAATTTTAATTCTCCTAACTCTTATCATAATCATCTTCTCCAACCAACTATTCAACCCCTGTACCCATTTCATTCTTGCCTTTCACCTTCCATATCATCACTTCCGGTTTAGTGATCTTACTTAACCACTCATGTGACATGGCGATCTTACTTAAGAGTACCTCTTAAGGAAAATTTTTCATCTTTCCTTTCCCCATCACCACACCTTTCTACCTATTGGTAAACAGATTTAATCTCCTTCACAACTTGAACAACATCATGAATTTACACAAGACACTCAAGGGTAGATACATGATTTATATGTCATTTGTAAATGGGGAGCACATCTATCTAGATTTTTGGCACTCAAGATTTGAGGGAGTGGATAACACCTTCAAAAGGATTTTGATCTAATCCTCACTATTCTAGGTTGTGCCTTTCAACCAAGGTAAGAGAACCTATATTTCAGCCTTTGTTTGATGAAGGAGGTGGAGATATCCTTATGCTTTGCACATTATATGGAGATGGCCTTGGGAAAACATGATCAAGTATCCATTATCCAAACTCAAAAGAGTTGTCACTACTAAATGATGGAAATGCTTTCAAGACAAGGCTAAGGCTGCTAGAGACATGATGAAATCCTGATATGCTTTGTGTATTTTTGTAAATGGATTGTATTCTTTTGTTGACACGTAATGCAATGCAGGGGTAGTATGTGTTATTTTAAATGAAATTTTGTTGGGATATGTTTAGATAAGATTAGCTAGGAATTACAAACTTCTTTGAGAACCTTTGTAAGATATTTGCAACACCTAAACAATAGGGATGTTTCAATGGGTTTAAGATACTCCTTCAGTTAGGATATGTGCACCAAATGGAGGCCCAGATCTGCACTCTTCCACATAACCTTTGATAACCTGCCACAAAAGCTTGAAGAAAAATACCAACAAACTATCTAGGAATCCCTATTGATCATGACCTAAGGTGCACCCAAAGGTTTACAAATAATCTCAATATTTAAGGACAGTAAAATGATTTTAAATTTGTTTATCTTCTATCAAATGAATTCTCTTCTGAATGAAAGATTGTAGATGCCATTAAACCCTCAACAATAAATGATACCATGTATGATCAAGGAAGATCCCACATACAAGATTGCAACATGAGCAATAAACACAAATTGAAATCATTCTGAAACATAAGCATATACAAATTTTGCCAAGAGATAACACCAAATAATCCAAAAATTGATCAAATACATCAGTAGGGGAATGTTATTGGAACAATATCAGAGCTTTTTGATGGCTTTACAACTGAAACCAACTCAACATGATGAAATCTGATGCAATATGGAATTGAAAATGGCTCTTAGGTGGTTTTATTAGAGAAAATGGGCTTCTTCCTTACAAAATTCTATGTATTTTTCTCCTATTCTCTCTCTCCTCAAAAATGCTTCAAAATATCATATATACCCAATGCCACTTGAGTCTTCCTTCCCAAGAAAAGAATATGTCATGGGATCAATTCTATTACAAAACCCTTCATCATTTCATGAAAATGACATCAAACTGAAAAACAACTCGTAGGTTACAGGATGCAAATTTTTTAAAATATTACACCAATTCAGATTCATATCCATCCCGGGGTCATGTTTTTGGCATTCGGGCATGCCAAAGATGCTCAAGCAATCATTTTTCACCTTTTACCCTTTCAATTTTTACATCTCAGAACTTTTGATTTCTACTTTTACGTTCTTTCATGGGCCTAAGTAGAAATTTCATCAAAAGCATCGTAGATCATAAAATTAGCTCATAAAAATGGTTCCATTGCACTCAGAAGGCTGAAAAGATGTGAAATCATATAAAATTTGATGTGATTTGGTGAAGAAATGATGAATCCAAGCTTCCTGGAGCTCTCATGGCGGTCAAAATTTGAAAATTGGCACAAACCGTCAATTTTGGATCAACCTTTAATGCCACCCTCCATGTGGAGGATGAGATTCTTGAATATTCCCCTTTTTGACCTTTGGATAAGGTGGGACACGTGTCAAAACATGATTGGATCAAGTCCCTATCCTTAAAAATGCATTTGCGACTTTTTAAACCTTTGGAAAATTTTGAAAATTTTCCCGCTTGCCCTTCTCGGGCCTACCACGTGTCCATGTGTGGGCCCCCATTAAAAACGCAGGCCAATTCTCGACCATTTTCACCCTTTTTTGAAAAAGGAAATTTCACTCAAAATTCTCCACAGCCCGAACATTTTCTCTCTTCCTCGCCACGTCGCGTTCTCCAATTAGTGCGGTCCAGACCTCCACCCCCCACCAAAATGTAAAGTTTCAAAACTCTCCTCGGCCTGCACTCTCCATTTGACTCCTTTGAAAAATGCCACATGTCCTCCATAGATTGGCTACGAGGCATGCCTCCAATTTTGACTTAGCTCCCTTTGCCTAATTTTTTGCATTTCTTGGACACGTGTCCTTTTTTGATTGGGTTTCGGAACCTCGGGTCCAATTTTTACTTTTACCATTTGGAGTTAAAAACTCCAAAGTCATCGCGGAACCCACTACCCCATCCTGACCCTTTGTGGACACATGTTAGCTCCGGATTGGAGTGGTAAAATGTCACAAAATTTTCCTTTGTCCCCTTATTTGACTTTTTGCATTTCTGGACACATGTCCACCTACATTGGATGCGGGCCTTCGGTCAAAAATTTCCCTTGACATTTTGAGTCAAAAATCACCAACTCCTCTCCGCCACCCGCATGTCCCCCGAGCCACGTGTCCTCTTCCCATTTGTTGCGGGATTTTGGGCCTAGAAATGACTTTGAGAATTTTGCCAAAATGAAAGCCAAAATTCTTAAGGAACCTCCGCCACCTACCACTCCTCGACCAATCAGAATGTGCCACGTAGGCATCCTTTGCAAAAGGCGGAGCCACGGACCAAAATTTTCCCCTTAGCCAAAACTTCAAAAATGACAAGTTAGAAAATATTTCCCAACCTCCCTAGCCAATAGGAGCCCGCCACGTTGCAATAATAGTGTGATGATGAATTTGACGGGCCGAGAATGCCCATTTGACCATCAAAACGTGGAAAATATAGAGGATGCCCTAGAATTCAAAATTTTCAACAAGGAAGGTAGATTTCTTGGTTTCAAACCAACTGAATCATTTTTGACGTTGTTTTCAAGCTTGGGATTGGGAAAACACTTGCACAATTTTGAGATTTGATCAATTTCAAGTTTTTTGCACGTTTTGGCAAAGGAAAACAACACAGCCTGAAAAATTGAAGAAATTAGGGCACAAATGGGGGCAAACATGGAAAATTGTTTCAAATTAGGGAAAATACTAACTTAGGCATTTTCAAGGTATTTAATTGGGGAAGATGAACCGTAGATCACCAAATCAAAAAATGAAATGTTTGTGAGCAAACCTGGACATGGAGAATTAGGGCACATTATGAAAATTCAATAATGGGACCAATATTGGTTCCTACTTGGGATTGCACTCCCAAAGTGAATGCCACAATATCGAAACATAGACCAAGTGCTAGAAATCCATTGGGAAAGGAGTCAAAACACAAAGGCAGCCCAAAACAAGAATTACCATAAAAATAGACCAAGAAAACCACACCAAAAATGGTTGCCAAGGAAAAAAAGGGCAAACCACAAGCCAACAAAAACAAAAAAAAAGAAAAACAAAGGCTATACAAAATGTACAGTTTGTGCATACCTCACTTTGGGGATTTTAATCTAATAAATGTTTAAATGTCTTCCATTAACAGTCAACTCATGAAAATCCCCATCTAGATCCTTAAGAAAAACGGTGTGCTCACCAATTCGATGTCAATGGAAAAAGTGCCCATCCATAAGGCATCAAACTTGCCATGCTTTCCCTTGTCTTCATGCCTACTATCCCATAGAAAAACTAGAACTCCAACATTGAAGGCTCTAGGAGTGATCTTCTTATCAAACAACCTCTTCAATTTCTCTCTAAATCTGATATTCCTTTGATGAGAGGCTCTTCTTTCTTCATCCAACTCAATGATTTGATTGATTCTTGATTCATATGTGCCATGTTATTGATCTTCTAACTATTGAGAAAACTAAAATGAGGATAATTACATATGTGAGGGCAGCAAATCCTGAGTTCCATACACCAATTCAAAAGGACTTTTACCAGCTTACTCTTTTAGGAGTTATTCTATCAGCCCAAACTACAAATTTAAATTGCTCTCCCCACTTCCTCTTGTTGATTTCCAAGGTCCTTCTGATGATCTTGAGCAAGTTCTTATTACTTGACTCAACTTGTTCATTCCTTCGGATTGTAGTTTGGAGAATAAGTTAGATTGATTCCATATTCATTACACCTTGCCATCAAAGGTTTGCTCTAAAGCACATGGCATTATCGATACAATCTTAATCGAACTCCAAATCTGCATATGATATGATTCAACAAGAAATGCATTACCACTTGGTGTGTCGCCTTTCTAGATGGAATTGATTCAACCCACTTTGTGAAGTACTCACTTACTACAAGGATCCATTTATGACTAGCACTAGAAGGATTTGAAATCTCACCAATGAAGTCCATTCCCCATTGTTTGAAAGGGGCTTCAATTGATATAGGCTGTAAAGGAAGGGAGCCTAAAGCTTTCAGTCTTCTAGAGAAATGTTGGCAACTATCACACACTTTCTAACTAGCTGGGTTGCATCTTTAAAAAGAGTAGACCACCAATAACCAACTCTTAAAATCTTATGTCTTGTCACTCTCCTAAAAAATGTCCTCCACAAACTCCCCCATGGAAATCAAAAATCAACTTGGGAGCTTCATCTTTAGTTATGCATTTCAAAAGAACACCTTTAGGGTTTTTCCAAGCCAGCCCAAGGTCTGTTATGATATATTTTTGAGAAGCCAACTTGAGAGATCTTTTTCCGATTTTTTTCAAGTGACTAGGATAGCACAGGTGCCGAGGTAGAAGATCACATCTTTGTACCATTCGAACTCATCAATTTCTCAAGAAGATCTTCCCTCTCTTCCTCTAGTGATTCATTTCTACATTTTGTAAATTACTCTCACCATGAGCTTGGCAAGACCCAAACCTCTTTCTAGCTTTGTTGTTTGTATATCCAAATCATATTCTTGTAATTTATTGACACATATACATCTCTTGCTTGATATCTCCATGTCTGATAATATGTCTTTAACCATGGTGTGGGGAACATAAGCAACAACTTTTGAACTCAATATGTAAGGCCTGAAAATCTTTGTTGCTTTCACCAATGCAAACGCTTGTTTTTCCATGATTGTGTACTTCAACTCAGCTACTTGTAAAGCCTTGCTAAAGAAATCAATAGGCCTCTCAGGTCCATTCTCATCCTTTTGTAACAAAACTGAAGCAATATTAAATTCATAGGAAAAAGAAAAGATTTGGAAAGGCCTTTTATAGTTTGGAGCTGCCAAACAGTGCATGCTTAAGTGCATCCTTTATCCCTTCAAAACCTTGAATGGTAACCTCCTCCCACCTGATAAATTGATCCTTTTTAGCATGATTGTGATTAGAAGAGTTAGCTCAGCAAAATTGGAAACAAACCTTCTAATGAAATTGATTTGGCCAAAGAAATATTGGATACCTTCCTTGGTTTTTGGGATAGGCACTTTCTTAATTACTTCCAATCTTTCAAGGTCTATCATAACACCATTTTTGGACACAATATGTCCCAGCAACTTGGCCTTTTACACACCAAAATGACACTTCTTTGTATTAAGGGAAATGCCATACTCTCTACATCTTATCAACATCTTCTCTAGGTGTTGCAAATAATCTCCTCACCGCCTTGAAAAAATAGTCACATCATCTTGGTAGACAGTGATAAACTCATTGATATAACCAACAAAAGAAACATTCATTTCCCTTTGAAAAGTGGCACTAGCATTCATCAATCCAAAGGGCATCCTTACAAAAACATAAGTTCCCCAAGGAGTAGTGAAGGTTGTCTTAAGTCTTTCTGATTCTTTAACAACTACTTGATTGTATCTGGAGAAACCATCCAAAGTAGAAAGCACCAATGACCTCCTGTATGCTACAACATATTTTCCATGTTTGGCAAGGGGTAATTTTCCTTCATATATTCTTTTTTTAGATTCCTAAAATCCACACAAAGTCTAATGTCTCCATTCTTCTTTCTAACTAGCACAAGGTTTGCCACCCAAGATGAGTATCTAGTAGGCTGAATGATACCACCATCTCTCAATTTCTTGAACTCTTATTACATCTTCACAGAAAGAAGTGGATTGATGGGCCTTTGTCTCTATCTGAATGGCTTATTCTTGGCCTCAAGAGGGATCTCATGTTGGAACAAGTCTTCCCTATATGCCTTTAGCTTTGAATAAGACCAAGCAAGGAAGTCTTGATATTTCTTTAAAAGTTGGGCATAGGACTATTTTTCCTCCTTGCTGAGATTGCTGCCCAACCAAATATTCCTTGGTTCTCAAGTTTTGTTCCTCCACATCCCTTAAAGCAAACATGTTCCTATTAATGATGCAATCAACATTGCTAAAATTTGATTCAAGTGCAACAAGACCTCTAGGAATGGTATTTGTCTTTAATTGTATAATATCCTTGTCAAACAAAGTTTCTCTCCCTTCATTCATGCATACCATTGGCTCCCAATCAATGTTATAACCAGAAAACTCACCTTGGCATTATAATAACCTCAACACTTGTGCATCATCATCAAAAATCTGCCAATGTTTCACATTATCCGGACAACTGGCCTTGTTAGCACTTCAATGTTATATTCACAAAAGGGTGAAATGGTACAATTGTCAAATCTAGAGCCAAGTACAACCAACTTATCAGCAGCATCATTAATACTTCTATCATGGTAAACAATGTTAAAGGAATCAAACATTTCAATCAAGTCCCAAACAACATGCTTATATTGTTTCATACGCTGATTTTTTGTGGCATATAACTTCCTTAATTGCTTGACAACCAGCTCTGAATCTCCTTTAGCAACAATATCCTTCACTCCATACTTCCATCCAATCCTTAACCCCAACAACAATGCCTCATACTTAGCAATATTATTAGTGCATTCAAAATTAAGCTTGAAGGAAAAAGGAAACTCTTCCAAACTAGGAGAAAGAAAAACTATACCAACACCATTTCAAAATTTGGAGCAAGCTCCATCAAATAGAAAGGTCCAAGGAGAACCTATCATATCAAGGCATTCTAATTTATCCATCTTGTTCTCTTTTCCATTAGCAAAACCAATGAAGTTGTCAACATCTACATCAACAAACAACACTTCATAAGAAGCATTGTTGGGATCTTCAATCAAGTGCAACATCTTCTTTTCACCATAGATTTTGACAAGGCTGCCTTCACTGGGAATGGTGGCAAAGGACATGTTCATTTGAACACTACCACCAACACTCACAGCCCATTTTCTTGATAAAATCATACCCCATCTAGTAGGGTAGTCAACTATTACAACATCAAGTTTTAAGTTCTTACCCGGATAGGTCAGTGTAAGTTACACTACTAAACCCTTCATACAACCAACCACCGGAACCTCCCTTGAATCCATAGCTGTACATTTCCCATAGGCAGTTGTTACCTTTATATCCAACTCATTCATGACTTCTAGAGGCATGACATTACATGATGCACTGGAATCAAACATGCAATTGTGAAGTAACCTATCTTTTATGAGCAAAGTTGTGAAAAATGGATCAACATTCAATTGGGAATCAACCAAGGATGTCCCCAAATATACCTCAGGAGCCTCTCTAAGATCCTCCACTACTGGTGGTGTTTCAAGGCTAGCAATGATTTGAAGAGGGGCTTCAACAATGTTCACATTTCTACTTAGTATAATCTTTTCTTCCTTTAATCCCAAGTATTCAAATGCTCTCTTCTTGTGCTCGGGTATTCTAAGCAACTCAATGATGGGAACACTCACTTTGATTTGACTCAATACTTGGGAAATATCATATGGAACACTCTTTGGTAGGACAACATTGGAAGGGAAACAAGAAGGTTCATCAGATGGAGAAAGTCTTGTTGGCGGCCCTTGGGGCATGAAGAGGACTGATATTTTTGCATGGGACAACAGGGTTCTTAGCAAGTGTTTCTTTTCTAGGATTATCTTTTGGAATTATTGTGAGCAAGGGTGTCTTTGGCTTGGCTTGAGGACCATCTCCTCTAACAACTTTACTTCTAGTATTATACTCTTTCTCTTGACCAACCACAACATTCATTAACAATTGTCTCTCTTCCTCCGAGGGAATACCACCAAGATACTTCTTGATCATTAAAGCCCTTAGATATTTAAAGTCATTATTAGGAATTTCAAAGGCTTGAACTACATCTACATCATGAGCTCGAGGAAGAGAAAGAAGTGGTACCCTCTTTATGCAATCCTAAAAGGTTGCTGCAGTCCTTGCACTTATCACATCGAGTTGATGTTGCAGTTTGTTGTGAGCTTGAAGAGCTGCCCATCATACAAATGTCATCATCAATTTCATCTTCATTATCATATTCAATAACTCGCTAGTCCATTTCACATGGAGGGTGAGGAAGAAAACATCTATCACACCAATCCATATCAGCAATTTCTTCAACAACAAAAACTCTTGCGGTTAGAGAGTCGAGCACCACTCTATTTTTACGTGCTTGGGGTTGTCTATTTCCCCCACCAATCAGCCCTTTACCTCTATCATCTTGTATTTGATCACCCCTAGGATGATTACCAAATTTATCATGGTTTTGAGCTCTTTGTTGTCCTTGTGAACTTTTCCCAATTCCTTTCTCATCCCGGCTAATTTGTAAGAAATTTCTTTGACATCCCCTACCAAAGTTTTGACAACATCTTCTAAATCAGCACCCTTGCTAGCTTGAGGCTTTTCAGGGTTTATTAGCTTCACACTATCCCTCTTAAGTGGTTTACCAACAGCTTTAATATTATTTTCAATTTGAGAGTGTCATGGTGAAAGCTTGCCTCAAGTTTGTAGGATTTTTGTCTCTCACGTAATAGGCTGACTTTTTATCAAATGCATCTGCATATTTGATCAAACAAGATTCATCACAAGGCCTCAAAATGATAGGCAACCTTCTCAATGTTTTTTTAAATCTTGTATTGAAGTCATGGAATGTTTAATTTGGGTTCTTCTTGATATTCTCAAATTCAGATAAGAGAAACATTGTATCTATTTTGTCTCCATATTGTAATATGAATGCATTACTCATCTCTTCCCATGAATCAATGGAGTTATCAGGGCAGAGCTTTTACCAATCCCTTGCCTCTTACTCAAGTGTATGAATAAACAACTTAATATACACATCCTCAAACTCTATCTCAAAGTCTTCCATCATGTAAAGAAAAGAGTTTGAGGTGCTATCTCCATTATGGAATTGTTACCTTGAAACTTTGGTAACCTATTTCTCACATCTTGTGGGACAACATTTGGATAACCATCCATTCCTCCAAAATTTATAGGACCAAAGGTGTTAACAAAAATGGAGGTCTAGGCTGAGCCATATTGTTCGGTGGGGGTGATCTTGGATGTGAAACAAGTTGGTGAGGAGTACAAATGGGTCTGATTGGAATAGATGAATGATCTCTAAAAGGAAAACCCCCCAAAGGCTCTCTCTCTTGATAAACTTTAGCAAACTTAGAAACCACAGGAGCAGATTTAGAAGCAAGTTTTTCAAATGCACAAGAAGGTCTCACCCGATGGAGAATGCAAATTAGCAAAAAGATTATCTAAATCAGATATACTTGAAGAAGAATTATAATCTTCAACAACAGGCTTCTCTCCTCCAAATTCAACTATGGGGATCTCTTTTCTTGCAACCAAATCACCAATCACTTTCCACACTTTTCTTTCTTTTAGTTCGAGCTTCTTGATTCAGTGAGCAACTTCCTAGAAGAGTCCTTGATGAAGAGGAATCTCCTTCCCTCCATCTTGACAGATTTAAACAACAAGTTACAAATGACAGAGATGTATAAGACAACTGGTATTTCAAGATCCCAACAACATGGAGTCGCCACTAAGGATTTCCACCTTAGTTGTGCAAGAAAGCACTAAAATATTCTATCAAATGTATGTTATGACTAAAAAATTTGCAAGGGTATACAAATCAGATCTTCTTCTTCTTAATTCAACCAAAAACAATGCATCCAAAGTATATAAACTACTGGTAAATGAGAAGAGCGGGCTGAGCTTGAAATCTTTTTACCCAAAACATGCAGATTTGAAGTATGAAATGATATCTCAAGAATGTAACAGCTCAAATACTTGATCACACAAATTCTCAAAACCTTCAAACACTTCAAAACCACAAAGAAATTCAAAGAATTCCCTAGTAATGTTGCCACTTGGCTGTTGGTATCCAGATTTAATCTCTTTCACAACTTGAACAATCATGAATTTGCACAAGACACTAAATGGCAGATAGATGATCTGTATGTCATTTGTAGCCATAGAGCACATCTTTCTAGCTTGTTGGCACTCAAGATTTGAGGGAGTGGATAGCACCTTCAAAATTATTTTGATCTAATCCTCACTATTTTAGGTTGTGCCTTTCAACCAATGTAAGAGAACCTATATTGCAGCCTTTGTTTGATGAAGGAGGTGGAGATATCCTTATGCTTTACACATTGTATGGAGATGGCCTTGGTAAAACATGATCAATTATCCATTATCCAAACTCAAAAGATTTTTCACTACTAAATGATGGAAATGCTTTCAAGACAAGGCTAAGGATCCTAGAGACATGATGAAATCCTATATGCTTTGTGTATTTTTGTAAATGGATTGTATTTTTTTGACAAAAATGTAATGCAGGGTAGTATGGGTTAGTTTAAATGAAATTTTGTTAGGAGATGTTTAGACAAGATTAGCTAGGAATTACCAACTTCTTTGAGAACCTTTGCAAGATATTTGCAACACCTAAACAACATAGATGTTTCAATGGGTTTAAGATACTCCTTCAACCAGGATATGTGCACCAAATGGAGGCCCAGATCTACACTCTTTGACACAACCTTTGATAACCTGCCACAAAATCTTGAAGAAAAATACCAACAAAGTATCTAGAAATCCCTATTTGATCATGACCTAAGGTGCACCCAAAGGTTTACAAATAATCTCAATATTCAAGGACAGTAAAATGATTTTAAATCTGTTTATCTTCTATCAAATGAATGCTCTTCTGAATGAAAGATTGTAGATGCCATTAAACCCTCAACAAGAAATGAGACCATGTATGATCAAGGAAGATCCCACATACAAGATTGCAACATGAGCAATAAACACAAATTGAAATCATTTTGAAACATAAGCATATACAAATTTTGCCAAGAGATAACACCAAATAATCCAAAAATTGATCAAATACATCAGCAGGGGAATGTTATTAGAACAATCTCAGAGCTTGTTGATGGCTTTACAACTAAAACCAACTCAACATGATGAAATCTGATGCAATATGGAATTAAAAATGGCTCTCAGGTGGTTTTCTCAGAGAAAATGGGTTTCTTCCTTATAAAATTCTACGTATGTTTCTCCTCTTCTCTCTCTCTCCTCCTTACAAATTCTTCAAAAATATCATATATACTCAATGCCAGCTTGGATTCTTCCTTCCCAAGAAAATAATATGCCATGGGATTAATTCTATTAGAAAACCCTTCGTCATTTCATGAAAATGACATCAAACTGGAAAAACAATTCGTAGGTTGCCAGGGATGAATTTTTTTAAAATATTACACCAATTGAGATACATATCCATCCCGGGTCATGTTTTTGACATTCAAACATTCCAACATGCTCAAGCAATCATTTTTCACCTTTTACCCTTTTAATTTTTACCTCTACAACTTTTGATTTCTACTTTTCATGTTCTTTCACGGGCCTGAGTAGAAATTTCATCAAAAACATCATAGATCATCAAATTAGCTCATAAAAATGGTGCCATTACACTTAGAAGGCTGAAAGGATGTGAAATCATATAAAATTTTATGTGATTTGGTGAAGAAACGATGAATCCAAGCTTCCTGGAGCTCTTATGGTGGTCAAAAGTTGAAAATTGGCACAAACCGTCGATTTTGGATCAAACTTTAATGCCAGACCTCCACGTTTGGATGAGATTCTTGAAAATTCCACTTTTTGACCTTTGGATAAGGTGAGACATGTGTCAAAATATGATTGGATCAAGTCCCTATCCTTAAAAATGTATTTGCGACCTTTTTAAACCTTTGGAAAATTTTGAAAATTTTCCCGCTTTACCCTATGGGCCTACCACGTGTCCATGTGTGGGCCCCCATTAAAAATGCGGGCCAATTCTAACCATTTTGGCCCTTTTTTTGAAGAAAGGAAATTTTTCTCAAAATTTTCCGTGGGCCCGAACACCCGCTCTCTTCCTCGCCACCTGGCATTTTCCAATTAGATGTGGGTCGAGGCCTCCGATTCACTGCCCTTGCCAAAATGTGAAGTTTCAAAACTCTCCTCAAGCCCGCACTCTCCATTTGACTTCTTTGAAGAATGCCACGTGTCCTCCATAGATTGGCTGGAGAGGCATGCCTCCAATTTTGACCTAGCTCCCTTTACCTAATTTTTTTCATTCCTTGGACACGTGTCCCTTTTTGATTGGTTTTCGGAACCTCGGGTCCAATTTTTACTTTTACTATTTGGAGTTAAAAACTCCAAAGTCATCGCGAATCCACTGGCCCATCTTGACCCTTTTTGGACATGCGTTAGCTCTGGATTGGAGCAGTAAAATGTGACAAAATTTTCCTTTGGACCCCTTGTTTGACTTTTTTGCATTTCTGAACACGTGTCCACCTACAATTGGATGCGGGCCTTCGGGTCAAAAATTTCCCTTGACATTTTGAGTCAAAAATCACCAACTCCCTCCGCCACCCGCATGTCCCCGAGTCCATGTGTCCTCTTCCCATTCATTGTGGGATTTTGGCCTAGAAATGACTTTGAGAATTTTTCCAAAATGAAAGCCAAAATTCTTAAGGAACCTCTACCACCCGCCACTCCGCAACCAATCAGAATGTGCCACGTAGGCATCTTTTTGCAAAAGGCGGAGCCATGGGTCAAAATTTTCCCTTAGCCAAAATTTCAAAATGACAAGTTAGAAATATTTCCCAACCACCCCCGGCCAATAGGAGCCCGCCACGTTGCAATAATAGTGTGATGATGAATTTGACGGGCCGAGAATGCCCATCTAACCATCAAAACGTGGAAAATATAGAGGATGCCCTAGAATTCAAAATTTTTGACAAGGGAGGCATATTTCTTGATTTCAAACCAACTGAATCATAGCTTAGGATTTGATCAATTTCAATTTTTTACATGATTTGGCAAAGGAAAATGACACAGCCTAAAAATTGAAGAAATTAGGGCACAAATGGGGGTAAACTTGGAAAATTGTTTCAAATTAGGGAAAAATAATAACAACTTAGGCATTTTCAAAGGTATTCAATTGGGGAAGATGAACTGTAGACCACTAAATACAAAAATGAAATGTTTGTGAGAAAACCTGGACATGGAGAATTAGGGTACATTATGAAAATTCAATAATGGGACCAACACTACCTTTCAATTTTACTTGGCATTCCCTGTCATCCCATCCTCTTATAATCTATATCTTTGTCTTCTACTTGGAAATCTTACTTAACCACTCATGTGACATGATGATCTTACTTAAGATTCTTTCTTAGAGATGATCGGTCATCTTGCACTCCCCAATCACTCTACATCCTCACCATCAACATTTTATCATTAATCCCCATCATCACATCCTCTCACCTCTTCTTTCATTCTTATAGATACCAAATATTGTTTTCCCACTTGTCATCTCCATCATCCCTCACTTAGTAGTCTTATTTAATCAAATTCATCTCTTAAAATTCTTACTTAATGGCCCTCCTTAAGTTGAACTCGTCATTATGGACTTCTCCCTTTCCTCGTTCTTCCTTCCTTCCGTTGATTGTTTCTTCCTCCTGGTCTTCCTTTCCAAGTATATTTTCCTCCTACCATTATACTTTCTCAACCTATCCTCTTACAGAATGTATCTACTACCTTTCACCTGTAACCATATTATTTCCCCCCATTTTCTCCTTCTTGATCCATCATTCTTCATACCGAGCTTCTTTCCATTATTTTCATGTCTTGTTTCTTCCTCTTTCCCTCATTTATTTTCATCCACCGCATCCTCTCCTCACCTTCATCTTGGCACAAATCATTCTCCCTCCTTTCTTTACTCTTTCCACTACATCTTCTCGAGTTCTCCCACATATCCACCCCCATATCTAACTCACATTATTACTTGGTGTTCCCTTACAATTTTTTATCATCCTCTTACGTTTCCACGCTAGTAATTATTGGTGGAATTATCCTAAACATCATTCTTACCCATTCTCGCATGACTCTATTCACTATTTTTGGCATCCTCCATTCTCTCTTCATTCCTTCCTTTCCCTATGTACACCGATCATTATCAGCTTGACTTATCCTAACATCCCTTCATTGGCGTCACTTTATACACCATCCATTCTCTATTTTTATTGCCACCTCGTCGTCTTCATCCATATCCACCACTAATTATTGGTGGGCTCCTTCGAATGTCACTTAAATAGCATTACTTCTTCCATCACCCATTGTCTCTTCACTCGACTTCCTTGTCCCCACCTTCACCCTTTCTTATTTCTTCTTCCCCACCTCTCCATCTTCCATTCACCTCTTCAATATCCCTACTTTCTTCATCATACAACCTCTCTTTATTTTCTCGTCATCCTCTAGTCATCATTTCATGCATCTCCACATCTTTTCTAATCCATTTCATTCCTTTTGTTTTTCTTCTCTTTATATTCCCGGTACTACTCACTCTTTCACTACACATCTCCGTCCTTGGTTTCCTTCCTTTTGCATCAAATTCTCTATTTTCCTCTCCTCTTTTCTACTCCTCATATTTCTACACTTCCTTTTTATCAAATTCTTCCCTTTTTTCCCTCGTGCTTCCTTCTTACTTCTCCTTTGATAACCTGGCTCTTCAGGGTTATCCCATCTTTTTTATCATCCCACCCTCCACATGCATCTCCATGTGGTCTGTTCTATATTATTTACCTTGGTTTTCCTCCCAATAACCTGGTTCCTTCAATATTCTCCATGTATTCACTCTGTCATCTCTTCTTTCCCTATCATTTTCACCTTCCCACTACCATCCCCTTTCTTTCTCTCTCACCCCCACCTTTTCAATCATTTTGTGCCAATTTCTCTTCTATTCTTTGCTTTTCTCCACATCTTCCCGGTCCCTCATTGTTTCTTTCTCTTCTCTATTCTACCTCCTCTTTCATCTTCTTTACATTCTTCATCGTCCTCATGTCCTTCCTTTTCCTTCCTTCTCTCCCTTTTTCCTAATTTTACCCCCTACTCTAATCTCGTCTTCTTGTTCTTCTTTCCTCATTATCTCTTCTCCTATCATCCTCTATTATTGTCTTCTACTTATTCTTGTTTTCTACACCTCCAACATCTATAGTTAATTTCTTTTCTTAGTTCTATCTTATCTTTCATTTTCCATCATTTCTCTCAATTCATCCCCTTCACCCTTTGACACTTCCTTCATTTTGAATCTCTCTCTCCCTTTTTCTTAATTTCACCCTCTACTTTGTCATTTTCTTGTCTTCTTCTTGTTTTTCCTTCATCATTTCCTTCTTCACCTATCATCGCTCTCTCTTATTATATTCTACCTCTTTCATTCATTTTCTCCTCCTCTGTCTCCATCTGCTCTGTCCCATACCTTTATCTTCTTCACCTTTTCTTTCTCTTCTCATAATAAACCAGTACTCCTGTCCATTCCTATTTTATCATTCCACTCTCACTCATTATGTCCCCATTTCCATCCTTTCTCCACTCTTTTCCACCTCTCCCTCCTCCACCCTATTGTCCTTATTTTTTGAGTTATATCATCTATTTTGTCTTCCTTACACTCCTCCCCTAACTTATCTCCCTCTTTTTTTCATCATTTCTTTCCATAATCTTCTACATCATTCTTTATGCTGCCTTTTTTTTTTGTTTCCATTGCTTTCATTTTACATGTCTCTCTCCCATTTTCACACTCTCCTATGTCATATTTTCTCTTCTCTTTCCCTTTTACTTCTTGTTTGTGTGTCATTCACCCCTTAACTTTTCCTCCCATCATCCTTATCTCTTCCTCTTTTTCCATATTCTTCATTCCCTTTTTTATCATCTTCACTGATTATTGTTGGTCTTCCCTTAACATTCCTTAATTGACATTTCTGTACAAGCCCCCATTTCCCTTATCACTTTTTTCATTTTTCCTCTCATCCTTCCCCCCTCATCTCTTTGCATCATGTCTTCTCCTTCTTGTTCATCCTTCCTCATTCCTTTCTTCTCCTATCATATTTTTCTATTTTTTTTTCTAGGCCCATCGCGTCCTCTCTATATTTCCTTGTACTCTTGTTCTCCTACATTCTTTCTTTTCTCTATTCTATCATCTCTTTCCTACCTCCCTCCCTTTATCTTTTCCGCTACCTTCATATTACACATCTCTTTCCCTCTTCTATGCCTTCACCCTCTACTATGATATATACTCTCTTCTCATATTGTCCTCGACTATTATTCTCTTCCTCCTCTTTCCATTTAAGATTGATTAAAACTCATCCTTATTTGCAGACAAACTTTTCAATCCTAATACACCCCATCCTTATACTCCTCTCTATGAAGTTTCCCTCTCTTCCTTTAGGAGTGGTGTTATCTCTTATATTATCATCTACCCTCTCGAGGGGAACATCATCACATATATCCCTCATCACATCTTCCCTATGATTTTTTTCTTGGAGGATACCATAACGGTCATTAATTATCACCTTCTATTCTTCCTAAATGACATTTTCTCTACCTTTTTCTTTGCAAAAGTAGATTGAATTCTTCCCTCTTTATCGGAGAAAAAAGACTACTTTGTGTTTTCTTCATCTACTCATCTAGCCATCAATGGAGAACCTTTCTTATGAAACATGTATTCAAAATCATATTTACACCCCCCCTCTTGGGGAATTTTATCTCACACTTCTATCCAATATGCTCTTCATGTCCACCTTTGTGACCATACTCATTCCCCCTTGGGGCATATTATTTCACCACCCATCTTCCACTTTACCTTCTTGGTCATTTTCATCCTTATCTCTTTTTCAAACACATAATTTTTCATTTGATTCCTCACATACCAAAGGATATCGCTTTTGGTTGAGCATACTTTGATGTTTTCCTATCACCCAATGGTCATTGTGGTTTTCATCCATCTTGCGGTGATTTTCACCCACTAACTAGCGTGTAGAACATTTCCACTATCTCCTCTAAGAACGCCCTTTGTACCCTACCCATGTGATATCGTAGTCACCGCCACCTTTTTTAATGTTCATGTGATCCTTTTTTGGTTGGGGCATCTTTCCTTACATTCTCATTTTTCTTTACCCTACCTATCTTTAACATTTATCTCTCTTAAACTCGTCATCAATGTCCGTTGGTTCTTGAATCCCAATTTTGAGGGGGAACACTCAATCAATAATATTTTCATCATTTTTGTCTCGTATCTTTCCCAACATAAACCGAATCATCAAAAGGGGAAAATGTAGACACCATTTTTTTATCGTTCATCCCCTTCATCCCATGTTTTCTTGCCTTTATTATGATTATCTATTCAAATCCATTTTCCCCCTCAATTTGAATAAATCCCATTTCCCACCGAAAATACATGTTTAATTAATCAATCTTAATTGATTAATTGATCCCTTTTAAATACCTAAACCTCATTATCTAAATATTCCAAATTAAGTCATATCACTAAAAATCATTTAAATCATGAACCCCACTCATGATTTAAATAATGCAGAATAATATTTATCAAATCCATTATTTCATCTAATCACTCAAATCATGTCCCCCCCACTCACCGACAAGGGTTACTTTGTCAAACCATAGTTTCTTGATAACCCCTAAACTAACCCCATTTATAGGATATAAATAGATGCCTTCCCCCCTCTTTTAAACAAGTGAAGAGTGATAGAAAACCTCTTACATTATAGCCCCTCCTTTTTCATAATATCATCACAGTACCCTTGTAATGCCACTTGAATTACCATAATATCATCATCATGCCTTTTTGGTTCTCTCTAGCTTGTGTTAGCAAGAAAATTTTTCTGGTGGAAAAAAATTGTGGATTTGCCAATGCTCTAGGAATCTAAGTCCCTCTACTTAACTAGTGCAACTACCGTATATGCATGTACATGAAAAGGTGGATTTATGTGGTGGAATTTTGACCAGGTATCCAACAAGGATACTCTATTGACCCTACGAAAAATATTATAGATACTTGCAAGAGAGGACTTTGTCTCAGAGAGAGGAAAGGGGAGTGATAAATTAGATATGAGAACTAATATTGCAGTAGAAAATCAGATTCTGCATACATCAATTAGAATTTTTATCATGTGCATTAAAATTAAGAGGAAACAAATCTACGTGTAGTAACAAGACTAAATGGAATTTATGAATAAAAAGTATCAAAAACCCTTAGTCAAAAAAGGCTCGAAACTCCTTCTTGTATTGATTGCTTAAACCAAGTTGTATATGTTCTTGTGCAACTTAAAACTTTTCAAATTCCTAGGAGAATATTAAGTCCCTTTTTATAACATAAAGGTGACTTATTACATTAGGAACATTAGGACATATGAAAAGTGCAACCCCAATGTGAAATTAGAATATTGGAAAGTGAGATAAATTTGGGGGGAAGAGGAGAGAGAAAGAGAGAGAAGAAGAAGAGGAGATGTCATTCTTGATGAATTATGTTGGTCCTCATTGATGGAAAGCTCCAAATGTAGTGAAACTATGAATATTTGAACTCCTTACACACTGTGAAACTCCTTCAAATTAGCTCATGGCTGCTCCTCAAGTTGAGTGAATTGTTCCGCTGATGACCATAACTCCTAGCGTACGTATGATATACCTGTGATGCAAACTATGTAGTGAGCATCAAAAAACCTTGTCAAGTTCCCTGAGATGACCACCCCTCTATGTCTCATTGTGTCAAACTTTCCCTTTAAGAACAACATGCTATTAATAGTAAGTTTCCTTATGGAAGGCTTACTATTTTTAGTGAGAGGCAATTTTTTCCTCTTCTCGGCCATCGTTATTTGATGAACTCCCTCATTCAATCTTGTGTACATTTCCTTTTCTTTGACCACTTCTTGGGGTGACTTACTATTTTTATTAAGTGATCATTTTCATAGTTTTCTACTTTGGATAATCATTCTAGCTTCTTAGAGGTCTTCAGTGCACACTACCTTTTCCATAGCCGCTTTTGACGAAGACTTACCAAAAATAACAAACATGTGTAGGAAAGCTTACTATTTTTAGAAAGTGGATTTCCGATGCTCGGTTTGTGATGGAGTCTATTTTTCTGGATTCATCTTGTCTTCGTAGTCACATCCTTTAAATTTCACATAATTTTTCTCGACTAGAATGTCGGAAATAAAATTAAAAATTTTCACCTAGTAGTGGCTTTGAGCACGGAGTTGCCATTGCGGCCATTCATGGAGCTCAAAAATTACAGGTCTAGTTTTTCTTCCCATTTACAATGAAAACAACTCCATTGCGATAGGTTTTTCATTTGGATCTTGTGTGCAATTTTTTAGCTTGTTTCCATTGTCGGAATGATGGGAAATATGATGAATGTGAGTCGGTGCACGAAGTGAGGATTTTGTTGGAAAAAATAATTCAGAGAATCATTTGACCTCCCATTTTTGCATTGTGATCATCTTAAAAATGTGGAATTCTATAAAAGACATCACCTTGATCTGACTTGTATCTTGTGAGATATGAAGATTTCTCGATCGGGTGACTTCATGGTTATCTGGCAAAAACCTTCATTTTATCCTCATTTTCATTTCTTCAGAACTTTTGATCATTCCTTCCCCTAAAACCTATATATTTTCATGGACTGGTTGTTTATGTGGCCATGGTAGAGCTGGTTTGAAGCAATAATGGTGAATCGGGTGTCAAGAAAATCATTCACCAAGCCATGACATGGTGAGAAGTTATGAAGGAGAAATGAGGGGGGAAGAAATGATTAAGTGCTATATTTTAATATTCAAAAAATACTCATGTGAGGGTGGGGTGAATTTTTTTTCAATGTCTGATTTCCCTAACCTCATGGATGTGAGGGACATCAAATTCCATGGTGAGCAAGAGGACGACACGTGTCCTTGATCCGACGGTAGGGGATTTTCTTGAAAAAGCACTAGAAGCACTAGGGGCTGAAAGTTGGTCACATGGATGACCAAAGGACTCCCCATAGGGGATGGGAGAATTTTTCATGTATTATGTCCATTACCTCAAGGACATGAGGCACATAAAATTCCATGGTGGTCTTGGAGATGACATGTGTCTTCGATCCGACTACAGGGAATTTGAGCTCCAAAAATACACCTAGGGGTTAAACCAAAGTCTTAAGGTCACATGAGGATCCCAGAGGTAACATGGGGGATGGGATAAATTTTCAAAGGTTGGTTTACCTAACCTTAGGGATGTCAGGGACATAAAATCCCACCAGGCTCATGGTGCTCACACGTGTCCTCCCAAAAATTGACTAACTCCTAAACTTTCTCCAAGAGGGTAACTTGAAATGATGATAAATTTAGCTCACGGTGGAATTTATTGGTGAAATTTCATATTATATTGAATTTAAATTTCCTTTTAAATCAAATGGTGGGGTCTCAAGTATTTATTCATGCATGTGATTCTGAAAACATGGAATTGTGATTTAGTACTCCACATGTGCCTATGAAAAATAGCCTTCATACCTGATGCAAAAAAGTGTTGTGAAAAATATTATTTAACCATAATGTAGGTCTTGGAATCCTATTTTTGAGATGTTTTGTTTCAATCCTAAATCCATCCGGAGCTCCTAGAATCTTCTTCTAAAGCTTAGTAGATGTTTTAGGCTTGTGTACTTATTTTTATTGAGATGCTCCAAGTCTTTCAAAACTTCCCAAACATTCTAAAATCATTTCCATGATGTTCTAAGGTCTTAAATTCACCTCCATGTTGAATTTTTACCTTTTGTTCCTTGAGGGTTGATCTAATCTTGGAAAGGCCAATGATAGCCCTTCCCAATTTTGCTAGAAGATAGCATATTTTCAAAACTTCCTAAACTCACTTGGGGATTAAATTTAATTTCCTAAATAACCTAGGGGACCAATTTGACATCAAATATGGGGTAAAAAATTTATGGATTTGACCCGGGGTGGCTAGGAATGATAAAACATGAAAATTTCAACACATGGATAGTTTTCATGCTCGGGAATTGTCAATTTCCCTGTTGCACATTTTCATGACAATAATTGGCTCTAGGTTGGGGACATGGCATGGACTAAGTGTAGAAAATACATGACATGGGAAATCCTAGAACCTCAACTTATAACATATTAATTAGTTCCTTATCCATTGGTCCTTACGGAGTCATGTACAACCTATAACAAGAGAGAAAGAGAGTGAAGAAGGAAACACACACACGCAAACAAAAGAAAGGAAACACATGCCACAAAAAAAAAGGAAACATGCCAATAGAAATGGAAACACACCTAGAAATCACCTATGGTACAAGGTGGGGGATAACCTGATTTCACTGAAGCACTTTTCATTTCTCAAAAGTTACCCCTGAAGAGGCAACACCAAATGATGATGTTCTACAAAGACGTTGATGGGTTACAACAAGTAGCCTTCCCTACTTAGCATCTTATAAAATACAGGTTATTTCATAATTGTCTGTGTACTTGGTAAGAGTGATTCCATGTGATCTTCTTGATGCTCAAGTCCTTTCTTGGAAATTCCACTACCTTCATGTTCTTTGAAATCAGTTTCATAGTGCCAATTACCTTCCATGTTTATCCATATAGCTGATTCTCCATCATCACTACCCCAAGGATAATTTTTGTTCAAATTACTTGAACATTCTAGATTATTTTATTTCCCAGGTCTATGCTTGTTGACCTCTTTTCCATGAGAAACCTCAAACTTATCCTTTTCCTTTACTCCACTATGAGGTGCTTGAGTACTGATGAAAGGATTGGAAGTGACCTCATAATTGTCTTATATGTCCATGGCATGAGTGAAGAGATCAAGAATCAGCTTAGGGTCCTTTACAACTTCTACTACATCCAATATTTCTTGCATGGAGTTATGCTTCATCATTTCCTATAGCTCCTCTTTGTACGCCTTTAAAGAATATTTATTTTGCAGCTCAAGGCAACTATTTGGGGGGTTTACCTCATCATCTTTAGAATTTCTACACTCTAACGAACCTTCATCAAAAATAGATTCATCTTTAGAGGTCTTAAAACTCCTTGCTTTAATTTATTCTTCATGGAAAGAGTCTTCATCTTCAAATGGGAAAGAAAATATCTCCATTTCGTTATTGCATTCATCAACCATTAGCTCAAGAGCGGAATCATATTTTTCATCTTTCCTTATCTCAATATGGCCAACCTTCACATTGGTTAAGGCTTCCAAATAAGCTTCACACTTGTCTTGCAGATTCATGGCTTGCATCAAGAGTTCGAGACTGAGCTCAAGGTCCTCATTTTATTCTACACTTTTAGTAGTTCTTATACTGAGACATTTATTTCAAACCTTTCATTGGCTCATCAAAAATAATTTTGTATATCTATAGATCACCTAACTGAAATCATCTACATCTCCAAATGGGAATGAGAATAAATCCTCATCTTGGATAAGCATATAAGATAATTTTTCTTCTTGAAAATCATTAAGAACCATCTCCTCTTCCTCAAGGTTTGCATCATTTAGCAATTCAGGGCTGCCCTTTTGTAACTCGAATCTCCTCAATGATTCTTCAAAGTCCAAATCTCTTTGGGAAGGCATGTTTGGACCTATCAAGATGGGGATATCCTATTCCTCCTCGGTTTCCACAAAGTGATTCATCTACCTTCTACCTTGATACAAGATGTTAGCTTCAGGCTTCCAGGACTTTAGGACCATGTACCTCATCTTCTTCTCGGGAAGTAATATCTCCATGTCTCCCTTCACTGGTATGGTTACAAATGACCAATTCATCTAAATGTTCCCTCCCAAGTCTTGGCAAAACTTCTACTCAGCAACATTCCAAATGAGACTGCCACATTTGCTACTAAAATGATCGCTGAAACTTTCTTTTCTAGAAATCTAGAAAGAGCAACATATGCATCTTTGATCTTCCATACAAGTGGTACTTCTTTTGACTCTAGGAGAAACATGAGCTATTAAGTGGATTCATCATAAGTTTGAGATATTTGGAAACCTTCATGGGCATGAAATTATCCAAGGCACCCGAATCGATTATGCAATTGTTCAATACCCATTCTCCAACAAGAAGGGAGACATAAAAAGGTTTAACCTTATTAGTATTTTATGCACTCAAAGAAAGCATGTTTTGTGAGGGAGGTGTATGTGGGTTTGAAAACATGCCTTTAGAACTATAATTTACAACATTGGGTGTTAGACTACCACTCCTGATATATCAGACAAAAATCTCAAATTGTTAAAGATGAGTCTGAAAATATTCATTTTGGTAATCTTCACTTTGTCTTTGTTTGTATATTCTATGAAGTCAAAGTGAGAAGATGTGGACAAGGGGGTGAAGGGACTGATTTTGGAGTCTAGATAGGCTTGGGAGAAGGATTTTATTTTTGGGGAATGGAGGGTATTTTGAAAGGTACACTAGGATCTTTCAAAGTACTAGATTTTACAGGATCAGATTTAGATTTAGACTTGGAAGAGACATCAGAAGACTTACTTGGGATTGTGGGAGCCTTCTTACTTGCTATGGGATCAGGATCCAACAATGTAGACTTCATGGAAGATGGAAGTGGGGATCCTTGACTGATTATTTTGTTTTGTGGAGTCACCACAAGAGGATCATCAACCTTCTTTTCCTTTATAGTAGTGGAGGGAGATGCTCTTTTCTCAGACTGAGAATGAGTGAATACCACACATGAGAAACTAGGCACATCCTCTTCATCTTCTTCATCACCTCTAGAATACTCACAAAATCTTATTTGTCTATCATTCTCAAGTTCATCGATCTCTAGGAAGTTACCACCTTCACTTTCTTATTCAAGCTCTTCTTCACTTTCTTGAAATCTGTAATTTACGCTCATGGGTGGGGCCTCTAAGGCAAGCCTTTGGGGTGATCCTGTAATTTGATTTGTGTTGTTTCTTTGAGAAGAAAATTGTTCAAATATTTCCCTCCTCAATGATGTCATTCCATTTTCCAACTTCTGCAGGTAGAAAATTGGTTCTCTCATCTCCGTGGATGTTGGGCCTTTACCTTCATAAATTCTTGATATTTTCAAAGAGGATGTGATCATCATAAAGTTCAATGACCATCCTTTGTGCTCTACAATGTTCCTTTGTTGGGATCTTCACGAAAAAATCCTACTTTTGATGATTGAGCATTGATGAATAATCTCTTGACATTGTTCTCGATGGAGAATCTTCTTCAAGTATCTGCGAAGTAACCGTTGGGACCTTGCGGTCATATTTTTGGTACAAATGCTACTAAATCTGCCCCAAAGGGCATCAAAATTGTTGGTGAGAAAAATTTTCGGTGGAAAAAATTGTGGATTTCTTGTCAATGCTCTGGGAATCTAAGTCCCTCTACTTAACTCGTTAAGCTATCGTATATTCATGCGCATTAAAATGTGGATTTATGTGGTGGCCCTTTTGACCGGGGATCAGCAGGGGACACTCCACTGACCCTATGGAAAAGCTTGCAGATACCTTTAAGAGAGGACTTTGTCTATAGAGAGGGAAAGGGGAGTGAGAAATTAGATAGAGAACTAATGTTGTAAGTAGAAAATTAGATTCCTACATACATCAATTAGAAGTTTTATCACATGCATCAAAATTAGGAGGAAACAAATCTATGTGTAGCAACAAGACCAAATGGAATTTATGATTATAAAGTATCAATAAACCCCTTAGTCAAAAAAAGGCTCGAAAATTCTTGTTGTTGTATTGATTGCTTAAACCAAGTTGTATATAGTATAAGAATGGAGGAAAAATAGAGAGTGGGGGAAAGGAATAACTTTTCTATCTCCTTTATTCTCTCAAGGTAGAATGGATTTTCTAGCTTACAAAATTAATGACCAACCCTTTTAAATGGGAATTTTGTTACAATTTATAGAGTGAGAGGTGACTTATCATCTACCCCCCAATGGCTTTTCGTATGTCCTTGAGAAACTTAAAACTTTTGGAATTCCTAGGAGAATATTAAATCCCTTTTTATAACATAAAGGTGACTTATTACATTAGGAACATTAGGACATGAAAAATTTCAACCCTAACATGAAATTAGAATATTGGATAGTGAGATAAAGTTAGGGGAAGAGGAGAGAGAAATAGAGAGAAGAAGAGGAGATGTCATTCCCGATGAAGTCCATTGGTCCTCGTTGATGGAAAGATCTAAATGCAGTGAAACTCTGAATCTTTGAACTCCTTTCACCTTTGTGAAACTCCTTAAAATTATCTCACAAATGCTCATCAATTTGAGTGAACTATTCTACTGATGACCCCAACTCCTAGCTTTTGTATGATATACCTATGACCCAAACTATGAGTGAGTGTCAAAAAACATTGTCCAATTCCCTGAGATGATCACACCTCTATGTCTCATTGTGCCAAACTTTCCCTTTGAGAACAACTGCTATTAATAGTAAGTTTCAGATTGAAGGCATAATATTTTTAGTGAGAGGTGATTATTTCCTCTTCTCAGCCATTGTGATGTGATGAACTCACTCATTCGATCTTGTGCACACTGCCTTTGCTTTGACCACTTCTTAGGGTGGCTTAATTTTTCTAGTAAGCACCCACATAAGAGACCTACTATTTTTAGTAAGTGATCATTTTCATAGTTTTCTTCTCTGGATAATCATTTTGGCTTCTTGGAGGTCTTCAATGCACACTACCTTTTCCATAGCCACTTTTGATGAAGACTTACCAAAAATAGCAAACATGTGTAGAAAATATTAATATTTTTAGAAAGTGGATTTCTAGTGCTCAATTTGTGATGGAGTCTATTTTTCTGGATTTGTCTCATCATCACAGTCACATCCTCTGAATTTCACATAATTTTTCCCACTAGAATGCCGGGAAATAAAATTTAAAATTTTCACCTGGTAGTGGCTTCAAGCACAAAGCTGCCATGGTGGCCATTAATGGAGCTCAAAATTTGTAGGTCTGGTTTTTTCCCATTTGCAATGAAAACAAATCCATTACAATATGTTTTTCATTTGGAGCTTGTGTGTAATTTTTTAGCTCATTTCCATTGCCAGAATGATGGGAAATCCAACGAATGTGAGCCGGTGCACGAAGTGAGGATTTTATTAGAACAAATAATTCAAATCATAAATTTAAGTCACATTTTTGCATCATGATTGTCTTGAAAATTCAGAATTCTACGAGAAGAAGGCAACTCGATCCGACTTGTATCTTGTGAGATATGAAGATTTCTCAATCGGGTGACTTCACGGTTATCTGGAAAAAAACCTTCATTTTCTTCCTATTCTTCATTTCTTCAGCACTTTTGATCATTCCTTCCCCTAAAACCTATGTATTTTCATGGATTGGGTGTTTATGTGGGCATGGTGGATCGGGTGTCCAGGACAATCATGCACTGAGCCATGGCATGGTGAGAAGCTATGAAGGAGAAATGAGGGGGAAGAAATGGCTAAGTGCCAAATTTGAATATTGAAAAATTCTAATGTAAGGGTGTGGTGATTTTTTGTGTCTGATGTCCCGACCTTAGGGACATCAGGGATATAAAATTCCACGGTGAGCAAGAGGACGACACATGTCCTCGATCCGAGGGCAGGGGATTTGCTTGAAAAGCACTAGAAGTACTAGGGGCTGAAAGTATGTCACGCAGATGACCAAAGGACTCCCCATAATGGATGGGAGAATTTTTCCATGTATTATTTCCATTACCTTAGGGACTTGAGGGCCATCAAATTCCACGGTGGTCTTAGAGCTGACACGTGTCTTCGATCCGATGACAAGGAATTTGAGCTCCAAAATTCACTGGGACTGAATCATCAAGTTTGAAGGTCACATGGGGCTGGGATAATTTTTCCAAGGTTGGTGTACCTAACCTCGGGACGTAAAATCTTACCAGGCTCCTGGTGCTGACATGTGTCCTCCCAAAAATTTACTAACTCCTAAACTGTCTCCAAGAGGGTAACTTGGAACGATGATAACTTTAGCTCCCGATGGAATTTATTGGTGAAATTGTATAAGATATCGACTTTAAATATCCTTTTGAATACAATAGTGGGGGTATCAAGTATTTATTCATGCATGTGATTCCTAAAAAATCAAAATTCTGATCGGTACTCCACCCGTGTGCACGAAAAAAATTGCTGCAAACTTGATGCGCAAAAGTGTTGTGAAAAATATGATTTGACCATAATGTAGGGATTGGAATCCTATTCCTATAGATGTTTTTTTCACTCTTAACTCCATCTAGAGCTCCCAGAATCTTCTTCTAAAGCTCAGTAGTAGTTTTAGGCACATGTACTGGCCTAGGCTTGTGAACCCTATGTTTACTTGAGACGGCTCAAGTCTTTCAAAACTTACCCAAAACTTCCAAAATCATTTCCATGATATTCTAAGGTCTTTAATTCACCTCCATTTTTTATTTGGCCCTTCATTTCCACTCCACGGAGGTTGATCTAGTCCCAAGAAGGCCAACGATAGCCCTTCCCAATATTGCCAAAAGATAGCATCTTTTCAAAACTTCCTAAAATCACTTGGGGGATTAAATTGACTTTCCTATATCACCTAGGGACCAATTTGAAATCAAATAGAGGGTGACCAGATTGATGAATTTGACCTGGGGTGCATAGGAATGATAAAACATGAAAAATTGATCATAGGGTTATAATTTTCGTGCTCAAGAATTTTCAATTTCCTTGTTGCACATTTTCATGACAACAACTTGGTTTTATTTGCATTCACTTTTATTAGATTGGTATATCCTCTATACATTGGCATTTTCACATTCTTGCTCGAGAATTTTCAATATCCCTGTTGCACATTTTCATGACAACAACTTGGTTTTATTTGCATTCACTTTTATTAGATTGGTAGATCCTCTATACATTGGCATTTTCACATTCTGTTATTTATAATTTTCTACATGTTATCCATTTATCTATCATTTATATCATTTTATATTATTAAACGAGGGTTGACATCTGCATAAGGAATCTCGTTCTTCATGGAGACGACTTCATCGAGAAGCCCCCACATATATAGTCTAATCCGTTTTCTTCTTAGTTTCCTCTATTTTACATATCTATCCATTAGCAAAGGTGGAGATCAGCCACCTTTATCGCCCATATCCACCATATCACATCTTTGGTACCTTAAACCCTCCATCATTTGAGGTTGTTTTATTTCTTTGTTATCTAGCTCATTAATCGGATAGGGATAAAGAAAACCCAATAAACACTTTGTGAAGGTAATTTGTCATTTATACCCCAAAATAGACTAAGAACAAGGATACTGTGTTTGTTTCACATTACTTGTCTTTGGGTTTGAGCTTTCAACTGATCTCAAGAATATCCAACACACACTTTGAAGGACTCAAATTGAGGTAAGGACTATTTAAATAGTTATTGAGACTGAAATAAAAGAAAATTGTATTAAAACTTCATTACTTTGCCACCAATCTTGCACCTTGGACTCAAATAAACCATAAGTAACTTGCTATTAGATCTAACATGTCTTATGAGATCTAAGAATGAGGTTCAAGATGATTAAAATTAATAAATTTACAGCAAACTTGCACTTTACCTTTACATGAGACCAAAAGGATGGGTTTTTGAACAAACTGTCATTAAAATCTCTTCAAATTCTTGATGAAAACACTTCATTCTTTTTACAATGTGGTCATGGTATGTAGACAAAATAGTATCCATTTTTATGAATTTTGGTCACTTGACACTTGAGTTTCGAGGAGATTTCTTTCTATAAACCCTAGTTCCAGTTAAAGCTACTGAGATGGCCCGAGAGTAAAAATATCAATGTCTCTCTCATTTTTAGTTAATTTTTAAAAAATTCAAATGATATGGTTAGCGATTATAATTTTCTATATTTTTCAATCATTCACCAAGATTAAAATATGATAGGACATTCATAGAATAGTAATAAATAGTACAATAGACCTAAACAATGGAAAACTGAGCATGTTTGAGTTAGAAAACACCCTTCAAGATAAGGATGAAATTTAGTTTTGCAAGTAAGGCCACTTAGGCTCTCTTGTCCTCCTGAAAGAACTTAACTCCACACTTGTACTTCCAACAACCATCTTCATGTGAATTTTCAAATTTGCGAGTGGAATTCCAATCGATTATCACACCCTTGAGTATATACACCGATTTTTCTCATTAAGATTTTGTTTCTAGATTAAAGCACATAATTAGTTATCTATACTTTAGGATAAGAAATCATATTTCACTCCAAGTCTTAGAAGAGAGGTATCAAGAACAACATAACTTTAGGCATATGCTTATATGTTGTTTTCTCAACAAAGCAACATAACACAAGAAAAAAACTAATAGTTTGTGCTTTGGCACTCATTAAAAGAATCAATCAAGTCTTCTATCAACTCATAAATGAAAATTATAATAAAGAAATACCAACCTTCAATAACACACAACAATTTTGAGTACTTTACCATGATTTTTCCTTCAAAACCTCATACTTATGCCTAAATGTCCTTGTAATGGCTGAGATGAGTATGCTAGAAGAACTATGATTTAAAGTGCATGCTAACTACTATGAAATGGAAGAAAATTCATCGGGTGCTTAGAAGATACACCAATCCAAAAATATAAAAACATCGAGACAAAATCATTTCAACTCAAACACTCGAAGGAGTCCCAGTAGAAATATCATTTCGATGAAACGCTCATATCTTCCTTGATACTTATCCAAATCACCTAAAAAAATTCCACACTTTTGTCTTAGAATCCTCTCCAAAAATTCCTTCTATGATTTATCTGAAGGAAGTACTCTATTTTTCTTGAGTTTTTAGAAGAAAGGAAGAATTTTATTCAATTTCCATAAATCCATATTTAGAAAAGCTAACATAACTTCCACATACTATCTCGAAACTGATGAAATTTGTCTTGGAGATTAAAAACTCACCCTACTACATTTTCCATAATCCCATTTACCAAAATATACTTGAACTCTCCTATTCCATCTCATTTACCTCTGATTTTAATGGTAGTTCACAAGACCAACTTTTGTGCAACTTTTAAATCTGACTCATGGGGTTAAGTTGAGCCTAATATTTTCTCACACATGTTGTAAAAACTCATCCAAATTTGTTCCCATGATCCTATAAACATTTCAATGACCTCAACACCATGAAAAAGACTCATACAGACCAAGACAACTCCCCTTACCTCCAAAACTTCATTGGCACCTATATACCATGGAGGAGCTTGATGAGAGACCTAAGAAGGTCTCAATATTTCTTTAGTTTATTGAATCATTCCTTATTTTATGACTCTTCATTTTTTACAATAGAACCCTTATTTTTCTCAGTCACATTCTTGGAATCCTCTTTAGCATTTTGATTAGATTCTCCCTTCTTGTATTTCTGAGCTTGTTTCTTAGGTCTTTGAATCTCTTTCTTTAGCTGACCTACATCACAGAACCTTGCAATGTTCCCTACCTTGTGGCACCTAAAGCATTCCACTTGCCTTCCTTTACACTCAAAATCCCTGTGTCCAAATTCATCACAAGCATAGCAATAGCCATTAAATTTTCTTACATACCTTGTGTTTGATGACTCATTTTAGCAATACTTTGCAAGATGTCCTTTCTCATGACAGTGATAACACTCAACTCCATATCTTTGTCCCAATTTTTACTCTTCCTTTTTTTCCTTTAGAGTGTTGTTATTTAATCTTTTCTTTGTAGTCTTCTTTCTTTTCAACCTTAGGACTACACATGCTAGCCCTATGACCATAAACACCACACTTATAGCAATTTCCATGAAAAGTAACATACCTATACATAGTTGGTTTTCTGATGGATGATCTTACATGAGATGAAGGATTTGAACCATCTCCCTTGCTTGATTGCATTTTTCCATTTTATTCACATTTATTTTTATCTACATTGCATGAATCTTATGTGAATCATAGGCATGTTCTATGACCATATGCCATTTATTTTCCTAACATCTTATTTAGTTTTTCTGACCTCTCTTGAAAATATGATACCTTACTTTTCATGATTCTTAACTCTTTCTTTAGTTATTCATTCTCTTTCTTCAGTTCTTCTTTCTCAACTAGATCTTCCTTCATTGATTACTGTATACACTTGATGATTTCCACTCATAATTCAATCAATTTTTCCAAATTATCTTTACAAAACTCTCCTTCCCACTTTAAATGATAAATATCTCCCATCCTTTTCACCCAAGTTCTCGCTCTAGCTTTCAAAAGTTAATTCTAAGGGCCTACTCTCATACCAATTTCTAGAATTGAAAAGGGACTGAGAGGGGGGGTGAATCAGTCCTGTAATAAATTTTTTCACTTTTCTATTTCAAAACATCAAACATACACTTTCATGCATTAATTTTGGATCACAATCAAATAAAGTTCATCAAGAAATGCATACAAATCAAGAACACAAGATGTAATAATAAACCTTCTTTATTGGAATTCAAATTTGATTACAACTCTTCAAATCAAATTACAAATCTTGAAATTAGATTACAACTAACAAATACTTCACCATTTTTTCTTCACTCACATCCTCCTCATGAGACTCCAACCAACTACTAACCTAGAAGATACTTACAAGGGTTTTTCATTTCTTTGAACAATTTTATTCAAAAGACCTAAACATGGAACACCATATTAAGTAACAAATCCTTCATGAATATGAATTTTATACTTCACTTTCCACTTGAATCTCCAACTTCCTAGACTTGAATTTGAATTAGGATTTGAATGAAATTAGATTTTGTCTTCTTCTTCAAATGAGCTCATCTTTTGTCTTCTAGCTCTCAGAATTTTCTACAAGTATTACATATTTTTATTCACGTGTTACATGGTCTCACAAAGTCAAATAATTATATTTTATGCTTGGAAACTTTTCACATTAGAAAATACATTCATTTAGGCTCACAGGTGTGCCTAAATCAACTTCTACAAAAATAGTCCTGTAAAACTATCCAACTATACCACTTAAACTTATACTCATGACCCAAGTAATATATCAGAATGATTCTTATGATTTATAATTTCATTAAAATTTACTAGAAAGATCCTAATCAATGTTGAACACATCAAGAAAAATAATTTTCAAAAACTTTCCTAGTTAGTTTCAACATCTCTGAATTTGGTCTTCAAGAATTGAGTTGATACATACCTCAAATATATTCATCATGAGGAAAGTAACCTATCAATTGAAATATCATGAAGTATAATATCTCATAAACCTAATTTACTTATCGAATTCATGGCATAAGGCTTCTAAAAAGTTTGATCTTTACAATTGGTCCACTGACTCGTCTTGAGGACAAAAACTAGTCTTGTATACAATGTAGTAAAACCCCTTAAAAGAACTTTTCATAGCTTCATATCACCTATAAAAATTAAATTTTTATGTATGAAACATGTTCAAGCATTCATACCTGTAGATCAAATGGAAAAAGTCTCACCTTCATACCCATTCAGACATGCTTCTCAAATAGGCCTAAAAGAGTAGTTTTGGCTCAATCACTTTTAAGAAAAAAATGTCCTATAAAAATTGAACCATGCACTTCCACAAATCATATGAAACTTTAAAATACTTATCAAGGAAATAAAATTCATCAAATCAATTTAATTAAACATGGTTACCTGCATTCTTCTTCACTAGCTTCTCAAAACAAGGTCCTTTTGTCAGTAAGCTCAAATATGCAATCATTACTCAAATTTTCTCCAAATGAGTAACCAAATATACTTCATTAATCTTAATAAAACATTATTAAAATCATTCACCTCTAATTTAAGTATAGGTTCCTTTGCAAGTTTCTCCTATACACTGAAATCTTCACAAAATGCATATTTTTAGTGGGGCCACACATGCATTATGAACTAAAAATAACATGGAATTTTTACCTGAGGAATCCTATTAATGTTTAAATAGGTTTAAAATAAAATAATTTGATTTAATACACCTATCCAACTCAATTTTCCAAAACTAGTTCAAACTGGGTTTTGAAGCACTACAAACATACTCACAAAAATGGATATAACTTACAAAATACTTAAAAATCACAAAAAAAAATTTACCATGTTTTTATCCAAATTTACTCCATTTTTGATATTATGAATTATCTAAAGGATGCTCCTGAATTTTTCTTGATTGCTAAGAATTTTGGTGCTCAATTTGCATACTTTGAAAAACCCAGGTTTTGGAAATACTTACATAACTTGCAAAATATTCATCCTCAGCTTCTAAAATTTTTCTCACACCTTAAAAAAATCCCTATAACACCTTAAAGTGATATTTTTATTGTATTAATCTTGAATATTGCCATCCCATCTCATTTAGGTGTCCTTTGGTCTCGATTCCCGGTTTGTTGAACTATGTTGACTTGTAGAAGTGTGTTTAAAAGTTCAATAATTACCTATGAGGCCTTGTACACACCATATATCATCATTTAATTCTCACACCATGTTTGGTTTGCATCATCACACCTTTGGTCAACATTTCACACCTTGCTTACTTTGGGATTGGCTTCATCAAGCATCATTCTAACTTATCTCATTCTCATGAACCTATTTTGTCTCTTGTATCTCTTTCTACACCTCTTTTTATAACTCATGGTGATACAAAATTTCTTTACCTACTTTTTTTTGAGTGACTTCTCATGTTTTCTTGATCTACACCATGCATTTGCACTAGACCAAGACCTAGAAAGACTTGACTTGACTCATACACTTCATGACTAGACCATGTGGACATGATTCAAACTCATTGACACATCTCACTCACCTCATGGACCTTTTTTTACCTTCATACCACCTTTGAGAGACTCAAAACACACATATGCACCTTTGGAAACCCCTAGATCACCTAGCCAACGTACCTCAATCACCTAGCCAACATATCTAAATCACCTAGCCAACATGCCTAAATAACCTAGCCAATATACTGAGATCACCTACACCACTGTGACATCAATGGAATTGGCATCAATGAAAACACAAGTGACACACACTTCTAACACAGAGGATATTAAACAAGTGTGATGTTTCATTCTACATTTCATCCATCTCATCCGAGGTTGTAAGGGAGTGTGAATGAAGTAGTTTTTTTATTGTTTGTTTCTTTCATTATTTCACTTTTTCCTCATATATAATCTTTATGTTCCTGATATGATATTTGAAGGAGGATGGATTGATTTATAGGCGAGTTTTAGGATTCAATGGTTAAGATAAAGTCATGTTGGATTTGGATCAACAGATAGAGGATGCATATGAGGCTAGAAGATTATAAAGAGTGAATACTTTACATGAATTAACAATTTTTTGGAAGGTGGTAGAATAAGAAGGCTATATACTTATATAAGTATAGAAAGGTGGTGGAGAGTTATAGGATTATATTAGGTTAATGATGATTACATGAGGGATTAGTTCTCTAGTATTTGTAGGAGAGGCCAAGTTAGTAGGTGTAGCTAGGTGACTAGGAATTTTAAATTCCAAAAATAGGAGATAATGTGATTAGATGATTGATTATTGAAATGAATCATGATAATGGGGTGTTTTTGGGATTTTATAAGGTTGGTTGTGATAAAGATATATTTTTAGGATGGATCATTTTGTGTATATACCCACATTTTTACATATACTTTAAAATTTGAGGTGTACACACCTATGATTTAAAAAACAAGGGGGAAAGGTTTTTCTGAAAACTAGGTCTTATAATCAAATATATACAAAGAAAATAGGGATCCATCTCTGTGTGTGTGTGTGTGTGTGTGTGTGTGTAAAATCGTTTCTCAAATTTGGAATTCTCCATCAAATTGATGAAAAGTAACCTACAAAAACAACAAGAAATATGAGAGTATTGAATTAAAATAATAGTTAATATAACCCCTAATGATATTAGGGCATAACTTTGGAAAACCTAAGATATAGGTGCGAGATCCATTTGATCCAAGGCCTATAATTTATTCGTATATTTTCCACTTGTGGCTCTTGACTGCCCTCTAGGACCTATGTAAGTAGGTATTTTTAATTAAATTTGAAACCATCCACTTATTATAATTATTTTAGGGTATATGGCCTTGGTGGAAAATTAAAATTGAAATTAATATAACTTATTGGAGGCATCCATTTGATATTTAAAAAGAAGTACATTATAAACAAATTGTGAGGATTGGTATTTAATTACTTTTAGAGGACATTTTACTTTTTAATATAAATAATAATAACATAAAATATCATTTGTTTTATTAGTTGGGTGTATGGAACCTTTCCACTAAAAACTAAAATTATACATGTAATCCTAGATTCCTATTGGAGTGTGAGTCAAGGCATGTGTAACATTGTTGCATGTTGACACACTAAATATTATATAAGATTAAATCTTACAAAAATAAAAATAATGAGAAGTAAAATTTTGTTATATACTATATATTTTTATGTTAAGGAGTGTAATTGTTCAATTGAATATGTTTATAAAAATTACATATTAGGGATAGTTTTATGTTTCAATCTAAGTTAATTTACGTGTAAAATCTAGGGAATTACACATTACTTATGTAAAGTGAAAAAACACCAAATATGACTATATCATTTGTATATTAACGTAGACTTAATGACATAAAACTTAGTTTCTCTAAATTTTCATTTATGATATGAACTCAACATCATAAAATCATCATGATCAATATCATCCAAATTATTTTGAATACATATGAAATTCATAAAATAATTTGTAATGTAATTGTAAAAATATATATAATGTTATACCTTGATAAGATATACGAACATGTTATGGAATAAAATTCAAAACATTGGGTGTACCTTTTGATTTGAAACTTTAAGAAACAGGAATCAACATAGGCAAGGAAATAGATCGTTTACCTTAATAAAATTGAAATATATAAAAATTAAAATCAATATCCTATTGGAAATAATTATCTAAATTGTTGATTAAAATAATTTTTGTTATTATTGTGAAGGTTTTAAACATATAATATGTTAGTTGTTTAATATGTTTATGTTATTGAACAATTCAACAAGAAAAAAATATGGAATGTTTCGATGGTCTTATCTTCAAATATTCCATTTCTAATATCAAAATATTACTCTATATTATGAGACAAAAATTACTATACAAAATTCAAATTATATATTCAAAACATATCTAAAGAATGACAGAAAGCTTCAAGAAACAACATTCTTCTATATTGTTTCTAAATTACCAACTATATGTGAGCTCATTAATAATTGTATCTCTTCTCAATAGTTCACATTGAGGAGCATTGAGGTAATTTCAGTTACAAATTCATAATCAATTTGGTGAAACTATGATTGGATTATAAATGGAAATCCATACACCATTTCAGTTGGTTTTCCTCACCAACCCAAAATTGACAGAATATTGTTTAAAATAATTCTCATTGCTCACCGCATATTCCAATTTTATTTTATGTCCTTGTCATTATTACTATCAATATAGTAAATTTTCCATCCTTTTCAATTCCTCGATTCCTCCATTTAACCATTCATATTCTCCATCTCCACCTCCATCCATGAATAAAATGAACATTTTTTTCAAGTATACAAATGGAGTTCATCCTTAACTTTCTTTCATTTAAATTATTACTTTGGGATGATGCTAGATTGTAAATAGTCATAATTTTTGTTGTTAACTATGTTGATAATGAGCTCCAATTTTATGAAGCTATTAATTAAATCATTCACAAAAATTCCAAATTTCCACTTATATAAGAAATAATGTGTAATATTATAGATGTGGCAGGTATGAATTTGAAATATCACCATTTGCCATTAGAGACCACTCATACTAATAGTAATAAATACACCCACTTAAAACATGATGAATTTTTTTCAATAATTGTGTATTAACTTAAGTGGAACATATGATCACATAGTTTGTGGGGCTTATTTATTTGTTTCACGTATCAACCTAAGTATAGTTACTAAAAAGAAACTATTTATCATAGATGTTTGTAATAAACAACTAGGACCCCATAAAAATATTTGGAATAGTTTTGTATTCTCATGGGAAATATTTTTATAATTACCTTTGGGGTAATTTTTCATGTGGTTGTAAATAAATATACATATAGTTGTATCCACAACATGCCAATCATTTTAAAATAAAAATCATGAAACACCTTGGTATTTCTCAGGTAATATAAAATTGAGATCGAATTTTAAATTTGAGATAAAATTTTAGTTTTACCTATTTCAAAAACCTTGTGCACCACATTCCTCAGAGTCTACTACCCAAAGATATAAATATTGTGTTCCACTCTCTAACCATTTCCACTCCTTCCTAGCCAATAGTGCTTGGAATGTTTTTAGTATCACATGGCCTCCTATTTTCCTTAGAAACAATCACGTTAAGCCCCAATCATCATGTGTCCAACCACAATCCATAATATTATGTAATCAATTGCACTACCATAAGATGAGTCCTTTAGTACCCTTTGTGATTTGAAATACATATTTAACTAATCAAATAATCTTCTCCATCTAGGAAGGAAGAAGTTGATGATGAAATGGTTTAACCAACAGATGAAATTGCCTCACACCCTTCAATGGAGAAAGAAGAAGAAGTGAAAGATAAAGGGAAGAGGAGGAGTAAGTCTAGGTAAAATAAACTGAAATTATGGAAAAATTGTAGGTTCAAGTTCATGACTCTAGCCTAACACTCTCCAAATCACAAAAAAATATGATTATTCCAAGTTCCTCCCAGTAATAAACACAAGGAGGAGGCAACACTTTATGTGACAAATTGTTGGGAGAAACAATTGAAAGGAAATGAAAATTGAGATTGCATGTTGAAGAAGATGACTTATATACCATCATATCCTTAAGACCATCTAAAAAACCAAATAAATAAAAAACTCTATCATGAACAATGGTGGGTCCTCGGGAGAAAGGGTTGTGAAATTTTCCACCCCACAAACTGAAGTCCTAAGGGATGAATCTTTCCTCATGATTAGATGATTACCAAGGTTCCATTAGGGAAACCAACCACAAAAGGGATCAAGGATGAGGTTACAATGGTAATAAGAGGTATTTTATAAAATATCAATAAATACAAAGAAAATAAGAAGCAACTAAGGGAAAAAGTTCACATCTTGTCAACTTATGTACATAAATAGTTATAAGATCCCATGAAAAGACAAGAAATTTCCACTTTTAACACTCCTTAACATGATGATTAATGATGAGGGTTTTAAGAACATGGGAAAGCCACCGGAAATGATATGAGGAATTGGTAAGCAAAGTAACCAATTCCTCTTATAAGTGATTGAATGCTACAACCAAGTCTCTAAGAAAATGGAGGTATGTAAAGCATTAATTGAAAAATATCAGGATGAGGTTGAGTATTGGGATAGCCTACTACCTAAGCTTGAGGCCATCACTACCATGGATGATGATGTGGTTGAAAAGGAAGGAATAGTTCCTTCATACTACCGAGGAAGTAAATATGAGTACAAGGGAGCTAGTAGAATGAGAATGAATACATTGGGGTTGCATAGGTCAAATTTGGGATATAATGGAGAAAATAAGAGAGTATGTTAATGAAATTGAGTCAAAAATTGATAAAATTCTTCCCCTTAAAAGTCTATATACTCCAGGAGCTACTTATGTATAAAATATTATTAAAATTCTACAAAATCATGTTACAAGAGAGTTAAAATCTCCAATAGATTTCCATTATTATTTCATTGGAAGAGTTGGATTAATGAGTTGGCCAAGAGATTCAAGAAGAAGAAATTTATCTCTGTAGAAAGTGATAGTTTCTTATCCAAATAAGAGATAATATTTCTCTATTATGCAAAGCCAAATAAAGACCCCATCTTAGGGGTGTTTGAATTGTTTGATGCATACATGAATATGATGGAAAAGAAGGCATACGGTATTTTATATTCATCATTATTCCATATGAGGGAATCACATCAAATATATAAATGAATAAAAATGTTCCTAGGAGTGCACGCATGATGATGATATGGTTGAAAGAGACACAAAATAAGTTTTTACAAAATTAATATTCTCCACTTATCCATTGGCTCAATCATGAACCAAAACCATTCCTACCTAGTACACCTAGATGGGATTCTTTTATTTTGAATGGCCATTCCATTCATTTTAGTAGATCAAGGCTCATCATCTCATGTTTTCTAGTTTTTAAGGGCTTCTTAGGGGTATCTAGGTATATTCCCTTAGGGTAATTTTTTTATAGGAACAGAGTCATGTATTCATTCTAGGGATTATGGTTATAATTTTTAGAGGCTATAGTTCTAGTATTAGTTATTTCTAAGGTGATTACAATGTATAGTCATTAGTAGGCATTGAGAGCATCATGTATATGTCTCCCTTTTCTAAATCAAAGTACCAAAACCTTTTTTCCATGCTTTAGTCAAGAATTTTAGATTGTAAATAAGACAATAGTTGAGGAATGTAATATTTTATCTATTAAATCAATAAAATACGAAGCATTTCCTTTTGGTTATTGCATGTGATTGGTTACTGAACAAACATTATGTTGTAGTGTTACCTTGCAATGTATGTTTGGTTATAAAATTCCTTTCTATAATATTGTCTTAGATATAAACATTTACAACCTTCAAGTGTATCTTAGGTGTTATGGAAGTGATTTGATAGATATTTTGAAGTTTCATGCACAAGTGTTTGTGTTAATACTTTAGAGGTTATGTGGTAATGTTTGCATGAACTTGGTATCAATAAATGCAAGTTTTCCTTTGAATATATATTTTTATATTTGTTCTTCTATTTGGATTCTGAAAGTAATAGGCTAAGATGGAAACATGTGGCACCCTCCCTATTATATCCACCAGCACCAAATTCATTAAACTAAGCATCATCATGTCCTACCCTTATAAATAAAATTACCTTTTCGTATTTGACATGTGTTTTCCTGTAAATTATACCTATCTTGCATATTTCAAGTATATTTTCTATAATCTGTGAATTTTATCATCTCAAAATTGTCATACTCTAATTCATTAACAAATTTTATAGAGATCATGTTTGTGATCACATTTTATCTATCTTTAGTGGCTTGTATCTAATGAATCAAGTGTCCACAATGCTAATGTGACCATTATTTTCAATAAGCATTACATTTAATGGTTACACTTGATCTCATATTGAGGATCCAACAATTGTTAGGGTTTGAAAAATAATATCTCACTTACTCTTCCAAGCCACACCTCGGGTTATCTCACCTTTTTCAAGAAGACCATAAAGTAGTGGGACAACAACCACATATTTATTCATGTTCCTCCTTTTCATTTCCACAAGGCATGGTAAATGCGGGAAGATATAACCATAACCAACTAAAAAATGACACATCAAGAAGTATTTTTTTTTATTATTATTTCCTCCTTTCTCACTTCTTTCCTTGTTTTGGATGTTATATTGGGACCAAACATGTAGGTGGCTGCATTGTTAGGGAGTTAAGTGTATAAATTTGTTCTGAGACCATTTTTGGTGTTTTTGATCATGAATTATTTAAAGCATTTTAGTTAATCGTGGTTTTGCATGTTCCATTTTACCATCAAAATGTTATTGGAATTTGTTTTGAGGACGTTGAGTAAATTGCAAATGATACTTATCAACTCCTTGTTTGTAAAAATTTTCTCTATGATTTCTCTCCAAACTTTATGAATTAAACAGGTTCTAACATGACCTATTTTTTCATCAATAACACCATCTCTGGATAACTCAATTTGGATATTTGAGTACAAGGTTTTATATGGTTTTATCTACTTGGTTTTTTCCTAGTCTCAAATGTCTATAGTAATTTTTGAACATACACTATTTTTTGAAGGGTTTATCAAGTATTATTTGTTGTTTATCCTCAGAGTATTACTTAGTGCATTCTCAAGGTTTATTTATTATTTTTAGAGTGTAAACTCTAGTGAGAACTCCATCTCGAGTTCTAGGTGAAACTCATTAGAAGAACAAAGGAATAATAGGATGGGATGAATCAGTTTGATAATGATTTATATTTCATTTACCAAAACATACATTCATTAATTAAGTTTTCCATACATCATTCATAACCATGTGTCCTTATTAAGATATTCAACATTAAAACACATCAACAAAAACAAAGATACACAACACATAATGCCATATCTAAGTGGAAAAATATCATGGGAAGAAACTTCACCTGAAACTCTTCTTATATTACTCAAATAAAAAGATTTAGTGAAGCACGAAATTCACAAAGAGTACCAACCCCTAGTTTAGTAGAGCACCAACACTTCAAGGAGTACCAACTACTAATTTAATGAAGCACCCACTCCACAAGGAGGATATAACCCTTGAAGATGACCAAGAACCAACTGCTCCACACGATGATGATGATATCTAAATTTTTTCCGCCTGCCAACCGATGGAGATCTCTTATTTAACTCACAAACCCTTGCTCAAACCCTCATGCCTTCAATTTACTCTATCTTCTTCCTTATCAACTTATCTTTTCTGTAAAAACTTTCAAAATTATCTATAATATTCCTCAACCTATAAAACATTCTATTATCCTTCAAAACATGCATTCATACCTGAAAAAAACTTCTACTTGGGTCACACTTTTCCCTCTAAGAGCACTAGTTCAAAAATGAACTAAACAAGCACTTAAATATGCTTTTCTTCTTTCAAAATCACCATAGGTTAGTCATAAAACTTTTTCATGACCAATAAAACTTAATTAAATCCCATTACATTCATAAAAATGGTCACATATGACCCATATAGGTCGTTCATGCCCAAAACCACTCATCATGCACCAAAATGCCTCAAAACCCCATCACTAGGATGAGAAAAATCCACTCATACCAAAACCATGATTATTCAAGATCCCAAATTCATAAAAATGTGTAATATAACATATAAGCATCAACCATGGGTGCACATTTTCTTGGACCAATCAAATAAATCATAATATGGACCCACTGGACTCATATCCTTCATCAAATAGTTGTTTCCGACACCTTGTCTTCAACATTGGGCCTCAATACTAATCAATATGAACTAAAATATGGAATTTGAAAACTATATATAATTATGAGGACCTGTAAATCACTTATATGCAAGTTATAACTCATTAAAAATCTACATTCTCAAAAAAAAATTACTTTTCTCTTCACCAAAACAAGATTTTCAAAAACTAATTTATCAAACTTAAATAGTTTTCATTGATTATATAAATTTCAAGACATAAATATTCCTTTACTAGGAAAAAAATTCATCCCTATTCACACTCCAGGTTATATCAAGCATTAAAACATCCATCTCATGCCTCAACCAACTCAATATTTCACCAAGAACAAATCATATTGAAAAAGTAGCTACCATCATTATCACAAACTAACCTAAAAGTCCAAAAAACTAAACTTACCAAAATAAAATCCATACATCAATATATATCTATTTGAATGACCTTTCACGATCATATTATAACTCCTTCCAACTCTAAGTGGAATGCCTTGAACTAAACTAATCTCTCTGAACTACTTTGTATGCCTTCTTGGGATCAAGAACCGACCATTAGCCCAACTTTCTCCATCACCTCAAAAATTTCTTCCACACTTAGATAAATAATATAAAACCCTTATATATGATTTATAAGCACTCGAAACCATAAATTACTTCATGAATCAACTTAACACCTGCTTAGAACAAACATCTTACGTATTTGAATTTGAAAGAACAGGTCATAAATTTTGCATACCATATCAAAAAAATAAGTTTTATATATAAATTAAAATATATCTTAATCATCTTCACAATACAATTTTAATCAAATTCTAACACATCTTGTGGCTCATACAATGTGAATTTTACCACGACTACTCAAAATTTCCCCAAATACCAGTCTTCACAAATAGGGCACACTTTTCACATTTTTAGAATAAAACATGACTTGAAACATTCAAAAACATATATTAAAACTATAGGGATAAAATAAATGCCAATTTAGGTTTTACCTCATTTGGGAAACTTCTCCTCAAACTGTAACTCTTCATAAACAAACAATTTTAGGTGGGACCCACATACTACCACATACTCTAATATACCTTTCTAGAAATCTGGAAGATTCCTCTAACACATAAATTGATCATCAAACACATCAAGTGACAAAGAAAAAAGTTAAAAAGCAACATTACACATATGCTTTCACCCCTAGGGTCAGTTCCTCTTCTTTAACTCCCACGCTTCATTTTATCATTCCACACTTTTTATTGTCTCTTGGCATGCTTTCGCCATTGGTATACATGGTTACCAGGTATGAAACTCTTATCTACTTTATGTTATCAAGTTTTAACTCAACAACATAAAGTGGGGTCAAATGTAGACATTAAATCACACACTTGGGTACATTTCTAGGTCCTAATAACATACTACTATTCATATGATTCCTAAGTGAGAAAAATAGTAATTAACATCTAGCTTAGGCCTCTTTTTTGTCTTTCTAGTTTCCTCTTTGGTCTTACACACCCCACAACCCAGTTTGATCTTTATTTACTGCGGACACTAGCACCCAACCGGATGCCAACAGTCATGTGCCCTCATCCCCTCTAGGTTCCCTTGACCTCTTTGTATCTTACTCACCTCTTTTCAACCTCTTTTATCTTTTGGGAATATTATTTTCTCTTTGGTCAACAATTTAGATGTTAATTACAAAATTTAAACAAAGAAATCATATAAATACAAATCTATGTGACCATAATAAAGGAGCAAGATCTAACCATCTACTATCACCACCTAAGGTTGCATCCAAATCATTCTAAGAGCATCAAAGCATCCATCTAGCACTAATACAAGGGACAAGGGACTACTTTTTTTGCATATATTTCATAGGAGCGGAATTTCCTTTTTCCATACACACATTTACTTACATTGCTACATATAGATATTGCTTTCTATCAAGTGCACCTTGCACACAAGCCTCTTAATGCATGATTCTACACACATAAATAACTACATGTAGTTTGAGATGTAGTGTAGCACTTGGTTGTAAGTTCACTCTGTCGGGTAACCATCATGGTCGAACGAATCCCCATTTGCATCTTTTTATTTTTAGGATTTGATGTGTTTTTGTGTTTTGCTTTGGATGTCTTTTGTTTTGCAAGTTACAAGTGAATTATGCGGGAATAGTAAGACATATAGGTGAAAAATAGTAAAGACTAGTGATAGTGGTGTGAAACATGAAAAATTCATATTTTGAGCATTTTTTGTAGTCATAGGCACCTAGAAGCATACCCTAGCACACAGGCCCCTGATCCATCCCAAGTGCTCCAATCAAGCTTATTATAATAGTTACTGTAATTTTTTGAGTGTGGTTTCTCTGATTCATCATCTCATTTAGAATTTTTCCGATCATCATACCTAAGGATTTATTATGAAAATCAGCTAAGTCCCTCATCTTCTCTCTTGCACCTAGGGTTTTATTTTTATCTAGCTTATTTCTTAGGTCGATTTGTGCTTTATTGTTGTATTTATCACATGTGACTATGAATTATGTTTTGATGTAGTATGATGATGTATATGCTAGATCATGGATTCCTATGGACATTATTATGTTTTGCTTAGTATGATGGTTAGATGTTAGACTATGGATTAATATTGACTGGATTCAGTTATTATGCTTGATGATCATGTAGACATTTTTATTATTATGTGGATGATAACATACTAGTTGACATGGACATGTTATTGATGTTGATTTTAGACATGTGACATTGATATTATGAATAGCTATAGTATAGAGATATATTGATGATGATATAGTTGCAAATTGAATTTAAATGATAAATGTTAAATTCTTGATAATGTTGTGATTTGGATTTAATAATTATATGTTGCTTATATCATTTGGATGTTCTGATATGGCCACGAGGCCGAAGGGGTATATTACATTTTGCGGTTAAAAATCACAACAATGTCGGGGGACTGGAGACTAACCATATTGGAATTCAGTGTGAAATCAACAAGGTCACCATGGAAACTATGTTTGAGTTGTATGTTGTGTTTTGTTAGGATTTCCCATGGGGGATTTCCATTATTGTGACCATGGGGTATATGTGTGCTTTATTTGTTGTGTCCCTTTTTAAAATTATTGTTGTATGTATTTTATTTATAATGTGCTCTTTAGTTTAATTATTTTAATGTGATAGTATAATGTGAATCTTATAGTTAAATTTCAATTAAATTAATTGGGATGTGGAATATAAATTAAAAGTTATTGTCTTGGTTGAAAATGAAAATTGACTTTATATATATATATATATATATATAACCATATGATAGATAAATAAATCTTTATGTCAAAACATGTAATAAATAAATGTCATAAATATAAATGCATGTGTAAGAAATTGTAAGAGGATGTAAGAGTTGTGTAAGTAAAATGATAGATTGTTAAGGAGATTTTGGAGTGTAGAACACTCCATCCTCTTTGAAACTCGGATTTGGTCTTGGGAGCCTAAATTTGAGGCTTGTGGGACAAGTTAAACTTGTCCCACACCTCTCAAAATCCTCCACCAACCATGTTTATTAATTTGGAGTCAAAATCAGATTATTTTATTGAATTTTGACTTGATTTATTGTAAGAAGTGATTGCACTTGTCTTACAAATTTTAAATGCATTCCCTTTTGGGGTATGGGCTATTGTGTGTGTAAGTGATTTTGTATTTTTTCATTATGGTGATTTGTTGTTGATGTGGATTGCACTCTTGGGGAAGGAAGAAAAATGATGTGGCATCCCACTTGGAATCCACATCATCCTCTTCCACCCTCTCCTTTAAAATTTGATTTCCTCCTCATTTTGAGGTTGTTGAAGGTTGGAGATTTCACTCTTGGGTCAAATTTTTCTCTTGCCTTTGGAGCTTGCTTTGTGGAAGAGCTTGGATTGATTCACATGCTTGTACATTGCTATTTTGGGACTGTGTTTTGAGCATCAAAGAACTGTTGTTTTGGAAACAAGTCTCCATTATGGAGAGGTAGGCTCTCACTCTTTTAAAATTGTTGTTTTTCCCTCTTTTAGCATGAATTTTTGAATGTGTTGTGTTTGCAATTCTTAGAGGGATGGGTAGAATGCTTAGGGCATGGTGTGGAGAGAAGACTATGAGGTTAATCAGAGGAGGGATAAGGGATTTGCCATTGGCACTTGTCTTGAGGAGGGAGTGTTGGTTGGAATCCACCTAGGAAAAGAATATGCATGCATTTCTTACTTTGGGGGAGGTATAAGGGATAAATTTGAGGAGGGATAAGGAGGGGTTGAGGAGGGATAAGGTTTATGGGATGGTTATGTTCTTGGTGGTTGTTTTAGGTGGATGTCCAATTTCAACATGGGAGGCATAAGGAGACCTCCATAGTTCTTGCTCTTGTTTGGCTTGCTTGCTCAAGCCTTTGTGATTGTATGACTATTTTCTAATGCCGTTGAAAACTTCTACCTTGTTTTGATTTGTGTTTTCTTTGATTTTTGTGATACATGAGTGTTGCTTGCATGTGAAAGAAGTCCATGTTGCCATGAGTTGAATTATCATGCTCCATTTCAATATGGTTGGGGCTCGGGGCCAATGGGGAAAGATGGCTTCTCTTTTCCCATTGGATGTCTTGGTTGGGTGGAGAGTGTTGCCTTTCCCCCTTCCTTGTTGTGATCCAAAGAAGATATAAGATGAAGAAATCAGCCTGCTGCTGTTTGAAGCTTAGAGAAAATAATTTGATAGTCATTTCCTTTTTACAAGTTCATTGTAACCTTCCCACTTTGAAGTGGATGATTTGTATTGTTAATTGTAATGAGAAGACATCTTGTATTGAAATTATAAGGTTGAAAGTGATAAGTGAATTGTAGAAGATTATTATTCCATACTGTGTTATGAGAAGAATGTGAAAGAAAGAAATATGTATTGTGCATTGTAACTTGAAATTCAAAGAAAGAGATAAACTATTGAATTATTGTTGGAAATCAAATAAAGAATTACATTCCTTTCTCAAAATTTCATTGTTGTATTAGATTTGAGTTGCTGTTGTGAAATGAAAACTCTATTTTGAAAGAGATTAAGAAATAGCATTGCCAGTAAATGTACTGTGTTTGAAATCAAAACTAGAGTTTAAACTTGGCATATGAACTGTCAATTAATTGTTTGAATCAACTGAATGTCTTAGATAATATTTTAAATGCCTCCCCATATTTGGAAGATTGCAAATTGGTTAATAAACTTGTTAGCAAATGATCTCTGTTTCTTTCTTTAATTCTGGCAATGAATTCCATCAAAAATGTATAGTTCAGATTTTTAGTTAAAATTGAGAAAGGAAACAAAGTATTATAGATGTATTAGGTCCTATTGAACCCACATTGAACTTCATATTCAAGACAATATCTCAAAACTCTATCAAATCCAATTTTAACTTCACAATCCAACTTACTGTCAAAAAACGTAAAATTTACCAAATGCAACCCAATATCCAAATTGGACTTTGAAAATATACTTAAATTTACCCAAGACCATTTCCCAATGCTCAATTTACATGCTCAGAAGAAGAAATATCAAAATTGAATCAAATCTTATAAGTTGGAAAAACTACTAGTTTTAAAATTATAAACCCTATAGATCAATTTCTTAAAATTGACCCTCTAAAACTTCACCAAATTTTAAAATTGATGATTTTTGTGCAAAGAGGACTCGAGAGATTTTTCGAAAAGTCCTTGTTTTCCTAAAATGGAGCTTCCTATCAAAAGTTATGGCCATTTGAAGTTTTACTTCAAAATGGCCATCCCAAACCAAAAATGAAATAATTCGACCTTAGAAAAATTTAAATTTTGAACTTTGGAAAAATTTCCTAAAAATTTCCATGGCCCCGCCAACCTCTCATCCTATCAGAAGTTTCCACGTGGCACCTTGGAGGGGTAGGCCCTTAATAAAAAAAAAAAACTTAACTTTTTGAAAATTTTGTCTTGGGAAAATTTTCCCAAATTTCCCCGCAACCCCGCGCCCCCAACCAATCACGTGCTGACACGTGGTAGGGGGTGCATGGATCAAAATGGAAAACTTAAATTTTTTTTTTTTTGCCTTTGGGAAAATTTTCACTTTTCTCCTCCAACCCTCAAAATAGCTTAACTTTTTTGTCCCCATGAGTTGGAAAAATTTCACTTTTTCCTCCCTCCCCATGGGCCCAAATTACCTCCACCAAAGCCCCATGGGTGAAAAATCCAAATTCCATCATCGCCCCAATCACAAAGCGCCACGTGGCCATTTGAGCAAGTGCGGAGGCATGGAGGAAAATTTTCCTTTGGAAAATTGAGACTTTGGTTTTGGAAAAATTTCAAATTTTTCCCCACAACCCGCTCACCCGCACCAATCACGTGATGACACGTGGCATTTGGGAAAATTTTCCCAATTTTCTCCCTATCCCCGTGGACCTCCAAGGGAAAATTTTCCCCTAAAACTCCGCCCGGCCATAACTTGAGTTTTACAAGGAGTTAGGAGGACTTCTTTATATGGTTGGAAAGGTGAGGAAATTTCCTATCCAATGAGCCTAGTTTAGGAAAGTTTTGATAAATCTAAGTGTGTGAAAAATCTAGTTGAAGTTCAGGGCTTGATAGAGAGCAGGCTTGGCGATAAATTTCTCCCTGAACCTTAGTAAAACTTGTAACCTCCAAATTGGAGCCTTGTAAACTTGTTATAAGATAAAAATGGAAATCTTGTGTTTGGTTAATCAAAATTTTTTCTGGAACCTATTTAGTTTCAAACTAGTGTCTTGCAACTTGGTTGTAGACTCTTCCTATAAAAAAAAAAAAATATTCCATAATTTTCCTAGTTTGTTTCTTGGTCTCAAGTGGTAGTTGAAGTAGGCATCACACTTGGTATCAGAGTAGTGGTTCAAAATATTGGACCATTGGGCACACTTGAAAATTGAGACTTGAAACCTAAAACTAGCAAATTGATAATCTAGAAAACAAAACTAATTGAAAATTAGACATGTTAGTAAACTTAGAAAACTGAAGGAAACTCAAGGTAATGAACTAACTCCCACTCTGGTCTGTGCAGGGAGCTCAGACGTAGGAGGAATGTTCACAGAGACTTAGAGTCACCACCACCACCACCTCCACCACCACCACCACCACCACCAGATCAGGGTTTAGTAGCTATCCTACCACAGATTTTATGCACCCTCTCCAGGATGTTAATGCTTCCCTACGTGGAGGATCAAGTAGGAGGGCACTCAGGCAGACATAGACAGAGATATTTCCATAGAGGGACATGCACCCCCTCCACTCAGTGAGGAGGATGGAGGAGAGAATTTTCATGGAGAGTCATTCAGAGCAGATTCACCACCTAGGGGTAGGGTGACCATATTTAGAGCATAGAGAGAGGTCTCGAGCCCTAGCTCATGGGGATGAGCTTATAGAGAGGCCCAGAGGCCATTAGACCACAACTGCGGATCACATCAGGGAGATCCTAAAGCTTAGGCCAACACACATTATTCTAGTGACATGGGGATTCTAGGCAGAGGCCTGGTTAGTTAGCTTGAGCGGTTGCTTTAAGCTGTCCTTGTTCTAGCAACACGAAAGCTCATGTTGCGATCCATCTACTGAAGGATGGAGCTGGAGTATGGTGGAGGATAGAGGAGCAGAAGCTCCATATAGATTCAGAGATAGTCACTTGGGAGCTATTTGAGGAGAGATTCAGGAGTAGATACTTGCCTCGAGATTCATACAGTAGAGGATCGATGAGTTCCACGACCTTCGACAGGCTTCCCTTATAGTGGCCGAGTATGAGAGTAGGTTCCTGACCTACTTCAGTACATGTTGATTACATGCAGGATGAGTAGGTGCAGATCCATAGGTTCATCCGGGGCCTTAATATAGACATTGAGGTGCAGTTTGGATCCACTACCCACAGACATTAGCAGAGGCCATTGAGAAGGCCTACATTGTAGAGGAGACTCGGGTAAAACCCAACAGGCTAGAGACCGGTCAGGAGCCGTATTCAGTAGTTACAGGATAGTAGATCGAGGGGGTCAGCTCCTCCTCCTCCATGGTGGTCAACATTCTTCACAGTCATCTTTCAACCATAAGCAGCAAAAATAGTAGTCCCGCCCACCTTTTAGGCCTCCTCAGAGAGTTGATGCACAGAGAGGTCGGAGCATGGGGCCTCCTAGGGGTCCCACCAGGACACAGGGTGGAGCTAGAGCTCAGTCAACAGGAGCTCAACCACAGAGGCCACAACAGACTATGGCTGGATCATCAGGGTCCACAACACCTACCTCTAGGGCACCTTCTCGGTGCTACAGTTTGGAGGACTTCAGGTGGTTGTTTCGGGTGTGGAGTAGCGGGACACTTTTGGAGAGATTTCCCCCAGAACCCTAATAAGGGTAAGGCACCCATCTCAGAGCCTATAGTTGAGACATGGGATGGAGTCACAGGATCTATGCAGCGGTTGAGAACCACTAGGCCGAGCACCAGAGCATGGTCATTGAGACTACAGTAGTATTGGAGGTGTTCCTACTTCTATATTGTTTGATTCTGGTTCTTCTAATTCATTTATTGCACCATCCTTGGTAGAGCGATGTAGGCTAGTGGTTGTTAGATAGGGTCATAGTTGGGATGTCAAGATGGCTTTGGGAGCCAAGGTCTCTATAGACTCCTTAGTAAAGGAGTGTGTTGTTAACTTGGGACCTTTCACCACCACTTCAGATCTCCATACTTCCTTTGGGCTCGTATGGAGTCATTTTAGGCATGGATTGGTTATCTACACATAGGGCTAGGATGGATTGCTATCATAAGACTATATCTTGTGTAGATGATCTTGGAGTTGAGTCGGTGATTTCTGGGTCAGGAGACCTATTTCTATTCACACTATCTCTGCTATGCAGCTCAAGCGATGTGTGCGATGGGGTTGTCAGATGTATGCAGTCACAGTCAGTGACCAGGATAGAGGATGGGTCTAGTGGGCCATCGCTAGATGACCATCCCATTTTGAGAGAGTATGCAGATGTTTTCCCAGGGGAGCTACCGGGATGCCACCCCCACGTGAGATTGATTTCCATATTGATCTAGTTCCAGGAGCAGAGCCTATCTCACGAGCTCCTTATCGATGACCACCCCAGAGCTCTGTGAGCTCAAGTTGCAGCTGGAAGGCCTTTTAGAGAAAGGCCTTATCCATCCTAGTGTATCCCCTTGGGGTGCACCGTTATATTTGTAAAGAAGAAGGATGGATCTTTGCGGTTGTGCATAGACTACCGCCAGTTGAATAAGGTAACAATCAAGAATCGTTATCCCCTTCCTCACATTGATGACTTGTTTGATCAAATGAAGGGAGCCATGGTGTTCTCTAAGATTGATCTCAAGTCCGGGTACCATCAGTTGAGGATTACGGAGGCAGACATCCATAAGACTACTTTTCGTATGAGGTATGGGCACTATGAGTTCACAGTGGTGCCCTTTGGTTTGACGAATGCCCCGCAGTGTTTATGAGTTTGATGAATGGGGTATTCAGGACCTTTTAGATCACTTCATGCTCATCTTTCTTGATGACATTCTGATTTACTCACGTATGCGTGTGAGGAGCACGAGGGGCACCTTCGACAAGTTCTTTAGTGTCTTCGTGAGCAGCAACTTTTTGGGAACTTGGAGAAGTGTGCTTTCTTTCAGTCAGAGATTCAGTATTTGGGCCATATCATCTCAGGTGAAGGAATCACAGTCGATCCTTCCAAGATTAGAGCCATTATGGATTGGCCAATACCCACTACAGTGACAGAGGTGTGCAGCTTCATGGGGTTAGCAGGGTATTATAGGAGATTTGTGCAGGACTTCTCTCGAATAGCACACCCCATCACTTCCCTTCAGCGAAAGGGAAGAAATTTGTTTGGTCAGATAGGTGTGAGTAGGCCTTCAAGACACTGAAGGAATATCTCACTACAACACCCATTCTTGCAGTGCCGGATCCACATGGTGAGTTCTTTGTTTGCACAGATGCTTCTTTAGTAGGGCTTGGAGGTGTGTTGATGCAGGAGGGAAGAGTTGTAGCTTTTGAGTCTCACAAACTCAAGGATCACGAGCTTAATTATCCTACCCATGATCTTGAGCTTATGGTAGTTGTGCATGCTTTGGTTCAATGGAGACACTTTCTTCTTGGTCGAGATTCACACTCAGGATAGATCATTTGAGTCTTTGCCACCTCTTCACGCAGCCCAATCTAAACACTCAGAGATGTTGGATGGAGTTGCTTTGTGAGTACGACATGGAGATAGAGCATGTGAAAGGGAAGGAGAATGTGGTTGTAGATGCTCTCAGTAGATGGAGGCATTTGAGCATGGCTACTTCAGTGAGCATAGATTTACGAGCAGATCCTTCAACAGCTTCCTCTTGACAGTTTCTACATTGCAACCTGAGCAGAGATTGAGTCCCAGAGACCCCCTTGAGGGGAAATTTGATGGTTTCTCACTAGAGGTAGATGGTCTTCTTAGGCACAGAGGTCAGATTTATGTTCCTAGAGATGGAGGCTTGAGGTAGGACATCTTGACAGAGGCACATCGTGCACCCTATTCAGCCCATCCTGGGGTGAAGAAGATGCACGCCACCTTGAGACAATTATATCACTAGAGAGGACTTCACAGGGATGTGGCTTAGTTTGTGTCATGCTATTTAGAGTGCCAGAAAGTGAAGGCCAAGCATCAACATCCAGCTGGCCTTCTCTATCCTCATGCTATACTGGAGTGGAAATGGGACACCATTTCCATGGATTTCATTGTTGGGTTACCAATGTCGAGATATCACCACGACGCCATCATGGTCACGGTTGATAAATTGACAAAAGTAGCTCACTTTTCTCCAGTAAAGACCACATATAAAGCTAGTGTAGTGGCACGTGTCTACTTGGATGAGATCGTCAGGTTACACGGATTCCAGAAAGATCATTTGTGACCGTGATCCTTTATACACTTCACATTTCTGGACTACCATGCAGTATGTTCTCGGGATGAAGATTAACTTCAGCACAACTTATCACCCTGAGATGGATGGACAGACTGAGAGGGTGAATCAGATTTTGGAGGATATGCTCAGGATGTATGTGATGGATCAACAGTCTAAGTGGGAGGAGTATCTGTATCTTGTGGAGTTTTCCTACAATAATAGTTTCCAGAGTTCTATAGGCATGGCTCCTTTTCAGGCCTTGTATGGTAGGGAGTGCAGGACACCCCTTAGCTGGGATAGATTGGAGGATAGAGTATCCTTAGGACCAGCTCTTTTGTAGGACATGGAGCAGCAGGTAGTGTTGATCAGGTAGAGATTGCAGGAGGCACAGATAGGCAGAAGAAGTACGCTGATCAACATAGAACCGAGCATAATTTTGATGTGGGCATGAAGGTTTTCCTTCATGTGTTAGGCCACATAAGAGCCCGATCCATTATGGAAAAGGTTCTAAGTTAGCTCCTCGGTTTGTTGGACCTTTTGAGATCTTGGAGCGTATCGGCCCATTGGCCTACCGTCTAGCATTGCCACCCAACTTGTCTCACGTACATGATGTGTTTCATGTTTCTATTCTTAGGAGATATATCACAGATCCTTCTCATGTGCTGATTGGACATCATTGCAGGTGCAGGATCAGGGAGTAGTGATGGTGGAGCCCATCCATATCATAGATCGCAGGACCCTGGGCCTTCGAGGCAGAGAGATTGATCAGTATGGGGTGCAAAGTGGGACAGATATGATGAGACTGCAGCCACTTGGGAGGATGCTACTACTTTACGAGTATAGTTTCCACATTTGTTCCAATGACTTCCAGGAGGAAGTCGAGTCTAAGGGGAGGGGGATGTAGTGCCCACTTTCCTTGGACACTATTTAGATACTGATCCTGACACTATTGGTCACATTTTGGATATTATGTTTTGATGTAGTATGATGTATATAGTAGATCATGGATTCCTATGGACATTATTATGTTTTGATTAGTATGATGGTTAGATGTTAGATCATGGATTAATATTGATCTGATTCAGATATTTTGCTTGAGGATCATTGAGACATTTTTATTATTATGTGGATGATGATATACTAGTTGACATGGACATGTTATTGATGTTAATTTTAGACATGTGACATTGATTATTATGAATAGCTCTAGTATAGAAATCTATTGATGATGATATAGTTACAAAAATTGAATTTTAATGATAAATATTAAATTCTTGATATTGTTGTGATTTAAATTTAATAATTTTATGTTGCTTATATCATTTGGATGTTCTGATGTGGCCACGAGGCCGAAGGAGGTATTTTGCATTTTGCAGGTTAAAATCACAACAATGTCGGGGACTGAGACTAACCATATTGGAATTCAAAGTGAAATCAACAAGGTCACCATGGCAACTGTGTTTGAGTTGTATGTTGTGTTTTGTTAGGATTTCCCATGGGGGGATTTCCATTATTGTGACCATGGGGTATATGTGTGCTTTATTTGTTGTGTCCCTTTTTAAAATTATTGTTGTATGTATTTTATTTGTAATGTGCTCTTTAGTTTAATTATTTTAATGTGATAGTATAATGTGAATCTTATAGTTAAATTTCAATTAAATTAATTGGGATGTGGAATATAAATTAAAAGTTATTGTCTTGGTTGAAAATTGACTTAAATATATATATATATATATATATATATAACCATATGATAGATAAATAAATCTTTATGTCAAAACATGTAATAAATAAATGTCATAAATATAAATGCATGTGTAAGAAATTGTAAGAGGATGTAAAAGTTGTGTAAGTAAAATGATAGATTGTGTAAGGTAGATTTTGGAGTGTAGAACACTCCATCCTCTTTGAAACTCGGATTTGGTCTTGGGAGCCTAAATTGGAGGCTTGTGGGACAAGTTAAACTTGTCCCACACCTCTCAAAAACCTCCACCAACCATGTTTATTAATTTGGAGTCAAAATCAAATTATTTTATTGAATTTTGACTTGATTTATTGTAAGAAGTGATTGCACTTGTCTTACAAATTTTAAATGCATTCCCTTTTGGGGTATGGGCTATTGTGTGTGTAAGTGATTTTGTCATTTTTTTATTATGGTGATTTGTTTTGATTGATGTGATTGCACTCTTGGGAAGGAAGAAAAAATGATGTGGCATCCCACTTGGAATCCACATCATCCTCTTCCACCCTCTCCTTTAAAATTTGAATTCCTCCTCATTTTGAGGTTGTTGAAGGTTGGAGATTTCACTCTTGGGTCAAATTTTTCTCTTGCCTTTGGAGCTTGCTTTGTGGAAGAGCTTGGATTGATTCACATGCTTGTACATTGCTTGTTTTTTGGGACTATGTTTTGAGCATCAAAGAACTGCTATTTTGGAAACAAGTCTCCATTATGGAGAGGTAGGCTCTCACTCTTTTAAAATTGTTGTTTTTCCTCTTTTAGCATGAATTTTTGAATGTGTTGTGTTTGCAATTCTTAGAGGGATGGGTAGAATGCTTAGGGCATGGTGTGGAGAGAAGACTATGAGGTTAATCGAGGAGGGATAAGGGATTTTCCATTGGCACTTGTCTTGAGGAGGGAGTGTTGGTTGAATCCACCTAGGAAAAGAATATGCATTTTTCTTACTTTGGGGGAGGTATAAGGGATAAATTTGGAGGAGGGATAAGGAGGGGTTGAGGAGGGATAAGGTTTATGGGATGGTTATGTTCTTGGTGGTTGTTGTAGGTGGATGTCCAATTTCAACATGGGAGGCATAAGGAGACCTCCATAGTTCTTGCTCTTGTTTGGCTTGCTTGCTCAAGCCTTTGTGATTGTATGACTATTTTCTAATGCAGTTGAGAACTACTGCCTTGTTTTGATTTGTGTTTTCTTTGATTTTTGTGATACATGAGTGTTGCTTGCATGTGAAAGAAGTCCATGTTGCCATGAGTTGAATTATCATGCTCCATTTCAATATGGTTGGGGCTCAGGGCCAATGGGGAAAGATGGCTTCTATTTTCCCATTGGGTATCTTGGTTGGGTGGAGAGTGTTGCCTTTCCCCTTCCTTGTTGTGATTAAAAGATAAAAGATGAAGAAATCAGCCTTTTGCTGTTTGGAGCTTAGAGAAATTAGTTTGACAGTCATTTCCTTTTTAGCAAGTTCATTGTAACCTTCCCACTTTGAAGTGGATGATTTGTATTGTTAATTGTAATGAGAAGACATCTTGTATTGAAATTAAAAGGTTGAAAGTGATAAGTGAATTGTAAAGAATTATTATTCCATACTGTGTTATGAGAAGAATGTGAAAGAAAGAAATATGTATTGTGCATTGTAACTTGAAATTCAAAGAAAGAGATAAACTGTTGAATTATTGTTGGAAATCAAATAAAGAATTACATTCCTTTCTCAAAATTTCATTGTTGTATTAGATCCGAGTTGTTGTTGTGAAATGAAAACTCTGTTTTGAAAGAGATTAAGAAATAGCATTGCAATAAATGTACTTGTGTTTGAAATCAAAACTAGAGTTTAAACTTTGCATATGAACTGTCAATTAATTGTTCGAATCAATCGAATGTCTTAGATAATATTTTAAATGCCTCCCCATATTTGGAAGATGCAAATTGGTTAATAAACTTGTTAGCAAATGATCTTTGTTTCTTTCTTTAATTCTGGCAATGAATTCCATCAAAAATGTATAGTTCAGATTTTTAGTTAAAATTGAGAAAGGAAACAAAGTATTATAGATGTATTAGGTCCTATTGAACCCACATTGAACTTCATATTTAAGACAATATCTCAAAAACTCTATCAAATCCAATTTTAACTTCACAATCCAACTTACTGAAAAAAAAACGTAAAATTTACCAAATGCAACCCAATATCCAAATTGGACTTTGAAAATATACTTAAATTTACCCAAGACCATTTCCCAATGCTCAATTTACATGCTCAGAAGAAGAAATATCAAAATTGAATCAAATCTTATAAGTTGAAAAAAATTGCCAGTTTTAAAATTATAAACCCTGCAGATCTATTTCTTAAAATTGACCCTCTAAACTTCACCAAATTCTAAAATTGATGATTTCTGTGCAAAGAGGACTCTGAGAGATTTCCGGAAAGTCCTCATTTTCCTAAAATGGAGCTTCCTATCAAAAGTTATGGCCATTTGAAGTTTTACTTCAAAATGGCCATCCCAAACCAAAAATGAAATAATTCGACCTTAGAAAAATTTAAATTTTGAACTTTGGAAAATTTCCTAAAAATTTCCATGCCCCCCAACCTCTCATCCTATCAAAAGTTTCCATGTGGCACCTTGGAGGGGCAGGCCCTTAATAAAAAAAAAAAAAAAAAACTTTTTTTTTTTTTTGTCTTTGGGAAAATTTTCCCAAATTTCCCCACAACCCCACAGCCCCCAACCAATCACGTGTTGACACGTGGTAGGGGGGGCATGGATCAAAATGGAAAACTTAACTTTTTTTTTTTTTTTACTTTGGGAAAATTTTCACTTTTCTCCATGAAAACTGGATTTAGAAATGAAAACTTAACTTTTTTTCCCTTTTGGAAAAATTTCACTTTTTCCTCCACCGACCCGCAAATAGGATTTCCCCACTTCCATGCAATTCTTTTTAACCTTTTAACCCATGGGTAAAAAATCCAAATTACCTCCACCGCCCGCGGCCAATCACAAAGCGCCACGTGGCCATTTGAGCAAGTGCGGAGGCATGGAGGAAAATTTTCCTTTGGAAAATTGAGACTTTGGTTTTGGGAAAAATTTCAAATTTTTCCCCACGACCCGCTCACCCACACCAATCACGTGATGACACGTGGCATTTGGGAAAATTTTCCCAATTTTCTCCCTATCCCCGCGGACCTCCAAGGGAAAATTTTCCCCTAAAACTCCGCCCGGCCATAACTTGAGTTTTACAAGGAGTTAGGAGGACTTCTTTATATGGTTGGAAAGGTGAGGAAATTTCCTATCCAATGAGCCTAGTTTAGGAAAGTTTTGATAAATCTAAGTGTGTGAAAAATCTAGTTGAAGTTCAGGGCTTGATAGAGAGCAGGCCTGGCGATAAATTTCTCCCTGAACCTTAGTAAAACTTGTAACCTCCAAATTGGAGCCTTGTAAACTTGTTATAAGATAAAAATGGAAATATTGTGTTTGGTTAATCAAATTTGTTCTGAACCTATTTAGTTTCAAACTAGTGTCTTGCAACTTGGTTGTAGACTCTTCCTATAAAAAAAAAAAAAATTATTCCATAATTTTCCTAGTTTGTTTCTTGGTCTCAAGTGGTAGTTGAAGCGGCATCACACTTGGTATCAGAGTAGTGGTTCAAAAGCTTGGACCATTGGGCACACTAAAAACATTGAGACTTGAAACCTAAAACTAGCAATTGATAATCTAGAAAACAAAACCATTTGAAAATTGTTCATGTTAGTAAACTTAGAAAACTAAAGGAAACTCAAGGTAATGAACTAACTCCCACTGGTCTCATGCAGGAGCTCTCAAGGAGTAGGAGGAACATGTCACAGAGACTCGAGTCACCACCACCACCACCACCACCTCCACTGCCACCACCACCACCACCGATCGGGTTTTTAGCAGCTATCCTACCACAGATTTTACAGACCCTCCAGATGTTAATGCTGCCTTACGTGGAGGATCAGTAGGAGGGCACTCAGGTAGACAGGACAGAGATATTTCCATAGGGACATGCACCCCCTCCACTCAGTGAGGAGGATGGAGGAGAGAATTTTCATGCAGAGTCATTCAGAGTAGATCTCCCACTTAGAGGTACATGGTGACCATTCTCGGCAGAGAGAGAGAGGTCTCAGAGCCCTAGGCTTAGGGATGAGCTTATAGAGAGGCCTAGAGGCCGTCAGACCATAGTTGTGGATCATATCAGGGAGATCCTGAAGCTTAGGCCCTCACATTATTCAGTGACACAGGGGTTTCAAGCAGAGGCCTAGGCTGGTTAGCTTGAGCGGTTGCTTTAAGCTTTGTCCTTGTTCTAGCAACACGAAAGCTCATGTTGCGATCCATCTACTGAAGGACGGAGCTGGAGTATGGTGGAGGACAGAGGAGCAAAAGCTCCATATAGATTCAGAGATAGTCACTTGGGAGCTTGTTTGAGGAGAGATTCAGGAGTAGATACTTACCATGGAGATTCATACAACAGAGGATCGATGAGTTCCATGACCTTTGACAGGCTTCCCTTACAGTGGCCGAGTATGAGAGTAGGTTCCTAGACCTACTTCAATACATTGATTACATGTAGGATGAGTAGGTGCGGATCCACAGGTTCATCCGGGGCCTTAATATAGACATTGGAGGTGCAGTTTGGATCCACTACCCACAGACATTAGCAGAGGCCATTGAGAAGGCCTACATTGCAGAGGAGACTCGGGGTAAAACCCAGCAGGCTAGAGACCGAGTCAGGAGCCGTATTCAGCAGTTGTAGGATAGTAGATCGAGGGGGTCAGCTCCTCCTCCCCATGGTGGTCAGCATTCTTCATAGTCATCTTTCAGGCCACAAAGAATAGCAGCAGTAACAGTAGTCCCGCCCACCTTTTAGGCCTCCTCAAAGAGTTGATGCACAGAGAGGTCGAGCATGGGGCCTCCTAGGGGTCCCACCAGGACACAAGGTGGAGCTAGAGCTCAGTCAGTAGGAGCTCAACCACAGAGGCCACAACAGACTATGGCTTGGATCATCAGGGTCCATAACACCTACCTCTAGGGCACCTTCTGGTGTGTGCTGCAGTTTGGAGGACTTCAGGTGGTTGCTTCGGGTGTGGAGTAGTGGGACACTTTTGGAGAGATTGCCCCCATAACCCTAATAAGGGTAAGGCACCCATCTCAGAGCCTACAGTCAGAGACATGGGATGGAGTCACAAGATCTACGCAAAGGCGGTCGAGAACCACCAGATGAGCACCAAAGCATGGTCATCGAGACTACATGTAGCATTGAGGTGTTCCTACTTCTATATTGTTTGATTCTGTTCTTTCGATTCATTTATTACACCATCCTTGGTAGAGCAATATAGGCTGGTGGCTGTTAGACAAGGTCATAGTTGGGATGTCGAGATGGCTTGAGCCAAGGTCTCTATAGACTCCTTAGTAAAGGAGTGTGTTGTTAACTTGGGACCTTTCACCACCACTTCAGATCTCCGCATACTTCCTTTGGGCTCATATGGAGTCATTTTAGGCATGGATTGGTTGATCTACACATAGGGCTAGGATGGATTGCTATCATAAGACTATATCTTGTGTAGATGATCTTGGAGTTGAGTCGGTGATTTCTAGGTCAGGAGACCTATTTCTATTCACACTATCTCTACTATATGGCTCAAGCGGTGTGTGCGATGGGGTTGTCAGATGTATGTAGTCACAGTTAGTGACCGGACAGAGGATGGGTCTAGTGGACCATCGCTAGATGACCATCCCATTTTGAGAGAGTATGTAGATGTTTTCCCAGGGGAGCTATCGGGATGCCACCCCCACGTGAGATTGATTTCCATATTGATCTGGTTCTAGGAGCAGAGCCTATCTCACGAGCTCCTTATCGGATGAACACCCCAGAGCTTTATGAGCTCAAGTTGCAGCTGGAAGGCCTTTTAGAGAAAGGCCTTATCCATCCTAGTGTATCCCCTTGGGGTGCACTGCTTATATTTGTAAAGAAGAAGGATGGATCTTTGTGGTAGTGCATAGACTACCGCCAGTTGAATAAGGTAACAATCAAGAATGGTTATCCTCTTCCTTGCATTGATTACTTGTTTGATCAAATGAAGGGAGCCATGGTGTTCTCTAAAATTGATCTCAAGTTAAGGTACCATCACATTGAGGATTACAGAGGTGACATTCATAAGACTACTTTTCATACGAGGTATGGGCACTATCTCATGAGCTCCTTATCCGATGACCACCCCAGAGCTCTGTGAGATCAAGTTGCAGCTGGAAGGCCTTTTAGAGAAAGGCCTTATCCATCCTAGTGTATCCCCTTGGGGTGCACCGGTTATATTTGTAAAGAAGAAGGATGGATCTTTGCGGTTGTGCATAGACTACCACCAGTTGAATAAGGTAACAATCAAGAATCATTATCCTCTTCCTCGCATTGATGACTTGTTTGATCAAATGAAGGGAGCCATGGTGTTCTCTAAGATTGATCTCAAGTCAGGGTACCATCAGTTGAGGATTACGGAGGCAGACATCATAAGACTACTTTTCATACGAGGTATGGGCACTATGAGTTCACAGTGGTGCCTTTCGGTTTGACGAATGCCCCACAGTGTTTATGAGTTTGATGAATGGGGTATTCAGACCTTTTAGATCACTTTGTGCTCATTTTCTTGATGACATTCTGATTTACTCACATACGCGTGAGGAGCACGAGGGGCACCTTCGTCAGGTTCTTCAGTGTCTTCGTGAGTAACAACTTTACGGGAACTTGGAGAAGTGTGCTTTCTTTCAGTCAGAGATTCAGTACTTGGGCCATATCATCTCAGGTGAAGGAATCATAGTCGATCCTTCCAAGATTAGAGCCATTATGGATTGGCCAGTACCCACTACAGTGACAGAGGTGCGTAGCTTCATGGGGTTAGCAGGGTATTATAGGAGATTTGTGCAGACTTCTCTCGATAAAGACACCCCATCACTTCCCTTCAGCGGAAAGGGAAGAAGTTTTTTTGGTCAGATAGGTGTGAGTAGGCCTTCAGGACACTGAAGGAATATCTCACTACAACACCCATTCTTGTAGTGCCAGATCCACATGGTGAGTTCTTTGTTTGCACATGCTTCGTTAGTAGGGCTTGGAGGTGTGTTTATGTAGGAGGGAAGAGTTGTAGCTTTTGAGTCTCGTAAACTCAAGGATCACAAGCTTAATTATCCTACCCATGATCTTGAGCTTGTGGTAGTTGTGCATGCTTTAGTTTGATGGAGACACTTTCTTCTTGGTCGAGATTCACACTCAGATAGATCATTTGAGTCTTCACCACCTTTTCACGCAGCCCAATCTAAACGCTCATCAGAGACGTTGGATGGAGTTGCTTTGTGAGTATGACATGGAGATAGAGCATGTGAAAGGGAAGGAGAATGTGGTTGTAGATGCCCTCAGCAGACGGAGGCATTTGAGCATGGCTACTTCAGTGAGCATAGATTTACAGAGCAGATCCTTCAAAGAACTTCCTCTTGATAGTTTCTACATTGCAGCTTGAGTAGAGATTGAGTCCCAGAGACCCCTTGAGGGGAAATTTGATGGTTTCTCACTAGAGGTAGATGGTCTTCTCAGGCACAGAGGTCAGATTTATGTTCCTAGAGATGGAGGCTTGAGGCAGGACATCTTGACAGAGGCACATCGTGCACCCTATTCAGCCCATCCTGGGTGAAGAAGATGCACGCCACCTTGAGACAGTTATATCACTAGAGAGGACTTCGTAGGGATGTGGCTCAAGTTTGTGTCACGCTATTTAGAGTGCCAGAAAGTGAAGGCCGAGCATCAACATCCAGCTCGGCCTTCTCTATCCTCATGCTATACTAGAGTGGAAATGGGACACCATTTCCATGGATTTCATTGTTGGGTACCGATGTCGAGATATCACCACGATGCCATCATGGTCACGTTGATAAATTGACAAAATTAGCTCACTTTTCACCGGTAAAGACCACCTATAAAGCTAGTGTAGTGGCACATGTTACTTGGATGAGATTGTCAGGTTACACGGGATTCCGTAGAAGATCATTTATGACCGCGATCCTTTATACACTTCCCATTTCTGGACTACCATGCAGTATGTTCTCGGACAAAGATTAACTTCAGCATAGCTTATCACCCTGAGATGGATGGACAGACTGAGAGGGTGAATCAGATTTTGGAGGATATGCTCAGGATGTACGTGATGGATCAGCAGTCTAAGTGGGAGGAGTATCTGTATCTTGTGGAGTTTTCCTACAATAATAGTTTCCAGAGTTCTATAGGCATGGCTCCTTTTCAGGCCTTGTATGGTAGGGAGTGCAGGACACCCCTTAGTTGGGACAGATTTGAGGATAGAGTATCCTTGGGACCAGCTCTTTTTGTAGGACATGGAGCAAGGTAGTAGTGTTGATCAGGCAGAGATTAGGCAGGAGGCACAGGATAGGCAGAAGAAGTACGCTGATCAACATAGAACCGAGCGTAATTTTGATGTGGGCATGAAGGTTTTCCTTCATGTTAGGCCACATAAGAGCCCGATCCATTATGGAAAAGGTTCTAAGTTAGCTCCTCGATTTGTTGGACCTTTTGAGATCTTGGAGCGTATCGGCCCGTTGGCCTACCATCTAGCATTGCCACCCAACTTGTCTCGCGTACATGATGTGTTTCATGTTTCTGTTCTTAGGAGATATATCACAGATCCTTCTCATGTGCTGGATTGGACATCATTATAGGTGTAGGATCAAGGGGAGCAAGTGATGGTGGAGCCCATCTATATCATAGATCACAAGAGGACCTGGGCCTTCGAGGCAGAGAGATTGATCAGGTACGGGTGCAGTGGGATAGATATGATGAGACTACAGCCACTTGGGAGGATGCTACTACTTTACGAGTGTAGTTTCCACATTTGTTCCAATGACTTCCAGGAGGAAGTCGAGTCTAAGGGGAGGGGGATGTAGTGCCCACTTTCCTTGACACTATTTAGATACTGATCCTGACACTATTGATCATATTTTGGATATAATTATGTTTTGATGTAGTATGATGTGTATATGCTAGATCATGGATTCCTATGGACATTATTATGTTTTGCTTAGTATGATGGTTAGATGTTAGACTATGGATTAATATTGATCTGGATTAAATTATTATGCTTGAGGATCATTGAGACATTATTATTATTATGTGGATGATGATATACTAGTTGACATGGACATGTTATTGATGTTGATTTTAGACATGTGACATTGATATTATGAATAGCTCTAGTATAGAAATCTATTGATGATGATATAGTTGCAAATTGAATTTAAATGATAAATGTTAAATTCTTGATAATGTTGTGATTTGGATTTAATAATTGTATGTTGCTTATATATTTAGATGTTCTGATATGGCCACGAGGCCGAAGGGGTATATTGCATTTTGCAGTTAAAAATCACAACAATGTCGGGGACCGAGACTAACCATATTGGAATTCAAAGGTGTGAAATCAACAAGGTCACCATGACAACTGTGTTTGAGTTGTATGTTGTGTTTTGTTAGGATTTCCCATGGGGGGATTTCCATTATTGTGACCATGGGGTATATGTGTGTTTTATTTGTTGTGTCCCTTTTAAAATTATTATTGTATGTATTTTATTTGTAATGTGCTCTTTAGTTTAATTATTTTAATGTGATAGTATAATGTGAATCTTATAGTTAAATTTCAATTAAATTAATTGGGATGTGGAATATAAATTAAAAGTTATTGTCTTGGTTGAAAATGAAAATTGACTTATATATATATATATATATATATATATATATATATATATATATAACCATATGATAGATAAATAAATCTTTATGTCAAAACATGTAATAAATAAATGTCATAAATATAAATGCATGTGTAAGAAATTGTAAGAGGATGTAAAAGTTGTGTAAGTAAAATGATAGATTGTGTAAGGCAGATTTTGGAGTGTAGAACACTCCATCCTCTTTGAAATTCGAATTTGGCTTGGGAGCCTAATTTGAGGCTTGTGGGACAAGTTAAACTTGTCCCACACCTCTCAAAACCTCCACCAACCATGTTTATTAATTTGGAGTCAAAATCAATTATTTTATTGAATTTTGACTTGATTTATCTGTAAGAAGTGATTGCACTTGTCTTACAAATTTTAAATGCATTCCTTTTGGGGTATGGGCTATATTGTGTGTGTAAGTGATTTTTCATTTTTTCATTATGGTGATTTGTTGTTGATGTGGATTGCACTCTTGGGGAAGGAAGAAAATGATGTGGCATCCCACTTGGAATCCACATCATCCTCTTCCACCCTCTCCTTTAAAATTTGAATTCCTCCTCATTTTGAGGTTGTTGAAGGTTGGAGATTTCACTCTTGGGTCAAATTTTTCTCTTGCCTTTGGAGCTTGCTTTGTGGAAGAGCTTGGATTGATTCACATGCTTGTACATTGCTGTTTTGGGACTATGTTTTGAGCATCAAAAGAACTTGTTGTTTTGGAAACAAGTCTCCATTATGGAGAGGTAGGCTCTCACTCTTTTAAAATTGTTGTTTTTCCTCTTTTAGCATGAATTTTTGAATGTGTTGTGTTTGCAATTCTTAGAGGGATGGGTAGAATGCTTAGGGCATGGTGTGGAGAGAAGACTATGAGGTTAATCAGAGGAGGGATAAGGGATTTTCCATTGGCACTTGTCTTGAGGAGGGAGTGTTGGTTGGAATCCACCTAGGAAAAGAATATGCATGCATTTCTTACTTTGGGGGAGGTATAAGGGATAAATTTGGAGGAGGGATAAGGAGGGGTTGAGGAGGGATAAGGTTTATGGGATGGTTATGTTCTTGGTGGTTGTTGTAGGTGGATGTCCAATTTCAACATGGGAGGCATAAGGAGACCTCCATAGTTCTTGCTCTTGTTTGGCTTGCTTGCTCAAGCCTTTGTGATTGTATGACTATTTTCTAATGCAGTTGAGAACTGCTGCCTTGTTTTGATTTGTGTTTTCTTTGATTTTTGTGATACATGAGTGTTGCTTGCATGTGAAAGAAGTCCATGTTGCCATGAGTTGAATTATCATGCTCCATTTCAATATGGTTGGGGCTCGGGGGCCAATGGGGAAAGATGGCTTCTCTTTTCCCATTGGGTGTCTTGGTTGGGTGGAGAGTGTTGCCTTTCCCCCTTCCTTGTTGTGATCCAAAGAAGATATAAGATGAAGAAATCAGCCTACTGTTGTTTGAGCTTAGAGAAATCAATTTGACAGTCATTTCCTTTTAGCAAGTTCATTGTAACCTTCCCACTTTGAAGTGGATGATTTGTATTGTTAATTGTAATGAGAAGACATCTTGTATTGAAATTATAAGGTTGAAAGTGATAAGTGAATTGTAGAAGATTATTATTCCATACTGTGTTATGAGAAGAATGTGAAAGAAAGAAATATGTATTGTGCATAACAACTTGAAATTCAAAGAAAGAGATAAACTATTGAATTATTGTTGGAAATCAAATAAAGAATTACATTCCTTTCTCAAAATTTCATTGTTGTATTAGATTCGAGTTGTTGTTGTGAAATGAAAACTCTATTTTGAAAGAGATTAAGAAATAGCATTGCCAAAATGTATTGTGTGTTTGAAATCAAAACTAGAGTTTAAACTTGGCATATGAACTATCAATTAATTGTTTGAATCAATCGAATGTCTTAGATAATATTTGAAATGCCTCCCCATATTTGGAAGATGCAAATTGGTTAATAAACTTGTTAGCAAATGATCTCTGTTTCTTTCTTTAATTCTGGCAATGAATTCCATCAAAAATGTACAGTTCAGATTTTTAGTTAAAATTGAGAAAGGAAACAAAGTATTATAGATGTATTAGGTCCTATTGAACCCACATTGAACTTCATATTTAAGAAAATATCTCAAAAACTCTATCAAATCCAATTTTAACTTCACAATCCAACTTACTGTCAAAAAATGTAAAATTTACCAAATGCAACCCAATATCCAAATTGGACCTTGAAAATATACTTAAATTTACCCAAGACCATTTCCCAATGCTCAATTTACATGCTCAGAAGAAGAAATATCAAAATTGAATCAAATCTTATAAGTTGAAAAACTGCCAGTTTTAAAATTATAAACCCTGCAGATCTATTTCTTAAAATTGACCCTCTAAACTTTACCAAATTCTAAAATTGATGATTTATTTGTAAAGAGGACTCCAAGAGCTTTCCGGAAAGTCCTCATTTTCCTAAAATGGAGCTTCCTATCAAAAGTTATGGCCATTTGAAGTTTTACTTCAAAATGGCCATCCCAAACCAAAAATGAAATAATTCGACCTTAGAAAAATTTAAATTTTGAACTTTGGAAAAATTTCCTAAAAATTTCCACGGCCCCACCAACCTCTCATCCTATCAGAAGTTTCCACGTGGCACCTTGGAGGGGCAGGCCCTTAATAAAAACTTAACTTTTTGAAAATTTTGTCTTGGGAAAATTTTCCCAAATTTCCCCACAACCCCACGGCCCCCAACCAATCACGTGTTGACACGTGGCAGGGGGGTCGCGGATCAAAATGGAAAACTTAAATTTTTTCCCTTTTGGAAAAATTTCACTTTTTCCTCCACCAACCCTCATCCCCACAGCCAATAGGATGTTGACACGTGTCCCCACGGGTGCACAGGTCCATATAATTCTTTTCACCTTTTAACACCATGGGTGAAAAATCCAAATTACCTCCACCGCCCACGGCCAATCACAAAGCGCCACGTGGCCATTTGAGCAAGTGCGGAGGCATGGAGGAAAATTTTCCTTTGGAAAATTGAGACTTTGGTTTTGGGAAAAATTTCAAATTTTTCCCTGTGACCCTCTCGCCCACACCAATCACGTGATGACACATGGCATTTGGGAAAATTTTCCCAATTTTCTCCCTATCCCCGCGGACCTCCAAGGGAAAATTTTCCCTAAACTCCGCCCAGCCATAACTTGAGTTTTACAAGGAGTTAGGAGGACTTCTTTATATGGTTGGAAAGGTGAGGAAATTTCCTATCCAATGAGCCTAGTTTAGGAAAGTTTTGATAACTCTAAGTGTGTGAAAAATCTAGTTGAAGTTCAGGGCTTGATAGAGAGCAGGCCTGCGATAAATTTCTCCCTGAACCTTAGTAAAACTTGTAACCTCCAAATTGGAGCCTTGTAAACTTGTTATAAGATAAAAATGGAAATCTTGTGTTTGGTTAATCAGAATTTATTCTGGAACCTATTTAGTTTCAAACTAGTGTCTTGTAACTTGGTTGTAGACTCTTCCTATAAAAAAAAAAAATTATTCCATAATTTTCCTAGTTTGTTTCTTGGTCTCAAGTGGTAGTAGCCCATTTCCATTGATACGGAAAAAATATCCTATCCATCCATAATATCATCCCTCTATTAATAGATGTGGAAAACCCACCATCATCCCTAACAATTATCTCATTAATCCAATACATTCATTTTCTTCCCACATTTCTTGGGATCGTCAAAATCACACATCACCATATATGAAGAACAAATAGTTTCTCCATCAAACTCAAATTGATAATTAAAGGAACCCCAATGTTAAAAATAAATCCAACAACCAAAAATATGAAATTAAAATGTAATTCAAATATCAAAACTAATACAAACATCAAGTACGAAAAAAAGTGTAAAAATATATGGATATGGAATTTAATCTCCCACATTCAAAATCCATAGTACAAGATATTTCGAAATACCTTATCAAGTATGATCTCACCACAATCATCGAGATTAGATCAAACATCACTCTTAATAAGAAATAACTCCTAGTCTCCCTCATCAAAGAAATAAAAAGAAGTTTTCTTGGGTCCTATCACACGGAGTGACATTGATGGTCCCAACATTCTAATCCATCCTATCCTATTATTCCTACCCCATTATGGATCATTTTTATTTTTCCATTTTCACTCCTATTTCACCTCACTTCATAGATTTTGATCGTCTCCCTTTGATATTTTCCCTTCACAAAACCATCAAACATCCATAGAAAACATTTTAAAAATTACAAGAAAAACAAAAATACAAACATTAGACATCACAATAAGGTATTTTATACACATGGATGCTATTTCCTTTCTTTATTTTCCTCTAGAAATCACTCATCATTTTAATCACTTCAACGGTCTTTTGTATAGTCTTCTCACACTCCTTGTGTGACATCGATCTCTATTACATTCGTTTGAATTTTGTATTTGATTACCTTGGTAGATTAAAGAATGTATGACCTCTTAGAGATCTTGTCACTATCATACATTTAATAAACTTGTTTTGAGATCATTTGGGCATATCTATTAACACTAGCCAATGTCATCTACACTTTGATTAACTAAAAATAAGATGTTGAGGGATAGTTAATTTAAGCTATGAACAACTCGTAATAAAGTAAATAAATGGAGTACATAAAGTATGAAAATAATCTAAATAACTATGAAAAAGAAATGCTAACCCTAATGTGCAAGAAAGAAGATGAAAAAATCAGTTGAATAAAATATTCTCGCAACATTGTGTCGCAAATGTGACAAGAAAATTAGATGTAGGAACAACTTTGTAGAAGTCCCAAAAAAATGGATTTTAAGTATCTAGTTGGATTGGAGCACCTAGAGAGGGACTAAGGCACCTACAGGGAACTCGGTTTGTAATTTAGGTGCCTTGGTCTATGTAAAATCTCTAAAACTTATCTTCACTACTTCCATAGATAGTCTAAAACACTTGTTGTTTGTCGCATCAAGTTCACCGTCCCACACCGGATGTTCCTAATAACTCAAGATGACAAAAATACCTACAAGACCCCAAAAAAAAATCAAACCCTAAAAAATAAAAATGCACATGAAGGGGTTGTACTAACCTTATCTTCCATAATGGTGGACTTACTAAATAATTATTGCACTAAATCTTAGACCCAATGCGCTTTATGTGCAAGTGTGTGTGAACATGCCCTAGGTTTCTCTTATGTTAGTCGCACTTTGTAAAGTAGCGAGTAATAAATATGTGTAGAAAATGTAATATAATATGTGCATGGAATAGAATAGAATCCCCCTATGAAGTGTGATGCAAATTTCCTAGCCTTGTGCCTTAATGATGTATCTATGTGGATGCAAGTGATCTCCAATGGAATAGATGAATGTAACTCTAGATGAGTGATAGTAGTAAGTGATGCTTGCTCCCTCATTATGGTCTCATAAATTTTATATTTATAGAGTTCTCTTGATCTAATTTTGTTACTAACCCTGAAAAGGCCGACCACAAGAAAGATAAAGATCTCAAATAGCTAAAAAGAGCCCAAAAAGTGGTAGAAAGCTTTAGAAAGATCGAGCCATCCATAAGTGGGACTAGGGCACCCATGGGCACCCCCAAGACTTAATATGGGTGCCCTAGTTGAGGCTAAAAATGACATAGGATGAAAGAATTTGAATAGGCATATGGGTGTAAGAGGTCGGTAATGATGAAATAAAATAAAATAAGATGCCCAAAATATGGGGGTTAATGAGTACTTCCTTCACTCAATAACCTTATAAATAGTATTATGATACTGAGATAAATAATGTCTAAAGTGCATGATTTTGTGACTAAATTTTCCCCCCACTTTATGTTGGTGATCGGAAAGCTAGGTAACATAAATTAGATAAAGATGCATACCGATGTTGATATAGACCGATGAAGGAGGCGTGTTGAAGGACTAGACAAAGCGTGGAATAAAAAAATATGGAGGAGCGTGGAAACTAAAGATTAAAATAATGCACAAAGAAAAGGTGACGAGAGTGAACCTAGGGTGGAATGCATGTGTAGTTGTTGCAGTGTGTGATGTACCTACATGGTTAGAAAAGTGTTTTCTATCATGAAGTGTTGTTGTTGAGGTTCTTGTTGTTTTTTCCCCATTTCACCGCTTATTTGTCATATAGTTGGACATGCAAGGATAAAATGATCAAGTATTCAAATATGTATGTATGTATGTATGTATGTATGTATGTAAAAATGCAATGTAAAATACACATATATATGCGCAAGCATGTAAATGTAAAATATGCAAATGAAAATGTGTAAGTGGAAAATGTGCATTTGATCAATGTAAAGAAAGAGAGTTAAGAAGGATATCATGTAATGCAATTTTTTTGGGTGAACTCATACCATAGCCCAAAGAAGTATAGAGAGGAAATGCTTTGTCTCCTCAAACCTTTAACTACTTCCTTGAACTATGTGTATTGAGATCTTTTACGTCCTATTTTTTTGGCGATCCGATGCCACCGCCGGAAGTAGTGTAGAGAGACACACCCAATGTAACCTCTAAGTTTGAACTACTTCCCGTAATGCTAAAGACACCATGTCCTAAAAATCTGCTGTGTATGGCATTCATAGACTTGTATGAACCACTCGTTGTATATAATTGAACCAAACTGGTGTAGAATCTTTGTGTTAGTATGTAAAACCCCCAAATGATTCCCCCTCTTTAGGGGTGCATGTGATGTTGCTGATAGGATAATGTGGCCCTAAAATATGACCAACCGTATGTGCGTTGTAACCCTATAAAGGGCTTGGTAAAAACAAATGCACGCACTAACAAGAAGGCTAGCCAAAGATAAGTGTAAACATGCATGCATATGGAAAAATAGCTATGCAAATAGTGAAGTAATGTAAACATGTAAGAATAAAAATGAATCCACACAAAGAAAGATGCAAACATGGGACATCACCGATGATGTCACAAGACACACAAGGCCAACATGGCCACAAACAACAAATAAGTGTGCACACCAAAAAAGGGAAAGGCCTACATATAATAGAAAAAAAGAAAATTAACATAAAAGTATGTCAAAATCATGTAGAAGAATGTAATGTAAAGTACACAAATCGATAAAATGAAACAATAACACATGTGAGAGACAAATGTGGATTCCCTAGTGACCAGGACTAGAAGGTGAGCATTTGTGTTGCGTGTAAGAGACCTATATCTATAATGACAAATAAAGAAATATGTGAACCCACATTATTGGATGATATAGATAAATTACATATAAGTAATTGTTAGTGCATATTCACAAAGCACCCCCAATTGACCTTCGATATGCTTTGGGAAATGGTCAATTTGGTGTGAATGCACAACATGGAGTTTTCCCCAAGTGTGGGACCTTGAAAATCGGAAAAACTCTCAGATTGAGGCTAGTTCCTACTCCTATGTTTAGGTGTATGAGTGAAATTTGCAGAGGTTTGATTTAAAATCCTACTCTAAAACTACCAAGGATTCAGGGTTGAGAGAAAACATGGAAATGGAAACAAAACTAAGCAAAAATAGAACAATGATACACCAAAGGAATGTTGGACTTCTTGTTTTACAAAATAGACACAGATCATGGAGATGCAGCATCAAAACATGCAAAATTGCTAAAATATAATGAAAGATTAGAAGATAATAATAAACGCATGAGAGGATTGGAAAATCATTCACAAAACATGCATTATCATTCCCAAGTTTGATACAATGCATTACACTAGAAGAGAGGCAAAAAACATGCTGCAGTCTTCATGGGAGGTCTAAAACTCCTTCAAATCCACCTGCTAAGGAGAAAAGAAGAGCTTGCAAGAGGCAAGGACGTCCAACATTACAAAATGAGCCAAAACTGGCTTTTAACGATGAAGTAGAATGAAGAAAGGTGAAAAAATGTAGGAAAATTGATTCGACATCTCCAACCACTAACAAGATTCATTAAAACAGCAAGGGAACCCTCAAAAATCCATTTTTGATGTATCCGACCATGCTGGAGAAGAAACGAACACCATACTTCATCAATTTTGGTGGTTGGGGGTCGGTTCTACATTTTTCCCGTGCTAGAGATGTTTCTTCAATTTTCTCCCATCAAAATTTGTCAAAATTCAAAATTGAGGGGTACATTGTGTAGAGGATGTCAACATCTTTCCAATGACACCAAAATCGTGAAAAACAAAGCTCCGGTTCAAAATATATGGCCCTTTGAAGATTTAGGGAAAAACTAGTAAAAAACAGAGTCAAAATTGGAGTCAGCGGGGTCAAACTTTAAAGTTTTCCCTTTTGGAAAAATTTCCCAAAAATCTCCATGGCCCATTAGGTTTGCATGACATGTGTTGGCTTGTAATTCAGCTGTAGGCTTCAGACTAACATTCTGCCCCATTTTCCCGCGTGGCAAAATTTTCTGAAAATCCCCCGCCGGCCCGACCTCCACTCTGATGTGGACACGTGGCACCTTCTAATTCATCATGGAGGTGTGGCTCAAGTTTTTACCTTTCTCCTTCATGGGCCTATGGGAAAAATTTTTTACTTTGATTTTTTTAGCCAAAAAGGCTAAGTGTCTCAAATTCTTCCCTAGCCCCGTGAGTTCGTTCCCTTCCTTTGTCGGGCCCGCGGGCCAAAATTTTCCTTTATACCTTTTTTCCCCAAAAAGGGCTGAGTGCCAAATTTATCTCCGTACCTCCGATAACCCACCAATTTCCTTCTCCACTCTGCCAACCTAAGAATCCCTAGCAAAGTTTTCTCCTTACCTCCGTGGCCCGCCTGTGGTAAATTTTCACCGATAACTTTACCAAGCCATAACTCAAAAATACAAGGAGTTAGAATGACTTCTTTACGTTTCTGGAAAGGTGGAAAATACTCTATCTGATGAAACCATACCCAAATAATTTTGAGTGTGTAAAGCATACAAAAAATCCATTTTAAGTACTAGCAAAGGAAAAGGAGGAGTTAACCAAAATAAGCATGGGCTCATTTTGGATAACAATTCTGACACTCAGAGGGGTCATCTGCCTGCTAGATGAAAATACCAGCTGCCTTGAAGCATCCATTTGGCATGGAGTCATGATAGATATCCTGCAAACTGATCCTTCACTTGGAAAAATTACCTTTTAAGCCTCTTGGAAACACTGAAATTGAAACCAGTTGTGACCAAATCCCAAGACAATGCACTATGTAAGAGCAATACAACAACACCAAAAACTATGTACAAACTGAAAATCATACATGCTCCAAATGGAACATGTAGAGTGTGCAAAATCACTTATTATGCTGAAAACAAACCTACCTACTCTACTCTAACCAAGAGAAAAGGTAAGCTAAACAATCCCTACAACTGGTTGGGAGAAGTAGCTTCCCTTTCTCAAGAGAGGCAGCCATGTAAATGATTTGATACTAAATATAGCTGCCTGTGTGAGTGAAAACTGACTCTAAGCCTATCCTCCACCCAAATCATCAAGGTATCAACATTAATGGGAAGTACCTCCTCAAGCTGACTTGCATTGGACTCCTGGAGGTGTTGATGATGACCCTTGGTACTTTGATGCTCATCCTCATGCCCTAGAGTAGGCATGACTAGTTTTGGCTTCTCCCTTGGCTCTAATGAAGCCAAGTATCTGATTGGGCATGGTCTGATCCTTTAGATGTGCCCATAGCTTTGAAATTCAACTCCAAAAATGGATTCTTCTTGTGGACCTTCTTGGATGAATGATGTGAAAGAGATGATGGAAATATCTTACTCTTCCCCTTCCTTTTCCCATGAAGCACATGGAAGATTTAAATCTTCCAATCTTGGTTCCAAAAGGCTGTTACAAAATGCAAGCTATTGTTCTTCAATGTTATCCTTCATGGCAGTGGGATCTTGATGTTGAATAATGAATGGTGGAGAAGAGAATGTTGTAATTTCAGCTGCTCCTCATCCAAACATTCTTCTAAGTCTGATAGGAAATAAAACCATTCAATGTCCCACTGCAACAAAGTCTCTTCCTCTTGCATGGTGGCCTTCAAATCTGTGTTTTCTTCACCATGTGTAACTTCATTTTCAAACATGAAACTTGTCAATTCGAACTCATCCAAAAAATCAGATTTTTGGAGAGATGAAGTGGGAGAGAAACATGAAGTTTCTTGTGCATCTTGCTCATAATTCAATGCCTTTGGACCTATTTTGTTCACCTCCATAATGGCTTCATCAATCAAATCATCCCCTTCAAATGAAAACAAAATTCATCAATAATGCTTCCTTCATCCAATGGCTTCAAACATGATTTAATCTCTTCCATTTGCTCCTCTTCAATGGGGTTTGGAGCTGGTTTTTCTTCCTCAACTGCTGTTAAAAAATCAGCCTTGTCCACCACTTGTTCTCCAACTCCAACTTCCTCTTTTGGCTTCACCATCAAGGGGATTTTTGTAATCCCAATTTAAGAGCCAAGTTCAACAAACTTTTGATCTTTTCATCCTTGTTTGGCTCTTCTTCTTGCTGCTGTTTTCCTTGACTGGAATTCTGATTTTTATCTTCCCAACATGGATTTGGGAATGCAAGAGGAGGGGTGGGTTGTAACTCAATTGATTTTGCAATATTTTTGGAGGAGGAGGAGGTAGAAAATCTTGTTTATTTGGAGGGAATGGCTGTTTGGAATGGAAAGGAGCAAATAAATTGAGGTGGGATGGGAGACTAGGAGGTGAAGAAATGGAATTAGCTTTTGGGACAACAGATGGAGAGTTTAAAACTTGACACTGCTGAGATAAAACAGATTGGGAAAGAGGAAAAGAAAAAGCATGAGATGGTGTGCTTACCCGTTGACAAGGTTGCTAAATACTCCTCTCATACACCTTTATTCCTTCAGTCCACTTTGCAAGCAATGGCAGCATTGCAACAATGAAGTCAAGTTTCTCTTGCAGGCTATAATGCCTTGGAAAAGGTCCCACCCATGGACAAGGTGCTCTACAACCGATTCCAAATGATTTCATTTGTGCTTGAGCCCTGGATTACACCATGTTTTCCTCCATATTTTGGATTTTCTCCAACAAATCTACATTTTCTTCTTGACTTCCCTCACAATCTGCGTACCCTTGTGCTTGACATGCTTCATAGCCAAACTGAATTTGGCATTGCTTAGATGGGTATGCATATTGGTTTTGAATTTGACCAAAATGCTGATCTGGAGGATTTGAAAAATATGTTGGAGGTGGGAAACATTGCTGCTATTGTAAAAATGCAAATTCCATGGGGAAAATGAAGTCATGATTGCACAACTTCATGGGATGAAAGAAGAATGAAGAGATGGAATGAAAATGAAAGAAAATGAATGGAAAGAAGGTCTGCAACTTCAGAGATGGGTTGCTGATCAGATGGAGTCACCAGATGTGTTTGCAAGTGCCTCCAAAGGCTGAAATTTTAAACAAGAACACATCAACCTGCAAAAAATGAAGTGGAAGACCTCTTGTCCCACCAGGGTGCCAAAACTATTAGTGCAGATTCACAACACCCCCAAATCGACCTTCAGATCTGCTGTTGGGAAATGGTCAATTTGGTGTGAATGCACAACATGGAGTTTTCCCTAAGTGTGGGACCTTGCAAATTGGGAAAACTCTCTAGATTGAGGCTAGTTCCTACTCCTTTGTTTAGGTGTATGTGTGAAATTTATAGAGGTTTGATTCAAAATCCTACTCTAAAACTACCAAGGAGATAGGGTTGAGAGAAAACATGGAAATGGAAACAAAACTAAGAAAAAAATAGAACGGTGATACACCAAAGGAGTGCTGGACTTCTTGTTTTGCAAAAATAGACATAGATCATGGAGATGCAACATCAAAACATGCACAGATTGCTAAAATATAATGAAATATCAGAAGACAATAATAAACACATGAGAGGATTGGAAAATCATTCACAGAACATGCATTATCATTCCCAAGTTTGATACAATGCATTACACTAGAAGAGAGGAAAAAATGTGTTGCAGTCTTCATGGGAGGTCTGAAACTCCTTCAAATCCACCTGCTAAGGAGAAAAGAAGAGCTTGCAAGAGCAAGGATGTCCAACATTACAAAATGAGCCAAAACTGGCTTTTAATGATGAAGCAGAATGAAGAAAGGTGAAAAAATATGGGCAAATTGATTTGACATATCCAACCATCAACAAGATTCATTAAAAAGAAAGGGAACCCTCAAAATCTATTTTTCGATGCATTCACCATCTTGAGAAGACACGAGATGCCATACTCCATCAATTTTGGTGGTTGGGGTCGGTTCTTCGATTTTTTCCCATGCTAGAGATGCTTCTTCAATTTTCTCTAATCAAACTCCATCAAAATTCAAAATTGAGGGATCGACCATGTAGAGGATGTCAAAATATTTCCAATGACACCAAAATTGTGAAAACCGAGCTCTGGTTCAAAGATATGGCTGTTTGAAGATTTAGGGAAAAACGGTAAAAACAGAGTCAAAATTGGGGTCGGTGGGGTCAAACGTTAAATTTTTCCCTTTTAGAAAAATTTCCCAAAAATCTCCATAGCCCCTCAGTCCGCATGACATGTGTCAAGTTGTAATTCATCCACGGGCTTCATAATAACATTCTACCCCATTTTCCTTCCCGGGAAAATTTTTTGAATATCCCCGCCGGCCGACCTCTGCTCTGATGTGGACACGTGGCACCTTTTGATTCAGTGCGGAGGTGCAGCTCAAGTTTTTACCTTTCTCCTTCATGGGCCTCCAGGCCAAATTTTGAATTTTATTTTTTCAGCCAAAAAAGGCTAAGTGTCGTGAATTCTTTCCTGGCCTCGTGAGTCTGTTCCCTTCCTTCATCGGGCCCGTGGGCCAAAATTTTCCTTTGTGCCTTTTTTCCCCAAAAAGGGCTAAGTGCCAAATTTATCTCCACACCTCCACCAACCCACCAATTTCCTTGGAAAATTTTCTTCTCCACTCCACCGGCCCGAGACTCCTAAAATTTTTTTCCTTACCTCCGAGGGCCCGCCAGGCAAATTTTCACTAATAACTCTGTTGATCCATAACTCAAAAAATTCAAGGAGTTAGAATGACTTCTTTACTTTTCTGAAAGGTGGAAAAATTCTCTATTTGATGAAGCCATACCCAAAAAATTTTGAGTGCCTGAAGCTTGCAAAAAATTCATTATAAGTACTAGCAAAGGAAAAAGAGGAGTTAACCAAAATAAGCATGGGCTCATTTTGGATAATAGTAATCTGACTAGCATGTCTAATAAAGTGACCATGACAAAGCAAAAGTAAGAAAAATAAAAGCAACCATAATATGCAGTATGTTGTGGATGGATGGAATGGAATGATAGGAGCTGCGTACTTCAAGTGAATTGAAATGTATGTAGCAAGGTTCATTTTTTTTCTCCCTCAACATTCAAGAATGAACAGTAAACGAGACTCGTGTCATCGGGAAATGGTCGAGTAGTGTGTTGTGTCTCACGTGTTGTGATGAATGTGTAAGTGTAGTGATGAGATGCGACCTAGCAATGGTGTGTGCATTAAACCTATAGCCAAGCATATGTCACAACTAGATGAACATATAATTAATAATCTATCCTAATCCTATATCACCATAGGATGAATGGATGTGTGATGATTTATCCCTAAGTGTATATCACTACAAAATGAGTAGTGGTGATGTAACCTAAGATATACACCACTAAAAAATGATAAAATAGGTGAAAATTTAGCCTAATGTGTATGTCACTAGCCTAGTATTTTTGCATGATGAAAGGTCGAAAAGTAAATGTGTGATGAGTGTAAGGTGCATTTGATTTGTAAAACCTCGGTAGTCAAGTATGGACCAAGGAACTAAAGTGTGTCATCCGGTAATGAGTATGGCATGTAGGAAAAAATGTGTAGTATAGGTAAGGATGAAAGATGACCATGTGATGAGTGGAATGTGTAAATATGTGATGCAATGTAATATGTGTAGAATGTGTAAGTGCAATGTATCAAGAGACATGTAGTGTATGTAGAAAAACTAGTGGTGTAGTAACTAGTAGGATGTAGAATATGTGCCATGATTGAAATGTGTATGGTATAGTATGTAGTAGTAGTAGGATGCAATGCTATACTAGTAGGATAATTAATAGTATAATATATAATATTTAAATGCATAAATGTCAAAATAATGTAGAGAAAATGTAGAATGTATGGTGTATGACACATAATGTAGGAATAGGTACAGTGTGTGTAGTGTGTGGGGTTCATGTTTAGTAAGCCCTCAACAGTCAAGTGTGAACCTAAGCACAAGATTATGTCATTGGATAGTGACAGAGCTATAGGAAGAGTGAATATGCATATGCTAAGAAATCGAATAATGCAAAAATGAGATGTGATTAGATGCTATAATGACGTATGTGTAAATGTGAAGAAAGTGATATACTACTATGCAAAAAGGATAATGTGATAATTAATGATATATCTATGGTGCTAATGTGATGGGGGAAGTTTGAGATGTGATGCCCCTTAGGTGTATGACATAGAAAAGGACTATGTGTCAGATAACTAAAATATGCTTACACTTAGCATTTCATCCAATCGAATCAATTAACGACACTCGTTAAATCCCCATACTTCACTCCACTCTCGGATGACCATTCACGACAGTCTTTTGGTTGTATTCCTCCTATAATCATCTTATTTGGCTAAACTCTCTCTTATTAGCTAAATATTCCTCCTTTCACCCTTCAAAACCTCCCTAGTTCTCTCTAGACCACTTCTACATTGGCTTCGTAGGCTATCTATCACACAATTGGTTATCTAAACCCCTCCTAACTCTCAATGAGTCTCTAATCACTTGCTAATCAAGTTTAAATAGACTAATCCTAGATTAACTAAGCCTAAAGAATGTTTATCCTAATCTAATCTAAAAGTTCTTTTTGAGCTTTAGTCCCACATGCACCCAAATTCTAGATTCTCCCAAGTGGAAAACTATAAATACAAGGCTAAGCCTACCCATTCAAACTACAAATTTACATAAGCTAAAGCCAAAACAAGCCTAAGAAAGCTTAAGAGCTCATTTGCATTAGCCAAGCTAATAAGGCATTTGATCTTGGGTCATCCACCATTAAAATAGCTTCATCTTGCACCCATGTTAGGTTAGTAATGAAATAGCTAAACTTGGCCATGTAGCCATTTAGTGAGATTCATTCACCCTCATGGAGTAAACAACACACAATTTGATTTCTTAGAATCTAACTAGGTTCACTTTCATTAAGCTTTCATAGAGTAGAGAGTAGTATACATGTTAGTTTTTGATGTTTTTGTCAAAGTTATAATGCTTGCATGTTAGTTTCTCTTGTTTAGCTCTAATCCTATGGTGCATGGATGAGTTAGCAAAGCTTTGAGGTTCTTTAGCCTCATTCCATAGCTTTTTCCACTTTCCATTACACACATTTGGCATGCCCGGTGGGACACTTATGTCCATCCTCCATTAATGGAGTCACTTTGAAGCTTTTTGTTTTAGTTTCTAACTATTTCTTAGTTTTAATCTTTCTAGGATAGTTTCAAAGCTTTCTAGATTAGTTTCAAAGTTTTTAGATTAGTTCAAGTTTTTAGTTTCACTAATATTTTTGTTCTAAATGGAAAAAATCATGTTTCTTAACTAGTTTAGCTAGGTTTGTCTTGTTTTTTTGCTCTTTGCAGGATCAAAGGAGGTGAAGTGCTGCCAAAAATTGAACCAAATCGATAAAATTTTGATATTTTTGAAAAATCACGTGTTTTTTAGCCACCTACAGGAAAGGGGCACACGCCATTCTGTGCATGTAGGCACAACTCTCACTGTGTTTTTTTACACAAAGGCATGCATGCACCAAAAAAGGGGCGCAGTACACTAACAATGGTACAAGCATCATTAGCAATCTTCCTGGAGGCCATAACTTTTGCTCCCGAACTCGAAACGACTCCATTTTTGTTGCATTGGAAAGGTATTGAAGTGAAATAAACAATGAAAACATAAATTTGGGGTTTTAAGTTACCAAAAATTAAGGTTTTAATTTTTATTAAACTACTCATTTCTAACATGTCTAAATGCTTTGGAAAATTTGGTCTTTGATGTTCTAACACCTTGCAAGTTTTATTTTGAATCTAAATTTTGTTTTGTAGGGTGTTTTTACATGTTTGATGGTGATTTGACTTGTTTAAAAGGTTAATAAACATTTCATGTTTAATCATGAGATTAAAGTCATGTATGCTCTTCCCTCGCACCTTTTAGGTGATCTTGGGAATCAGAAATGATTCTTAAGTCCTTTTGATGCTTTGAGGTTGTTAGGAATATTTGAGTGGAAATTGGCTAAACTTGGCATAGTTGAATTAAAAGTGTTTTTCCATTTTGATATCTTTTTGGATTTTTGAAGACAATCACGTATGCTCTTCTCTTGCGTCCTTGGACGAGCTGGAGAATCAAAAATGATGCCTTCTCTTTTGATGGAAAACTACTAAAAATTGTCATACAGGACCAAAATGCCATTTCTTGCCAAAGAATGGAGGAATCAAAACAAAAGTCAGAAAACTACTAATACAGTTGTTATACAGGTTGCCAAACAGGTGTTCAAGCAAACCACATCTAATTAAAAAAGATAAAATGAACAACATATTCAAAACAATGTATTGCAGGTTTTGAAAAAGGGTACGTCCCTCTCCACTCAACTGGAACATAACCCCTTTGGCATAACACCTTAAGCTACAACAATGGGGGTGGTTCCAGGAACCCCAAAGTAGTCCATGCAAGAGGGAACCTTGTGGACGAAATGGGAAGTGCTCCGCACTACCTATCTGACTAGTAATTCCTTTGTGAGATAGAGTTACAAGTTGTCCCTATGTGACCCTTTTAAGTACACAATTGGATGCATATGATGCCCACTTGTGATTAAAGGGGAAAATTTGAGATACTCCCAAACTAGTTAGTGTGACTTTTTGGGTAAATCGTCTCGATCATGGATAATCTTTGTAGCACCTAGGACAAGAGAACCACCTAGGAAAATATATTTTGGCTAGGATCCCACTTTGACCATTCTAAAAAATGTGTTGAGTTGTGATCCATAATTTTCATCACGAAATGTGTGACACGTTACTCTGGCCTAGTTCTTCACTTACCTTAAGGTAAGACAAAACTCTGCCAAAAGAAAACCAACATTTTTCACCCCCCATTTTGATCTACCTCCTTCACCTTCTTTTGACACTTTTTTTATCAAAGGAAGGGTGACTACATTTGTGTTACAAATCGATTGCTTCTACCACTTTTTTGTCCGTTTATGCCCATTCATGTTTGCGGCTGGGTAAGTTAAACATCTAAAGTGTGTGGAGGCGTATTTATATCATTGATATCCTTTGTGATCTTGATACCCACATCAGGATCATCATCATAGTTAGGATTGATTCATCATTTTATCTCCCTTTGACATGTTACCTCGTTTGCATTATCTCGACATAATTAAGATACTTATGTCATGTTTCTCGTAAACATGATCTAAGTGTCCACATTGTGGTGTTATGCTACCCACGTTTTAACACATCCTTAGTATAATTTGACTTAGTTTGATTTCAAACATTGTCCCAAATATTGAATGGTGTTTCTTACTTTTTTGTGTCGTTTTGATACCACTTTGACACTAATATCTCACTTCTCCACGAAGCTTGATAGATGTATCCAATTGGTGTGGTTACCTGGCATACATTTGTAAACCCCACCCTTTAACATTTAGATTTTGTTGGTTGTTGAACTTTGTCATGGTATCCTTTGATTGGGAGTCACATCTACCCTTTATTAATATTTACGCCTTGTTCATTTTGAGCTTGACGTAAATATTGACATTATGTTGATCATTTTGCATCGAACTTTGCATCACATTTTCATATGGTTATTTCATTTTTGATTGGCTTTGTGTTTCACACTTTTATGATTATTCATTATTCATTCATAAAAACTTATTTTCTAGGACAATCCCTTTTATCTCATCGATATTTCATCATCACGATGTCTATTTTCCTTAGACCTTCTTGAAAAATCATGCATGTATATCATACTTACGAAATGTCTAGCTGGTTGTCATTATGCTACTAAAATCAACATGTCACTTCCTTCCCTTTGAAGGAGTTCCATCACACTATCTATATCTAGACATTTGTGCTTAAAACAACACCAAAATGACTCATTATCACACGCTTCCTCATTCTTATGACAATAAGGAATTCAATCTTCGGCGTTCACATCAAAGGATGCCCATCATGACTAAACCTTGTTTGGTTCTTCACACTAGAAGTCCCATTCAGGTAACTCGTTCCCCACCTTCATCTCATAGTCGGTGGTATGATTTGGACACTTCTGATCCAAATTATTATTTGAGTTCCCCCACTCTTCTTCTAATTCTAATCCAAACATTTCCTCTTCTTCTCGAGGATTCTAATCCAAATGTTTCCTCAAAATATTATGATGATTCAGATCCAAACTACTATTCAGTCATCTAATTCGACTCTAAGTTCATCTAATTCAACTCCTAAGTCATATAATGTGACTCCTATGTCATGGTCCTCCCTTTCTTCACAAGACCCCTTTTATCAGTCGCCTCAATGACGTCTTCTTCCTTTAAAGATACGAATGACTCCAAATCCCTCCAATAAAACATCTAAAACAATTCTTGAATCATGGTCCTCTCTTTCTTTGTAGGACCCTTGTTATTATTCATTCGATGTGATTCTTGAATCATGGTCCTCCCCTTCTTTGTAGGACCTTCTTCATCAATCACCCCCAATAAGTCTTCCTTCTTTAAAGATTCATGTGACTCAAAGTCCTTCAAGTCAAATGTCTGAATCGACCCATGCATCACAATCTATAGACTTTGGACTTAATCCTACTAGTTTATAGATGATATACCATCATATAGGTAGGTCCACACCACCTTCTTCTACTCTTGAGACATCTAGCTACACATATTCTTCGTCTCTCACATCATCTTCTTCTATCAATCATCATCAAACATCTTCTAAGTCTTCCACACCAAGTGAACCTATTTCTTCCAATCAACCCCTAGTGGTCGATCAATAACTCATACTGATTGACCTCTTTGAGAATGAAGAAACAATCAAGGCATTTATAGGGGCACATGAAGATATTCCTTTAGAAGATTAAAAGAAAGGAAATTCTCTTTAGACTTCGATGGCCCATATTTTGAGAAAAATGTTGATTCCTTTTATCAAGAAATAGAGGAAGAGCCTCAAATCATGCAACTTGATCCTCCTCTTATTCTTCCATCTTCACATTCTTCATTAAGTGAGGAAACTCCTAGGTCTTACATTGATCCATGGCCTATCTTCTCATCACCCAATCACTCCTTTTCTATCATAATTCCTCAATCACAATCTCTTATGGGGTCAATGCCAAGTAGCCCTTCATCTTCATCTAGGTGTGGGTCACCTTCTAGTAGCCCTTCCTCTGCTATTTGTGGGACATTTTTGAGTAGTCCACTATCTTCTATTCTTGGGGCATGCCCAACTAGCCCCTTGTCTTCTAGGTATGGATCACCCCCTAGTAGTCCATCATCTTCTATTCTTGGGCCACATCCTAGTAGCCCATTATCTTACATCTATGGGTCACATCCTAGTAGCCCTTCTTCTTCTATTCTTGGGCCACATCCTAATAGACCTTCGTCTTCTATCTATGGGTCATGTCCTAGTAGCCCTTCTTATTTTATTCTTGGGCCACATCCTGGAAGCCCTTCATCATCTTCTATCAATAGCTCGCCTCCCAGTAGCCCCTCTTCTTCAATCCTTGGACCGTATCCTTTTCATCCATCACATTATTCTTCTACCAAAGATGGTGGCAAGCCCATGGTCATTTCTCACATCAGTTCTAAACGTCCACGTTCACTTTCTTCTCCTTCTCGGGATCAGACAAGTCACGTGTTAGCTTATAAGAAACCCAAACAGTTTCTTAATCAAGCTCAAATCAAAACTACAAAGAGATCTCTATAGCTCCCAACAAATCAAACAATCTCAAAATTCTAAATCAATCATGATTCAAGAATGCACACCAATGTAACCATCAAGTATGGTGCAAAGTGTAAACCTATGGATGGGGAATTAAATCTCCCACATATGAAATCCATGTTTTAGAACAAATCACAGTCATTTATTGAGTGTGAACTCACCTCGATCATCGAGATCGGGGATAATATCACTCTTGATAAACAAACGTGCCTAGTCTCCCTTATCAAGGAATCACAAACATTGTTGTTGGATCTTACTACACAGAGTGACTTTTTTGGTCCCAACCTCTTAAAACTATCAAAAATTTAAAAATCAAAAACAATTCAAAAATACAAAAACATTGAGAAAACACAACAAAAATCAAAGGTACAAAGATCAAACATTGCAATCAGGTATTGTGTACACATGGATGTTTCTTTCTTCCCTTCCTTGCTATTTTTCTGTAAGTCTCCCTACCATTTTCATCCCTTTGGTGATGTTTTGGTTAGCTTATTCACACACATTTTGTGACATTTATCTCTATGGTATCCGTTTGACCCTAGTCTTTCATCACCTTGGTAAATTAAAGAATGACTGACCTCTTAGAGATCCTATCACATTCAACATCTAATAAACTTGTTGTGAAGAAATTTTGGACATATTTGTTGACACTAGCCAATGTCATCATCACAATCACTTCCACCTCCTTCCATCAAGTCATCTGTGGTTCTTAACCCCTTGTCAAACAAGAGAGCTGAAATAAGTTTTCAGAAATCAAAAGAAACAAAATCAATCAAAAATCAAAAGCTAAAAGCTACAAAGTAAAAGCAAATTGATATATTACTCTCTCTTGGGGTATTTCCAATAAACTCTACTAGGGCTATGGATGTCTGAATGGCAGTAGAGAAATGTTGCGATTAGAATCAAATACATCTCCATCGGGGCTATGGATGTCTGGATGGCAGCGGAGCAATGTACGACTATCCTTCCACCATCCATTCACAAAATCACCTTTCAAAATCAATCATTCCTACACATTGGCTAGGGTGTCTTCACTTGTTGTCTATTAAATCTTCCCTTCAAGAGGTAATAAATTCCATGTGCACACACTAGATCTCTATGAGTAAATAGGATTAGTATGTTACCAAGTGTCTTTTTTGGACCTTGTTTAGACTCTTACTCTAGTCCATATCTTGTCTCACGATTTGTGCCTTTGGCTAATCACTTCTTCATCGTAAGGATTCTAAGCTACATTCATATCATTCACATCATTCTTCTACTTCGTTTAGAACATCCATGTGTATAAGATTACTTTTTTTCCATGTTTTCGAGACACCTTTGTCCCCTTTCACAAAAACAATCTTCTCCTTCCTTTCTATCATGTGCTTTTAGGCCAACTTATGTTGGGGGCATCCTTTCTTCTTCCCAACACTTCATTGGTTTACATTCACCATCATGTTGAACCTATCCATAATGGCCTTGGGTCCCGCTTCTACCTGTGAAGAGTTTTCCTTTGAATACTCCCACCTAATTGTTGGGGCATTTTTGCATCTTCACCTTTCTCATACACACATGGCCTTATGCCCTTGTACATCCCATCTATCGCTAGGGGCATCCATGCTTCCTCATCTTCCTGTAAATAGTTTCAAAAAAATTTCAAAAAAAAAAAAAAAACATTCAAATATGTTAGAAAAATCAAAACATTCAAATATGTTTAAAAAATTCTAAAATTGAAAATCATCCTACAAAACATCACTCTATGTTCTCACTTCTAAAATTGAAAATTCATCCTACAAAACATCACTCTTTGGTTCTCACTCATGTGTGACTCATTCATCTTGATCTACCTCCATCAACAAAAACTAGGCTATTTACTTCATCTATACTATAGGGCACACCGATTTTCTTTGTACTATTTTATAGTGCACATTGCTTTTCCATTGGACTGAAGTGTCCTCCATTATTCCCCTCACATGTATCCTTTTTGGGGCACCATCATTAACCCTTGTTGTTAATTCGAATAGGTTGGAATTGAAGCTTGATAAATAAAAATTACATTATGTTTCTCTTTAGGTTTAGCTTGTTTACTTTCTTATTGCATTGCATTTGTATGTTGCATGGAGTTACGCATATTTTACTTTCTCGTATTGCATTGCATTTTGTATGTTGCATGGAGTTGTTGTAGTTTTAGCAATGGACATTTTTCTTATATGGCTTTTCATGTCATACTACACTTTTGTTCATTATTTTTAATAAGGACCGATGATGAAGATCTCTAGTAATATGATGAAAAATAAAGTTGTTTAAAAGGCAATTGGATGGATGTTAGCTCATTCCCCCTTTCTCATACTCCTTTTCTTCTATATCCCCTTTCTTTTCTTCTTCTTCACATTATCATTTCTTTTATTATCTTTTTGTCATCTTTTCGATCATCGATCAAGTTCTTCTATCACCCCATCACCAATCGAGGGGGCATCCTTCATTATTCTCATTTTTCTTCTATCCCTTCAATATTTTCTACTTGTTTATGCTTGTCTACTTTCTTTGAAGTGAGGTTGATTACATCACCCCAAATAGGGGAAAATGTAGACACCTAAAATATGCTTACACTTAGCATTTCATCCAATCAATCAATTAATGACACTTCGTTAAATCCCCATACTTCACTCCACTCTCGATGCCCATTCATGACACTCTTTCGGTCATATTCCTCCTATAATCAGATTATTTGGCTAATATCTCTCTTATTAGCTAAACATTCCTCCTTTCGACCATTCAAAACCTCCCTAGTTCTCTCTAGACCACTTCTATTGGCTTCGTAGGCTATCTATCAGTCACAATTGGTTATCCAAACCCCTCCCAACTCTCAATGAGTCTCTAATCACTTGCTAATCAATTTTAAATAGCCTAATCCTAGCTTAACTAAGCCTAAAGCATGTTTATCCTAATCTAATCTAAAAGTGCTTTTTGAGCTTTAGTCCCACATGCACCCAAATTCCAAATTCTCCCAAGTGGAAAACTATAAATACAAGGCTAAGCCTACCCATTCAAACTACAACTTTACATAAGATAAAGCCAAAACAAGCCTAAGAAAGCTTAAGAGCTCATTTGCATTAGCCAAGCTAATAAGGCATTTGATCTTGGGTCATCCACCATTAAAATAGCTTCATCTTGCACCCATGTTAGGTTAGTAATGAAATAGCTAAACTTGGCCATGTAGCCATTTAGTGAGATTCATTCACCCTCATGGAGTAAACAACACACAATTTGATTGCTTAGAATCTAACTAGGTTCACTTTCATTAAGCTTTCATAGAGTAGAGAGTAGTATACATGTTAGTTTTTGATGTTTTTGTCAAAGTTATAATACTTTGCATGTTAGTTTCTCTTGTTTAGCTCTAATCCTATGGTGCATGGACGAGTTAGCAAAGCTTTGAGGTTCTTTAGCCTCATTCCATAGCTTTCTTTTGCCACTTATCAACACATTTGCATTGCCCGTTAGGACACTTATGTTTATCCTCCATTAATGGAGTCATTTTGAAGCTTTTTGTTTTAGTTTCTAACTATTTCTTAGTTTTAATCTTTCTAGGATAGTTTCAAAGCTTTCTAGATTAGTTTCAAAGCTTTCTAGATTAGTTTCAAAGTTTTTAGATTAGTTCAAGTTTTTAGTTTCACTAATATTTTTGTTCTAAATGGAAAAAATCATGTTTCTTAACTAGTTTAGCTAGGTTTGTCTTGTTTTTTTGCTCTTTGCAGGATCAAAGGAGGTGAAGTGCTACCAAAAATTGAACCAAATCGATAAAATTTTGATATTTTTGAAAAATCACGTGTTTTTTAGCCACCTATAGGAAAGGGCAGGTGCAACTCTCACTATGTTTTTTTACACGAGGTGCACAGCAACAAAAAAACACAGTACACTAACAGTGGTGCAGGCATCATTAGCAATCTTCTAGAGGCCATAACTTTTGCTCCCGAACTCGAAACGACTCCATTTTTGTTGTGTTGGAAAGGTATTGAAGTGAACTAAACAATGGAAACATAAATAAAAGGTGTGACTACTTATGGCCTATTAATAGATACAGGAGGTTCGACATATATGGATGTGGATCGGGTGGATCAAGAGGCATAAGACCTTGTTGATCCAAAGGATCTGGTGGTGGAGGAAACACCGAAGGGAATCAAGGTTCGGATCAAGTGGACAAGGTCCTTTAACCTTCTCTATAAGAAATTTTTAAGATATATTTACATCTACTAGATTACCAAGTTGTTGAGGATGTTGTAGAGCATGTACACAAGTGTGAATTACTATGGCATGCAAAGGAGATCACTACCCTAGAGTGAGAGGCATGTCAATTTTCAACAATGTTGCAGGGGTGTGCACATATTTAGTACCGAAAGTATGACCCCCATCAAATGGTGGTAGATTACATCAAGCGCTACGGAATAAATTCTTTTCTCAATTCCATATCCCATAATTTGAGTAGAAGAGCATTAGTGATTTAAAAGAGATCCAAAAAGGAATGGCAGAGAGTGTGTGGGAATATGACACACATTTCAAAACTCTCTTGTCAAAGCTATCTTATGATATTCATCCTTCTCAGCATGCTTAATGGTTTTTTAGAGGATTGATAACACTATTCAAAAGAGTGATTTCACACAAGACATTCATGGACCCACGTGAGGCCTTAGAGGCTACCCTGCATGCTGAGGCTATTGGAAGTGTAGATACCAGTGTTATATCTTTCTTTGAGGATAAAATTTATGTGATAGAAAAGTAATTTGAGAAGCTATCTTCGAACTTAACCCATAAGACTTGAAGTGGTCTATGGTGCATGGAGTGTGAGGTAGAGGGCATGCAAATGATAGTTGTCCTCGAAGGTTAGTACATACCATGATGGTAGATTATGATATTTTCCATGGGGATCATGATGTAAGTAGATTCCCACTACTACAGTGCACGATCTATAAGAATGTGTCTTGCTATTGCAAGATTTGTACCTCTACAACCCATGACACCAAATATTATAGGCTAATTGACTAGATACATGATGTCATTGATCTTGGTGTGTGCCAGACCAACCTTGCAAGCAGTTCCAAGGATGATGATCACCACTATGAAGGGTGTGCAGATGGAGGAGCACGTGGAAGAGGTTTCCATGGAGGATTTCATGGTCATAGCAACCATGGAGGAAGAGGTGAGTTCCCGCGAGGAACCTGTTATAACTATGGGTCTATAGAGCATTATAAGTGTGAGTGTCCTGATCTATTGCAATACTTGTGGTGTGGAAAGAAACATAAGTATGAAGAGTTCCTTGAAATTTTTGAGAACATGAGCTAGTAACATTAGAAAGACAAGGGTGTTGGGATGGTAAGCATAAAGAAGGTCAACTCACAATGGATGCCGAGAGTGGCACGTGAGTCAGGACTAGAACATGTACTGGTGATGATATGAAAAAAGGCTAAGTGTGCCATGGAGGTACCAAGACAAAGAACACTAGTTACAAGAGAAGAAGTGGTACATGGGAAGTATATGGACCCTACTCATCAAAAATAGGTGTATCAAGAGACTATGGATGTGATTTAGAGTCTACAAGGAGATATCTAGTGTTTGAAGGAGCAGTCAAGGTAGTCAGAGAAAAGGAAGCATGTCGAGGCTTTGTAGAAGGATCTGGATGAGGTTAGGGAAGTATGCAAGATGTTAAGGCAAGAGAATATCATTCCCTTTCTAGGAGAATGGTTATGGGAGAAGGTACCATGCACTGGAAGAGAGCACAAGAGGAAGGTTCTGCATGTTAACCTTCCTCCCCATAACCTTGACTATGACAAAGAGATCACTTTAAATGTTTTTGTAGATGGATGGCTTCTAAGAAATATTCTAATTGATATGGGTGCGAAGTCAATGTTCTCACCTTGGATGCATGGCATCAAATGGGAAGGCCCACATTACAGCCATCTTCGAATGTGTTGTACATGGTGAACAAGAAGAAGGAAATTCCCATTGGTGTCTTGAAGGATGTGGTTATCACTATTTAAGGGGACAAGTTCACTAGAGACTTTGAAGTTTTGGTGCTAGCAGAGGAGATTAAATTTCTAGCATTTATTGGGTGCCCCGTGTTACAATAACAATGTTGACCTACGGTTCAACAATAGGTATATTAGTTTTGAGAATAAGGAGGAATGAGTCATCATCCCCTTGATTGATGAGAAATCAACACCCCATACTAAGCCCTTCGGAGAATAAGTCCTTGATAGAATCTATGTGCGCTCTATTAGAGACCCTGAGGTAATTCATCCTACAAAAGGAATTATCTAGTTTGAAGATGCTTAGTCTATGAGTGATACAACCAACATAACATGTGACAATTGGGCACATGGGACTTATGAATTAATTGGGTGATAATTGAGAGGATCAGTGATAAGGGTAACAAAACACGCTCGATCAAGCACCTAGGAGGGAAGAAGATACCAAGTTACTCTAGAGGAGCTAACCTTAATGATTTCTTACAAGAAATGGAGGCTTAATGGAAAAATGATAATGAAAGAAGAGGTATGCTTAGCTATAACTTGCTTTGGAACGTAACACGTTGGTGGGTGAATCATCATGAAAGCCTTCTAGAATGGAGGAAGTTGAGAACCATGTTCTCTGTTAGGTTTTCTAGAAGTAATGTGCCCACTATCATACAAGACTACCATGGCAAAGAACCCACCTCATGTCATATCCAAGCATGTGAGAAGGCCTGGATAGAAGGTGCAGAAGATTTTCCACCTTTGTTATGGGTGCATAAGTTATATTCCACCTTACAAGGTTGTGAACGTGCATGGTACATTCACTCGAGATGTGCCATCAAACATGGAATTGGCAGGAATTGACAACTAATCTCATTCAATATTTCGAGTATCAGAGTATAAAGCCATTAGTGGATAAGACATTGCAAGTGGTCAAACACCTTATAATGGGAGATAGTGCTATGACAGAAGATAGGATACTTGAGCTATTAGGTGAACTGGTTTGGAGGCACGTTTTGATGAGGAAGAATCAAAAGAGATATAGCTTGAGCGCGCGTGCATGGAAAAGGAAAAAGGAAAAATGGTCTATGTGATAGATGGTGAAGAAATGGAGAGTCTGGATGTTAACCATTTTAAAGGTATGCACAAAGTTAGGGATAATGTTTTTAAGAGCGAGCGCGCGCCTATGATGAACCCTTGAAAACAAAGAAGGTTAACATTGGTTCAGAGGAAGAACCTAAGGAAGCTATCATTGGGTATTATTGGTCGAGAAAGAAGTTTCTAAGATCATTGACCTTTTGTGCGAGTTTCAAGATTTGTTCCCATGTGAGTATTGTTAGTGCAATTAAAGCAATGACTCCCGGATGTTTTCTCGCATTTCTAGTTTGATAATAAACATCTAGTGTGATTACACAACATTGAATATTTTCCCCAAGTGTGGGACTTACAGAAATGGGAAAAGAATATCCAGATTAGAGGTTGGTTCCTCAACTCCTCCGATCGATGTATGCTTGAAAATTGTAGAGGTTTAAAGTCAAAATATTACTCTAATTCTCTTGAGGGTTAGGGATAGAAGGAAAAAGGGATAAAACTAAAACTAACAGGGGTGATAGACCAAAGGAGTGATGAACATTCACTTCTGCAAATTGACATAGATTGTGGAAATGCAACAAACATCATGCAAAAATTGCTAGAATGTGATGGAAGATCAAAATGAAGCAAACAACACAAGAAAAGGATTGAAACTCATTCACAGAGCTTGCATTGTCATTTCCAGTTTTAAAAATATCATGCATTACAATAGCAAAGAGGTAGAAAACATGTTGCAGTCCTAAAAGAGGTCTGATATTCCACAAATTCACTTTCTAGGGTCAAGGAGGGAGTTTAAAAAACATAAAAAAATTTCAACCCTTACAAATGAGACAAATTTGGCTTTTTAACAATGAAGACTCGAGCCAGGAGAGAGAAACATGGGAAAATGGAAAGGAATCATTCAACCACCAACCAAATTCATCAAAATAGCATGGGTACCCTTAAAATTCCATTCCCCAATATTTTTGACCATGCTTGGAGAAGAATGGAAGCCATACTTCATTAAAAATGGTGGTTGAAATGTCATTCTGCTCTTTTCCCCATGCCAGAGGTGTTTTCCATTTTTCTCTCACCAAACTTCATCAAAACAAAAAATTTAAGATTCCATCATGTAGAGGAATTCAATAGCTTTCCAATGACACCAAAATTGAGGAAAAATGAGCTCTAGATCAAAATTTATGCCGCTCTGAAGATTTGGGGCAAAACAGAGAAAAAATCGGGTCAACGGGCCAAAAACCCAAAATTTTCACTCTTTTTTTGAATTTGGGAAACTTTCCCCAAAAATTTCCACCCCCCACCACTCCGATGCCACGTGGCACTTTCCTATTGGTCTATGGGCTTCATAAGATCATTTTACACCTTTTTGGATTTTGGAAAAAATTTCAAAATTCTTTCGCATCTCCGTCGGTCCCACTGCCACGTGTCATCTTTCTATTCGCTGGCAGGTCGGGCTTCCTATTTTTCCCCGATGCCAACCATTGACTTGAACAGAGATGTGGAATCTTTCTATTGGCATGGGTCTAAACTCCAAAATTTCTTTTTCGCTTCCCCCTTAAGATTTTTGCCGGCCACATGGACATGTGGTACATTTTGATTGACGCGGGCCATTTGAGGCGGAGTTTATCCGTGACATTTTCCATACTTTGGTGAAATGGAAAAATTTCCCCCAAACCTCCACCTCCCAATGATCTGAGGACATGTGACATGTTTTCATTCCTCGTGGGCCTTCGGGCCGAGATTTTCCATTTGCACCAATTTGGGAATTTTTCCTAACCTCTCCCCACCTGTCGACCTTCGACGACCCCATGGACACGTGGTCTCTTCCTATTGGCTGGTAGGCCTTCAGGCCAAAATTTTTCCTTTGCATGCCCCTCTGTTCCTTGGTAAAAATTTCAAATTCCCCTGCTCCGCCATTCCACCACTAATGTGGCACATTCTCCGATTGGTCCGCATGACCTCGTGGGGAAATTTCCCTCTAAAACTCCGCCAGCCATAACTTGCAAAATAAAAGGAGTTAGAGGGAAAATTTACCTTTCTAGAAAGCTGATTATATTCTCTACCTGATGAAATCATCTCCAAAAAAATTTGAATACCTAAATATTAGAAAAATTCATCTCGAGACACAAGGGAGGAAGGAATGAAAGGAAGTTAGCTAAAAATGAGTAAGGGGCTTATTTTAGATAACAAGTACCATGAAATCAAAGGTATCCACCACTCCTTAGGGAAATTATGAGCGAGTTGAAGGAAGGTGTGTGCTTGATTTGGAATAGACCATATAGGATGAATCCAAAATTACGCTTACGGGTCAAGGATGGGATAGATAAGATGATACCATCAGAATCATTGAGGTTATGGAGGAATAAAATTGGGTGAGTCCAATGGTCATAAACATTAATAAGGATGGAAAGATAAGGATTTGTGTTGATTATAGGGACTCAAATTCCTTCACCGAATAAATTCTAGGAGTAGCTAGGAATGAGGTATATTCTTTTATGAATGGGTTCTTAGGGTACCACCAAGTTAGAATTACAAAGGAAGACCAGAGAAGACAACTTTCACCACTGAATGGGGAATTTTTTCCTACATGGTCATACCTTTTGGAATAAAGAATGTGCTGTTGTGTTCTCGCGCATCGTGGTATATGCCTTCATGACTTCGTCCATAAATTTCTTTAGGTTTACATGGATGACTGGACTATGTATGGGTTGGAAAAAAAAATTTTGACAATTTGAGGCTTATGTTTGATTTATGTCGGTAGTTGAGGATATCCCTTAACATTAAGAAATGTGTCTATGTTACTCCATTTGTAACCCTATTGGGGATAATTATATGTAAGGAAGGCTTGCTAGTGGATCCCGCTAGAGTTGTAATTATTGTGGGATTAGGGAGTATACTACCAAAGCATTATGCATTGATTCCTTAGGCATATGGGTACTACAAGAAATTTATTAAGGGATATGCCAAGATTTTTGTGCCCTTAGAGGAATTGATTAAATGCAGAGTCCCTTTCACTAAGGAGAGGCACAATAGAAGGAGTTTGACACATTGAAAGATAGGCTTGTCACTTGTACCCATATTACACTTTCCTTCTTGGGATAAGCCCTTCCATGTGTATATTGATGCCTTAGAACAACCATTAGAGTAGTACTAACACAACTTGGCAGGGGATTATTGATCACCCCTTGTGTTTTGCAAGTAGGAAGTTGACACTAGAAGAACAAAGTTACACAACTATTGAGTGCGAGGAACTTTCAATGATCTACGCGTTGCATAAATTTAGGTAGTATCTCTAGCAAAACCATTCATATTCTACATGGACAACATGAAACTAAATTACTTGGTGAACAAGCCCATTCTATAAGGGCACATATGCCATTAGGTCCTATTATTTCAAGAATTTGAGTTTTTAGTTGTGGTAAAACCAAGAAAGAGTAATTCAAGACCTAATCATCTATCAAGAATTGACTTAGGGGAGGACATGCAGAGCATTGAGGATACCATGCTAGACGCATAATTGTTCAGTTACGGTGCGTACCCTCTGACTTAGAGGATATTGTAGTGTTTCTTAAAATGGAGTCAGCACCAAAGGAATGAAGGATTTAGACGAGAAAGAAGTTGGCTATATGTGTCATGCCTTACATGTTAATTAGTGGAGATTTATACAAGTTAGGTTGTGATGAGGTTTTATGCCGATGTTTATTATAACACGAGCATGTTGAAATCATGGAGGAAG